>JADLZK010002454.1:1200000-1710773 GCA_015847255.1 Hyparrhenia diplandra
TTATTCTTTTCAAAAAAAAAAAAAAAAGGTATGATCTTCTAATAATGTATTGGCAATATTATGACAATGGACTTTTGGTCCATTTTGTGAAACCAAAATTTTTTTTCCTTTCTTATAAAATTAGTGTACATATGAAATGAAAAAAATTTAAAGTTCTAAATTTTGGAAAAAGTTCTATCACAACTTCTTAACATTTTGCGTCTACTCTTCCATAGCTTGTCCCTTCCTGGAGCATAAGATCAATGACAAGTTAACGATACAACACGACTTGGTCCGATTTATTTATTTTTTTTTAACAGAGGTTTAAGGGGTAGTAGGTCCGCGACAACAGTGGCATCAGCTTCCAGCGGCGGGGGACCTTTGTTCCCGTGTGCTGTGTGCAGGACACCAACTCGCTGGCTCATGCATATCGTCAACTGCCTTCATGGCTCCAAGCTTGACATGGCTAAATTAGCACGTGATGCAAAAACACCCCTGCGTGCAGCACGAGGAGTCCAGGAGCCGTTGATCGATGTGTTGACGGGCTGTGTGCGTGCCATGAAAACACTGGACTGAAAAATGGGCCTGTGCCTGCGTGTTGCATGCAAGGATCAGGAAACGTCGATGAGGATTTTCTCAAAACAATGAAAGAAGGGAAACATCGATGAAGATGCATAGAATTTTTTGATGGAGTGTGTTAAAAACCAAAATTTTCCATTTTGTGTAGTTGTAAAATTAAGAAACGGACTGCACCATTGTGTTCCTCTTGTTGAGATGGTCAAGATACATATATGGAACATCTAATTTGGAATCAGGATGAAGGAATAAATTGCCCTTTGGCTTGTGCGGAAATAGAACTTCTGACCCCCTACCCAAAGTTCTGAGTTTCACATAGGAGCTCTGGCCTTGCGTGAACATCAGAACTTCAGACCCCTTCAACATTGAAGGCGTTGGCGGATAAAACTGTGTCAGAGGATGGATGGGTCAGGGCAAGGCAGCTGGCCGGCGGCGCGTCCGTTTCTCCGGCATGGTCAGCTCATCTACTATGGCGAGGTCGACATGGACAGTGGCGGCGTGGACGCGCTTCTTGTCCGGTGGCAGAGATATTTTGGGGCGGCCTCGTGGTGTGCTGTGCGTGGACAGGAAGGGGATGGATGAAGGTGGGAGGGACATATGACATGCGGGTCCCACTTGTAGGTGAGAGGAAGGAAGGGGGGAAGTGGAGATGGGTTGTGCTGTCGCTGCTGGGCTAAATGGCCGGTTGGGCTGGGTCTTGTGACATGGCCGGCCTGAGTTGAGGAGGAAAATGAGCCCGTGGGGCTCTTCTTTTATTTCCATTTTTTTCCCATTTCCATTCCTTCATGTATATATATATATATATATATATATATATATAGGGAGAAGTATAGTCTATAGCTAGCTACAGAATTTGGTATTCTGTAGCCAGGCCAACTGACCGCACCCTGGTGGCCGGTCCGATCCAGCCGGCCAGCCCCAAAGCGTTACTGGTTTCCTCTTCTGGCTGCATGCAAACGGGGTCCATGCTACAGGTAATTGCGGTAATTAATGACCCTAGATATAATTACGAGAATCAGTCCCCACATGAGGTGCCGTTCCGTAAACAGCGCAGCAGCATTAATTGCGCTCCTGCCATTCATGCATGCAAGTTTACGTCAATGTTGAATTCTAGTCTAGTTACTATAATTAGGGCATAAATATTCCATTCGCACTCACAAAATAGTAAAACAAATATTCTAGTTACTATAATTAGCACGTGACCAGATTAGGTGAGACCAGGAGCTACGGTAATACCTGGAAAGTTATTACCGTAAATATCTTCATGATTTACCAAAATATTGGATGGCTCTTTTGATTAGTTACGATAATAATTTGTTTACTAGAGTTGCTATTTTTTTACTAGAATACATGCATTTCTGCCACCTAGTAGTTACGATATTCGATTTACTAGAATTTTTCTATTTACCATATTTTCTAATATTATTTTTTATTTTCGAAACCATGTAACGTTAATCGTATTTGGGGATGTTGTTTTATAGTAGTATTTACCAAAATTTGACGTTAGTTACCATAATTCCAAAAGGAGTTACTGTAATTTGACAACAAGTACTACAACTCGAGGTGGAATTATCGTAATTAAGTTGGATACAGTATACATTTAGATTGGTTCAAAATGATGGAGGATATCACAACGCGACAATTTCACTTTGCAAATTGGCTCAATTACAATAATATGGCAGGAATACAGTATTGAAAATGATATCTGCTCCAATTACATAGTCCATTTACCACTACAACACAACCTACTCTGTCTTCTTGGTTTGCACGCCGCACAAATAAAAAAAATATATAACAACACCTTCAGTACCTCGCTCGCCATAGCTCCTGTCGTGCTTGTTGTTATGCAACAGAACTCGGCCACAAGGCGTGGTAGGTCCAAGATACGTGCAACCGTGCCTTGTCATCGACGAGCCAACGAGGCCGGCCGATGTCCTGGATCCACCACGGCAGAAGGCCGCACGGCACGGGCACCATAGGAATAGCGCGGCCATATCAATTGCTTGGAGATGGCCGTCAACGTAACGCCATGACGAGGAGCTCCGGACTGGCTGCGGTGCTGCCGAGGGTGTGTTCCACGCGCGGTCAGCATTGCACCACCGCGAAAGGAGCCTCCACCACCTTCCTCACGATAGCTCCATGCCGGATCGACTGCCCGTATCCACCGGCGAACAAGGGAAGGCCACCGCGACCTCCGTCGAGGCGAGACCCATCACCGCCGAGCCCGCCGTCCGCCTGGAAAGGATCTGTTCGCCGAGAGAGTGGGCCTCGCCGCCGTCGCTGGAGAAGGAGCTGCCTTGGAGGTGTCGTGCGCCTCGTTGCCAGCGAGCCATCGGATGTCCATGGTGCCCATACCTGCACCGCCGGCCTTGACGAAGGCCATCCTCAAGGACATGGTGAAGTCCGCGACCGTCCAGCCGTTGCCGATGACGCATGCTAGCTTCCCGGCCAGACGCAGGTACACCGTCAGTACCGCTCGCGCTCCAGACATAGGACGGGATCAGCAAGGCTGAGGACGAAGAGAATAGAATGGCACAGTGGTTTTGTGGTCAGCAAGATAAACAACAGCGCTTAGCGATGGTTAGGGCGGTGATTCAGCTAGAAGAAATGGGCCAGCGATGGCAGCTGGTTTGGAAGGCCAATTATTGCCAGCTAATAGTAGACCCACGCATGCAACTGGGTTTGGCTCAGGTCGTACACTGCTCTAATTACGCACAGGCCTAATAATGCCGCATGCAAGGCAAACCGACTCGGCCAGGTGCGCGCTGGTTACGTGAAAGCTGGTGCGCCGGGTGGCCTGGCTACAAAATCAGTGATTCTGTAGCTAGCTATGGAGTAATAGTTCTATATAGGTATTCTATATATTACCACAGGTAGCGATTAATATTCACTCCCGAGTCTAATTCACCGCCGAGCCCGACCGGCGCAGGGTCGCCTGTTCAACCCGGAGCGAGCCGACCACGGGCTCTCCGTTCACCCACGAGCTGGAGCTCCTTTGCCACACGGAAGCTGGCCCACTCACCCACGATTCATTTGCGTTTTTTTTCCGTCCCATCAGCGCGGTTTCCTAGCGCCGCCGTCTCGGAGAGAAACTGCGGCGCCCTCCATAACCACCACCCGGCGGCGGCCCCGTCCGCGGCGTCCCTTCTCTCCAAAGCTGCAGCGGCCCCACACGGTGGCGCGGCGCTCCCCGCATCCCCATCTACGCGGCGCGACCCCATGCCTTCCACTCGGTGGCGGCGCCCGCGCCCCTTTCGACCCGGCGTCCCGGTGGCTGGAGCGGCGGCGCCCCTCTCCCTCCGCTTCATCTCCCGGCGGTAAGCGAGGTGTTGGGCGCGGCGTCGCGGCGCTCCCCATTACCGCGAGCACGGTCAAGCGGTGGCATCCTACGGCGGCGGCGCTCACCTCCGCGCCGGGCATGGTAGCGCGGGCGCTGGCGGCCCTCTGTTCGATCGCGCGGTGCTGCAGCCGCTTCGTCCGCGGCTGTCCTTCCTCCTCTCCGACAATGGCACGTCCTCTACGGCGGCAAAGCCCACCTCCTCCCACCTGGGCCGGGCAGCTTCTTCCCAGTTCCCATGCCTAATCTGATTCATGGCGCTGGGAGGTGGACGGAGAAGACATCACTTGATCTGATCCTTGGCAGGCGCTTTGGACTGATCTGGTGGTGGATTCTACATCCGGCGGCTGCTATGATGTAGCTGGTACCACGCATCTGCAGCAGGTTTGTGCTACTTAGTTACAAGCTTTTCTGTGGTAATTATTGCACATTTTGCTTCTGCTATTAATTTCAGAACTAATAAACAAGAGAGTGGAGGTTGGAGGGAAAAAAAAGATGGAAATACGTATATGTCGCAGATCTAAAATGAGCATGATTCATTTGCTTTTTGCATTCAACAAACAATTCAGCATAAGTTCAGTCCAGCTGCAGTTCTTTTTCTCTCTCGAACACACGTCATTGTCTTCAACAAAGAAGTGGTCCTAAATCATGCAGAATTCATGTCTGGGTTGTTCTTTTAATTCATTCTGCTGCAGTTCAAATTAGAATTATGCAGTTAACATCTGTTTTAGAGAATCCTAGTATCCATTCCATTAGCTGTTGGTGGCGCATCCCAGCTTTAGTTGCTTTTTTTTTTCTTCTAGATTTCATACTTCCTTTTATCCACATTCAAAAGTGTTGATCCATTGATGTTTATGTAGATATTTAAGAAAGCACAAATCAGTACCTGGGCTTGTAGGAAAGCGTCTCTTTTTGGGTGCACTATGGACTACTGCAGAACTTTGATGTTAATTAAAGAGAGCAACATTTCTTGCTTATTCGGTTTTATTGTCTGCATCTTGCATTCGCATTTCCTTTTCAAGCCAATTTTATGTTTTTTTTTTTTTCGAAAGAAAAGAACCCTTACGTGGATGGATGCTTTCAATTGATTACCACAAACATAGGTTTCTTCATGGCTTAACTCTAATAATCTATTAGAATCCTGATATTCTCCATTACATCTGCTATAATAGATTGATTTGGAATCTTGATTTCAAAGGTGACTAGGCATCAAGCAAGAGCTGCGTGTGGACTAGACTGCTTAGCGACCCTATGAGCGTATAATATTGGCCTTTTTGTTTTGTTTCGAGTTTTTGCCAGTCACTAACGATGGTTCCGGATTTCTAGTTGATAAATTCCAGGTATAATAGAGTGAAACCCATCCTACTAGCACCAAGGTTGAGTCTAGGTCTAAATATCTATTTTTTTTTGTTGCTTTATGCCTGTATATTATTATCCTATAAATAAGTGGATGCAACAATAGTCACTTGATTGTCATTCATTTTCCAGGCTTATCTCTTCATACGATTCCTGACCGATTTAGAGGGCTCGGATCAGGCCACGTCGCTGATAATAGAATCGGACGGCTCACATTTGCCGAACATCGGCGTTACCAAGGCTTCTGGAGCTGTCTGATGTTTTAGCGTGCGTTCTCACCTGTCTTTCTTCTCCGTGCCTCGGGCTCGCCGATCCGCGCCCCCTCCTGCTACTTGCTCGACGCGGCGCCGGAGGCCCTCGAGGTCGAGGCACGGACGTCGTGGCGCGGCTCCCTCACCTTTCGCCCGCTGCAGCCGCGCCCTTCACATCCCCGCTGCCACTCCGATCCACCATCCCATCCCCAGCGTACTAGCGGCGGCGGCGCCATCCTAGCGCGGCCTGCCTACGCGCGCTGATGGCCTGGGCGCGGTGGCCTGTGGCATGGGGGGCGTATCCCCACCCCTCTAGAGGTGCCTTCTGTTCCTACCCTGCTCTATTCTTTGCACAAAACCTGTTTCTATTACTCCTCTTTGCTTGCAGGGCTCTATTTTTTTTTTTTTTTTCCACAAAACCTGTTCCTTAGTACATGTAACTGTTCTTTCACTTACTTAAGCTGTAACATTTAGAGATGTTGCAGTTCCTATGCTGAATTATGTTCATGATATTCGAGCACTAGGTTTTAAGTTGGACTACATCTAATCCGAAATTAAGATGCATAATCAACATTTTCACTGTTTGTACCTGCATATATATCTATCCTTATATAACATACAATTGCTACAAGATTACAAAAACCTTCAGGAATGTCATTCTTACCGTCCAGAAGATCTAGAAGATTGACATTGAGGATGTACTCCACAATATTAAACTGCTCGCCACCAAATTCAGATGCTCAATGCTTTGCTATGTCTCTCCACAGGGACCCATGCAGAAACTTTACAAGGTTGTATTCTTTGCACAATACATATTCCTTTCTTAGTACATCCGTCTAAAGTGTTCTTCCATTTTTTTAGGTTCATATACTGCAATTCTTATGGTGAACTTCGTAGATTAAATTGGAGCACAGGGTGTTGAGGTTGGACTACCTGAATATTGCCATTGTCACTTCTGAAAAGGTTACATGTTTCATACGCAAGTAATATCCCTATCCTACAATACCTGTTGCTCTCCTGCTTTATTGAAACGCATGTCACTCATATATACACGCACAATACAATTTGGAAAATGTACCATTTCAAGTACAGATCCTTAGGATAAGGGATTTTGTATGAATATAATCTATTTCTGGTGAATTGGGTTTTCTCCGTAACAGTCTCTGGCCAATTGTTCTTAAAAATATTTTGCCTCCCTCGGCCTTCTTAGCCAGTAGCGATATCATACCATCTTGCTCCATGCATATATAGTTTTGACTACATCAAATTATACTAAATTTCCAGTATTGATTACAAATAAAATTTGAGCTTTATCATTCCTCTCGTATTTACTTCCTGTGAATTTTTTAAAACCAGTGACAGAATAGTAGAGTCCCCTAATTTTAAGCAGACCGGTACACTGCCTCTGCTACCTACTGGCACTGGGCTCTGCCCCTGATGGCCTCCTTGGAGTTGGCTGCTGTGCCCACCCGATGCTAGATTATCAACGATGGTGACACAAAACCTCGCTTACTTCCGAAATTCATATACGTTGTGCGATTAAGTTTTTGTGCTCCAACAATTCATCTGCGTTGTATTTTCCAATTTGATTTATGTTTTCTTCCTTTTTCAGATTTGGAACACCAGTTTTAATTTGCAGGCAGTGTTGGAAGAAATGTAAGGTGAGCTGTGGCTGTATTTAGACAATCCTATGCTAGTATGTGCATTGCTGGTGGATGATGCAGCATGCTAATGTTCTGTGTTCTCTACCTGTGTCTTCTTCTGTTGCTAATTTTGTTCATGTAACTCTAATGGTCCTGTGATAATCTGTGTAGAGTAAAACATTTGCAAATTGAGGATCCATCTATAGCTGAGTCGTTTTTTTATGTCTGTCCTCTTCCTTATGGTTCAGCTTATGTTACCATTTTCTTTTTGATGGACTGTTTAGAAATTTTACTTCCCTGCACATAAAGATTTTGTTTGATGCTTGAAAAGATCATCTCAGTAGTAAACTTGAGCTTTTGTTACCATTATCTTGCTCTTGCAGGCATTCTTGGTCAGCTTACGTTGTAGAAGAAGTGACCTTAAAGGGATAGTGCTGCAGCTCATTTCATCACATGCTCTGCATGGTATTCCTAACTGAATTTTGAATTCATACATGCTCTCATGACTTAAAGAATATGTCTTGCTGTTCGTCCATCCGGTTTGCTTACTATTTTGACTTTTTTGTGTATAGAGGTAACTCTATCTCATGGTTTCATTTCATTTGAAAACTCTTCTATAAGATATGCAAATATGCATGGCTTTGTTATTAATCATGAAATGTTATTTTTAATGTTTTCTTTTGTTCCACTTGTTTTCACAGTTGAACCAATTGGGGACCATTAGAGGCGCAAGAGAACTTATATGAGTTGTTGAAACCGTAGTATTTATTTATGATCTTGATCCCTATGAAGGTTATTTAGCTGACGTAACTTGTATGTGATTTTGTGGAATAACTTACATGGAGCAACAAATATCAGACTATAAAGTTCTTGCAATCTTTCATGACTCATTTACGTGAAAAAAAAATTATGTTGGCGAAAGAAGATTTATGGTTTAAAATTTGCTTTGTATGATTCATTTCACATTAAAAGCTAAGTTTTATGATTAGAACCGTCATAAATACACCAAATCTGTTGATGTTCCAGTTGAAGACTTTCTTGTTTGTTTCCTCACCTATCTGAAAATGTAAAGTCTACCTTTCCAAAATAAGAAAACACATGTTTCTTGGACGTTCACGAATTCAAAATATACACCAGCCTAAAATGAAACTGTCCACGAGACAAAAAAAAAAAAAAAAAAAAAAAAACTACGAAAGCCCTGATGACGTTACTCATAAAAAAAACAGCCTAAAATAATGCGGCCTAAAAAAAAGGAAAAGAACCATACACAAATAATTTGAAACCAGAACCCTTAAGAAAGAATAAATAAACGAAACAAAGCAGCGGCGTGAGCAAAATGTACCAGCAAGTAAATCTGTTGCAGGGAACAAAAATCGGAGTCAACCAATGACACAGAAAATCTGCCGCAATCAACAAAAAAAAAGGACAACCACGAGCCCACCGCACGGGAAACAGGCAAAAAGTAGAAAAAAAGAAATGGGCAGCAAGAAAATAGAAAAACCCTTCGGTCATTAGCGGGAGACTCGCGCACGTCTTCACTTGGGCTGGCGCAGCCGCGTTGGACGGCCTGCCGCACGGGGGCTCGGGTAGTGATTAATAATCACTACCTAATCACTACCCAGGGGACTACTTATACACACATACATATATGTATTTGGATACATGATATATGTATGAGCATAAGCACCCATACTTATTCATGTACTGGTATAGCTCCACATATACATTGCGTATATATATATATATAGAGAGAGAGAATGGATTTCTATTTCCCAGAAATATATAAACCAAGCATTTGAATTGAGATTGGAATTTGGAAATTGGTGGCCGGAGGAGATGATATTATTCGGTAAATCAAGGAGGGGGTCAAGGGGTATATGGTGGCTTGATGATGGGTAATTCAAGGGAGGTTTGGTGGTGAGATGTCAAGGAGGTTTATTTGGATGGAGTAAGCTCAAGGATATGTGGGGAATAAATCAAAGTAATTTATTTGATGCCAAAAATAAATTCCAAAGAAAGCAAACAAACATCCATCAAGCATTCAAACACATTTCCTAAATAATTCTATATGGTGAATTGATGCAAGGTTTTCGAAAAAGAGGTTTCGGGTTGTGCGGAAAAATAAATCAAGTTTTAGTTGTAATTATAAAAAGTTCAAATTTTTAGTGAATTTTAAAATGATGCAAAAATACGGGTGTTACAAATCTACCCACTTAGAAGAATCTCGGCCCCCGAGATTCACATAATCTAGAGAGAAAACCTAGAAAAAGATCTAGAAGAATTTAGAGGGAGGTGGGTTACGATTTCTTACGAGTGCTATTTCACGGGAGTATTCAATCTTCTCGTTGTAATAGGGAAGTCTTGGTCTTGACAATTGCTGAATCTGCCGCTCTTGAACTACTTCGGTTCCACTCTTCGTGTATTTTTGGTCTTGTTCCACTCGATCCCGATTTTCATCCTATTCTTTAGGCTAAGCTACCCCACTTAGAAAATTCCGGGCTTAGGTGTCTTTCCAATAGGCTGACTATCATGATTCTCCGAGCGTAGAGCTTCTCGTGATTACTGATTTTTTTTTTGTCGGTCCCTTTATTATTGTTTTTTGTGCTACCCCACTGTTGGTATTTGTTAACCTACAGGAATATTATGATGGATAATCCAAGTAGTTTAACGGATACCGGTGAGCACTTCACCCGGGAATAGGGCTTTAAATATCGAATCCACAGGAGAAGGTGAGAGAGCATGTCAAGGTGTATAGCTAAATCAGAGTGGCTATATAACTAGATTAAAAGAGAGGTAAGGAGTTCCATTAGGAAGGTCTTGTTCTCACTTCAAGTAAATCATTTGCAACATTGTTCTTAAGAGGGGTTGTCATGAAGAAACTCTTAATAAAGGGAATCTACGCTAACAACGCGGGGGCTCCTACGATTTCTATAAACGGGGCGGGCGTGACAAAGGACTCAATGGCGCTGTCACCACCACGATCAGCCTTAACAAGTGTCTTCACCCCGGCCTATAGAAGGTATTCGTAATAAGCTAGTCAATCTAAGCACCACGCTTACATTAATCTAACAACTTCAACTCAAGAGCAACCAAGAATCAAAGTAATCTTATCAAAGAAATACGAACCTTAAGAACAATAGAGACAATACCACTTACTCGAATGGAAGTCGAACAATCCACAAGATCTCAGAGTTGCGCTCAATGGCACCAACTCCGGAGGAAGAAGAAGATGGAGGCGCCGACAGCTCCGGGCCTTCCTTCAACTCCGCCTCAACCGCGCTCTAATTCTCTCAACTTGAAGCTCTACTCTCAACTCTAATCTAGGGCTTCTAGTTCTACATCTTGTCTAATCTTCTACTTCTAGTTCTTGAACTAGAGCTAAAGCCGTCGACTAGAGCTGGATCTGATCCGATATGATGATGAGTTGATGCGAGATGATTGAAGCCAGGGGCCTGGGGGCTTGCTTATATAGGGGTCTTCTTATGTCTCTTCAGCTTCAGCAGGCAATGTGGTACTAATCTTCGTGCTTAACCGACACCCTCAGATCAAACCGATATCAAACGACCGGATTAGATTGCATCTCGGAGGTGGTTGGAGAAGCTTCTGGAAACGGGCTTGCTTGGCGGCCAAAGGCAGGCCGATCGGCCTGTTTATTGGAGCGATCGGCCCGGGGTGGGTCCCACCCTGGGCCCCGCGATGCGTCGTGGCTTCTGGAGTCTTCTAGATGATGTTTTCTTCGGTGCCAAGTTTGGTTCACGTCGGGAGTAATCCGGAGCCTTCTAGACTTGTTTCGGAGTTGGATTGCGTTGCGTTACGTCGGTCGTATGCCACGTCATTTCTGCTGTTTTTCTGTTAAGTCCCTGCAAATCACAACTTTACCAAAACTCATGGAAATCATTAGTATAAACCCCTAATAAGGTTATCTAATTATATTTTAGTCCTTTTCCATGTTTAGTTGACAATTAAAAGTATACGTTAATATGTGTCAACAAACTCCCCCACACTTAGGCTTTTACTCGTCCTCGATAAAAGGATGGTCTAACTTTAATGTAACCGTAGAGACAAAGAATGGATCATAATTATACTCCATGGTCATACCTGCACTTTGGGATATCTGAGCATGAAATGGTTAGAAACAGATCACCTTAAATTCTTAAACCAAGTCACTTGGAGAGATTTTGCATAAGTTTTGAAAAGAAAACATAGCTCTACTTACTCCTTTGTGATACTCTCAAGTCTCTCAAAATATATTATATCCTCACAGTTCATTTATTATATCATATGTGGAGCTCAAGAACATGTAGCACACTTACCTTGTATTTATTCTTTGAGTCAACGTGGATCCATGGAGATAGATGTCATAAGTCATAGATCAAGATGTGCATGTGAATCAAGATTATTATTACCACTTTGCTCTCTCTAGTTGAAAATCATCTATCTCCCTTTTTTGGAACATTTTTATATTTTTATTTTCCAAGCGAGGTAACCGGCTATTTAGTGGAGAGGTGGGTTCTACTCACCCTCGGACACATGTCCATTTTACTCTCTTATTTATTAGAGAAGTGGGCCCTACTCACCCTCGGACACTTGTCCATTATTCTTCTCTTCATTTTTGCCTTTTTCTTTTCTTAGAGAGGGGGTTCTTCGACCCGTAGAACACTTGCTCATTTTCTCCTCTCTCTCACTTTTCTCTCCACTCTTAGAATTTTTGAACATTTGGCTTTTTCATAGCTGTACCTTTTCAACAATTAAAATTATGGGAGATAGAGATTAAAACTTTTAGAGCATGGATACTTTAGTGAAAGCGGTAATGCGTGATCTTGATCTTAGACTTTAGACAAATTTCAACATGGGTCGTGGTTTTGACAAAGCTCAATACAAGAAAGCAACAATTAATTAGATATATCTTTAATGATTGCTACGGCTCTATTAGGATGTATCATTGATCACAAAGGAGAAGCATAACTAATGATTTTAATATTTTGAAATAAATAACTCTCCAAAGACAAGATAAAAGAAAAGAGGATCTCATTATTCTAACTTTATTCTTTCTCATGTTTTAAGCAATTAAGGCATCCCAACAAGTGACAGGTTTATGTAGGAATTTAATCATGCAAAACTTTGTTCATGGGTTAACAAGACATCTTTTTCATATAGGGAAAACATACCATAATGAGAAAAAGACTTATTTTAATTCGGAACGGAAAGCAATTTGCGAAAATTAAAAAGTTTTAGGAAGCAAACCGAGCGGTGGACTAAGCGGGGCCTACGTGGGACCAGGCAGGGGGCCGGTCGGCCTGATATATGGGCGGTTGGCCTCCCAATGGACCGTGTCGGGTTGGTTCGTCGTGCGAAGTCGATGGTTCCGTCTTGGTTCGAATTTCTTGATTTTTTGTCGCGAAGAATTCTGTTTGGTCGTCGAGGATCTCCCCACACTTATTTTTTGTTATCTTGCATACAAAGCATGGTGGAGACAAAAACATATCCGTAAATATATGGAGAATAATTGACTCAACTTGTGGATGACTTCCATAGGAGCACTTTATTATATAATTCGAATCTAATATTTAATAGTAAACTAATTTTGACTAAACCGAACTAAACAAATTAATCGAACTATCTTTAAGACTTAAACGCTAAGACTCATTAACTCGTATATAATAACTAGCTAATATTAAAAAGGTAAAGTAGCAATACTTACCGTGATAGCTGGGGTGCTCTCCCCCAATTTGGATATTGAAGTAGTCCTTTCATTTGTCCTTGGAACTTATTCGCCTTCGGGTTCTCCTTACATGTTCTCCCCTGTAAATATTAATTCCGCATATACCCGAAGGAACAAACTCTAGGAACATGTTGTGAGCCTTCATGTGCTCACATATTTTTTAGGAATTTTTCTATGTAAAAGGATGATGATGCAAAAATATATGAATGCAATATTTTTGGATTTTTTTTTTTTATTTTTTATGCCGCCACAACAAGGAGTACTTGCATGGGGCTTAAAAAACCTGATGCAAAAAAGCAAACATATTTTTACGATTTTTTATGCAGGTATAGGAAAGTAAATATGCTAAAGGAAAAGGAAATATGCTAATTTAAATATGCCGTGTAGAAAATAAATATGTAGATAAATCTTGAGTTACCTCTCGGTGAGAATTTTTTGAGTACTTACTCCCATGGCGTGCGTCATCGATGGCACCTCGTCGGAATGTCATGTTTGAAATGGTGCCTTCAATGATCTCGACGAGTGGCATAGATGAGGTGGCCGATGGAGATAGTGTTTGTTCGGTTGATGATGCGGGTAGTGGTAGGTCTTCCGAAGGTGTACTCTTGACGTCCTCTTCAGTAGGTGATGCTTCTTTCTTTTTTCTATGTCGCTTCTTCGGAGGAGACCTTTCTTGGAGTGGCAGGTGCTGAGTGTTCAGTTGGTCGGGGCCGGCGAACTTCTTTAATCTTTCTTAATGTCTTCCTTGTTCGTCAACTCCGTTCCAAGCGGTCTTGTGATTTTTAGCGGCGTCTCAAGGCGTCTTGTTCTTCTTGGGTCTTGTGGTGAGGTAGGCAATAGTGGTGGTGTAAGGCCCTCTTGATGGAGTATGGGGATGATGTTGACCCATTACTCTTGTCAAGTGGTCTACACCTCAGTCATGTCGTGCTCACTTTGATCTTCCTTGGTCACTCCTCAAGTGCATCATCGATCTTAATAGCCACTTGGTGATGGCGTTGCCCATATTCTTGATTCATTTGCTTGAAGGAAGATTGGATGGTGGCAGTGGCGGCGTCTTGTTTAGTGTGCATATTTGTAGGTCGGGGACTTCCACTTGTAGGAATTGGGGAAGTAAGACTTCTCCTCTTATTGCGCAAAGTGAGTCCCGCTTTTGCAAAGACAAGGTAGAGATCAAGTGCATGGGCTCTGTTGGTGGGGAAAACACCATCGGAACCAAAATTTCATTTACTTCTACTCTAACCTTGTGGGCTCATTGAACAAGATAAAGATAATGTATAAGTTCATTTATGACAAGGGTGGTAAGATCGAGAAGATAAATCTAGCATGTAAATAATGAGCGAATAAGAAAGTGATGCTAGAAACAGTTTTAAAAAGCTAACATGTCGAAGTTAACAAGATTGAATCATGTGAAACTATAACTCTAGCATGCTTGACTTTTCATTTATGAGAATGTCATAGTAAAGAGGAATTAACGACAACTTACCTCAAGGTGTTACCTTTATAATTGGAATATGATGGCGCTATTACACCTTGTGGTGGTTCTTCTCTTCTTCTTGAGTGGCATGTGGAGTGGATGGGTGCATGTCGGGAGGAAGAGGATGGCTTAATTATCTTCAATGGAATTGACCTCCCTCCTTGATGCTTCCATCACCCATGAATTCCCCATGAGTGAGTGCTTCGATTGTGGATCTTGTCTTCGTCACTCTTCTTCTTGGCTCATCGGGAATTCTTTTTTTATCCATAAGTCATGTCTCACATGTCTTGCTCAATCTCTAGTGAGTTCATCTCGACCTTCCCCCAAGTTTGTTTCGAGTTTATTATTTTTTCTGCGGGGGTTAGTCCAACAAAGATATACCAACATCTACTATAGTTTACTATGGTTCAAAAAGTCAACCTATACACCACGTCTAATTTGATTTAGGGAAGGCGTTCTAACCTAAGCACCACGCTTTTAATTTAAAAGCCTTTAGAAGAAAGATCATCTACTCCTAAACAAGGCACCATGCTTCATTTAAGAGATATATGAACTCATTCTAAACCTTAGCATACTAAGCAGACAAAAGATGACATGAAAGCATTATAGAGATTTACTCAAACATAGATGATAGAGCATGATGAGTGTTTTAACAGACCGAGCATGGCATGAAGGTAAAAGACAACCAAGCTAGTATAGCAACATAATAATAAATGTTTCTATTCATGTAATTTAATGTTGCGTAATGACTGGTTGGACATACCTTGTATTGTCATCCTTCGTTTTCTTTGCTCCAAACCTGGAATGGTTAGTGACAAGAATACCCGAAGGAATATTTTTATAATCATATGCTCATAACATAGGGGTATATAGTAATATATAAGTCTTATAGTATTTCCCCTAGAGTGCTTGTTTTTAGGACAAAAGCTCGTCCTTGGGAAACTTTCAAATTATGAATCAAGATGATGAAATGGTTTCCCTTATATTGCCAGTCTCAAAATTTCAAGTTTGTTGGAATATTCATCGACAACCACCCTTTCTAAATTTTTAAGAAAGAGAGTATGAGGGGGTTGGAGATCTCATGTGCGGCAAGAATTGAGATGTCAATCAATTTAGGAGTTTTCAAATGAGCATGGACTAGGTGGAAAAAGTTCCATTTATGAAGTAGTCTTTATGCTCATTGATGTTCTCCGTAAAATGTGCTCCTTTTGGTCTTCCTTAGATCGTTCATAATATTTTAGGATCGTGAGGAGACGCAGAAAAAAGGGCACAAGAGGGTTCATTGGGCTCAAGGATGTGGTTAAAGATGGGTTTGAAAAGAATTATCTAATTTGAACATAAAGAGAGAGACGAGGAGTGGCTTCGTGATGGCTTTGCTCTCTTCCTATGGCATGATTAGATATGCCATCCTTGAGGTTCCCTCAATGTCCTTGCGTAGCAATAAAGGTGCTTTCTAAGAGATTATCTTAAAAGAGGTTTGGATTGTATATGGTCTCTTTGTGAAGCTGGAAGTTCGTGAAACTCATCATCTAAAGAAATATCCAAGGGTTGAATTTCTTCTCCCCTTAAAGGTTTTTTGGCGCATTGATGGTTTGGGGTTGATAGCTAAGTCTTGGGACTGGAGTGATGGTGATATAGCTATCAGAACTTCTATATATATATTTTTTTTTTTTTGGAGGATGATTCTTCTTCCTTTGGGTGGTCATAAAGAATGCTAGTATATGGGTTTCACCCGCTGAGTTCATCAAAGCAAACCTTGCTTAAAAAGGGAAAGAAAAGGTTCCCCAAAAACTGCATGATGATCATGCGCACAACACTTTCATGATGTCGGCAAAGACTCCTACCATAGAAGATATGATCCCCGCTTCTCACTCCGAGAAGTATTGCTTCATGATCATTTTGATCAACCGTAGGCGTAGCTAATGGCGGATGTAAGGATGAGATCTAAGGATTCTAGTGGCCGAGCTTCCGCATAAGGGTGCAAATATAAGATAGGTAAATATGGAATCAATTGATCCCACGAAGATAGAAAAAGATGAGAAGATAGAATAAAAGAAAAAGATAAAAGTATGGTACAAGATTTAGCTATAGTTTTTCAACGTGGTCTCAAACCGTTCTCCCCGCAACGGCGCCCGAGAAATGCTTGTTGGTATTTGTTAACCTACGTGAATATTATGATGGATAATCCGCAAGTTTAACGGATACCGGTGAGCACTTCACCCAGGAATAGGGCTTTAAATATCGAATCCACAGGGGAGAAGGTGAGAGAGCATGTCAAGGTGTATAGCTAAATCCGAGTGGCTATATAACTAGATTAAAAGAGAGGTAAGGAGTTCCATTAGGAAGGTCTTGTTCTCACTTCAAGTAAATCATTTGCAACATTGTTCTTAAGAGGGGTTGTCATGAAGAAACTCTTAATAAAGGGAATCTACGCTAACAACTTGGGGGCTCCTACGATTTCTATAAACGGGCAAGGGCGTGACAAAGGACTCAATAATTTGTCACCACCACGATCGTATTTTTAACAAGTGTCTTCACCCCGGCCTATAGAAGGTATTCGTAATAAGCTAGTCAATCTAAGCACCACGCTTACATTAATCTAACTTCAACTCAAGAGCAACCAAGAATCAAAAGTAATCTTATCAAAGAAATACGAACCTTAAGAACAATAGAGACAATACCACTTACTCGAATGGAAGTCGAACAATCCACAAGATCTCAGAGTTGCGCTCCAATGGCACCAACTCCAGAGGAAGAAGAAGATGGAGGCGCCGACAGCTCCGGGCCTTCCTTCAACTCCGCCTCAACCGCGCTCTAATTCTCTCAACTTGAAGCTCTACTCACAACTCTAATCTAAGGCTTCTAGTTCTACATCTTGTCTAATCTTCTACTTCCAGTTCTTGAACTAGAGCTAAGGGCCGTCGACTAGAGCTGGATCTCGATCCTCGATATGATGATGAGTTGATGCGAGATGATTGAAGCCGGGGCCCGGGGCTTGCTTATATAGGGGGTCTTCTTATGTCTCTTCGGCCAAAGCAGGCAATGTGGTACTAATCTTCGTGCTTAACCGACACCCTCGGATCAAACCGACATCAAACGACCGGATTAGATTGCATCTCGGAGGCGGTTGGAGAAGCTTCTGGAAACGGGGCTTGCTTGGCAGCCAAGGCAGGCCGATCGGCCTGTTTATTGGGCCGATCGGCCCAGGGTGGGTCCCACCCTGGGCCCCACGATGTGTCGTGGCTTCTGGAGTCTTCTAGATGATGTTTTCTTCGGTGCCAAGTTTGGTTCACGTCGGGAGTAATCCGGAGCCTTCTAGACTTGTTTCGGAGTTGGATTGCGTTGCGTTTACGTCGGTCGTTTGCCTCGTCATTTTGCTGTTTTTCTGTTAAGTCCCTGCAAATCACAACTTTACCAAAACTCATGGAAATCATTAGTATAAACCCCTAATAAGGTTATCTAATTATATTTTAGTCCTTTTCCATGTTTAGTTGACAATTAAAAGTATACGTTAATATGTGTCAACACCCACTTTGAAAATTATGAGCACGTCTTCTGCCGTGTTGGTCGTCTTTGTCAGATTGGGTGGCTTCCTCTTCAGCGCTTGTGATCCTCTTACTTGACCTCTTCTTCTTTGAAGTGTGGACATGGGTTCCTTCTAGATGTCTGTTCTGGCATGTGTGTGGCGATCATCCTTTGCTGGCGGGACATGGCGGTCTTTGGCTTCTTATGGGGCTTGACATATTTTACATTTCTTTGTAGTCTTGATGACTGTGCGGTCAAGGGTCTTTGTCGGCTTGTCACCTTTTTGCTCTTTTATTGACGTGTCTTGTTAGAGAATTTCTTGGTTTGATCTTATTGTCTTGTGGTGGTGGTATTGGGAATTCCACACTCTTCTTCTTTTCTAGTTTGAAAATTTTTGGGATGCCCTCTTCGTGTCATTATTTTTTTCTTTGTATCTTGTCTCCAATAATTTATCATTTTTGGGTAGCCCCTGTGATTCCTTTCTTTGACGATATATTTTGACTCCTCGATATCTGCTCTGGCAATCTTGAACTGGTGGTTGTGCATTCTCAGCTTCTTCTTGAGCTTTGACGATAATGGTCGACACTTGTGTAGTGGGGTTATTTGGGTGATCGAGAGTAATTGCATCATCTCTATGGCTAACTTTAGGTGTCTCCAAGCAATCAGCTGTGCTTTTCTTCAGCTTGTAGCCATCACCATTAACTTCTTCTTGGACTTCTTTGGGCCTGTCGATGCTTGAATGGTGAGGCTTATGTGGGTGACCATTGTTGATGATATGATGTCTCGAGGATCCGGGGTTGTCACGGGGGTATTTGGGTGCCTTTTAATGCTTGACTGACATGTGGTCTATGATTCTTGCAGGCTATCCACTGTACTCTTCTCCTGACTAGATATTAGGGAATGTTGTCGCTATCTTGCTGGCTTCTGACATTCTTATCCCTTCTTGGTCCTCTAGTGAATCCCTCGAATCTTCCCTTATCTTCAGAGTAAATCTTCAGTAGTTGTCTTTATTTATTTAGTCTCCCAGGGTATTTGCTGCATGTTTAGTTGCGATGTATGGAATGGAAAAGGAACAACTACTCCTATGAAAAGTAAACGAAAGGGAGAGACTTCTAGAGGGGGATTTGTAACCCGGAAGAGAGAACAAGCAAGCGTAAACTACTTTCGCAAAACCATAGTCTAGGGTTGCTTTACTCCAAGTCTTAGAAGCTAACCTATACTACTAGGCTTTGAACTACTCGTGGTTTTGAAAGGGGATGGGAGGAGGGAGAAAAGTTATTTTTGAAATAGAGTTCAAGGTAAGGTGAGAGTCAAGGTACAAGCAATTTTTTTTTGAAAACTGATTTTAGAAAACAACGCATTCTATCTAACGTCCATTCTAAGGATTTATCCTACAGTCCAAGTACAGCTCTGATACCACTCTGTCACACCCCATTTCTGAGGTTTCCTTAATCACACGTATTTGCGCCAGGATCACGCACAAATACGCCTAATTAAGTGGATATGATATCAAAACTATACTTTTATTGCTTATTGAGAAATATGATACATGGTTTGAGTTTACAAGACTCGGTCGTAGGCCTACTATTATAACCCTATCGAGATCCTACGCAAAGACTCCGTAACAAGGCTCCATTCCTACAGGCAAGCTTGGAGTGCGGACAAACCCTTGGACTTACTCCTATTGCACGATCCTATGCCTCGATCACAACATTCTCACGTAACTCCTTCGTGTTCGCCTTTGTCTTCAAGTGTCCTCCTTCAGGTCCTATCCACATGTCGTCCTTCGTAGCTTGATCCTTGGATACACTCCTGCAGTGGACATTCTAAAAAAAAAAATAGAAATAGAGGGGTGAGTACTTTCGTACTTTCAGCAAGTCCCAACCGAGGGGGTGAAAGGTTACCGTTAGGGGTTCGGTCCTAGTAGAGCTTACTACTCTCACTAGTTCCCGGGTTTAGTTATTATCCAAGCTCAAGGTAACAAGTCACATACCAGATTCTCTTATGTATTTCTAATCATGGATGTCCCGGCCTAGCATTTGCCCATTCCAAGGACATGGCTATTCGAATAGATTTAGTTAACTCTACGGAGGTTGTACAAATTTCCTCACACGATAGGCACAGTCGTTTCCATCCGGTTTGGCCCCGACAGGCCTAACAAGATCCCGTACCCGCTTGGGCCGTCACCCTAGGTATATTGGTATAATCCTCACCACGACTTCTCAGGGGTGGGAAGGATGACGCATCATCCTAGACAATATGGTGATACCAAATCACCCACGGCTTTTGAGGTAATACCTTATTACCCAACCTATCTTTGTCACACAACACACCCAATCATTAATCATAAATATGTGCACTGCACTGCGCCATCTGCGCCCAAACACTTACGTGGAAGATCACTCAGCATCCACGCCAACCGGACCACAGGGCCACTCTCCCCATGTCTGCTCCTGATAGGTCGTTTGCCTACACCGGCCACCTTGGATCGAAACTATACCTCAACCCAACGGGGTGTGGAATCAAGCCGCCCCATCCCGGCGTGTGGCTGTACGTATAATCGTACTAGGTAGAAGGTCCATGAACCGGTCCTTAGGGAGGTGAGTATCTCTCCGCGGGACTCATTCCCGAGTGTGATTAGTCCACCTCCATGTAGACTATCACCACCCACCTTTTTGTTGACATGGTTCATTTTCTTAAATCATGTTCTATATATGATTATCATCTGTTAGTTAGGTCAAAATTATGGGGGAGGTAAGGACTTGCCTCTATCCACTGACGAGTATATCCAAGGTTCTTGGTCCTGGTGTTCCTAGCTCCTGTGGCTTGGTGTAGTGATGCTCCTGGATCCGTCGGGTAGTCTCCGGTGGCAACAAACATGCAACACAAGTATAACAATCAAAGCATACGACGTTCCTACGTGGGTTAGCTCCATCAGGGGATGGATGGGTTAGCGACGTATACGCTCATGCATATGTATACGCCTAGGGTTGGAGAGGGTGAGAGTCCTATGCTAGGGTTAGCCGTACATAGGGTTACACCCGTTGAGCGGGCACATCTATGTACGTTGAGACACGTACACTAGGGCATGTGTTATGGAGTACACATGTAGGAGTATACGGTTAGGTTAGAGGGGTTAGCCATGCGTAGATATAACCGATAGGTATATACGTATATTTATTTATTTTCAGAAATACCACTCTATGCCTTTATATACATACATAACCTATCACGTATACCTAGCATGTGGACAACTACGTGTATGCATATTCGAGTATTCGTGTACGTGAGAGTGTACACGCACCCAAAATATATGGTGCAAGGTGTGGTTAGCGGAAGGGGGGTAACTAGGGTTTACGTCATCTACCGAGCACGATTAAATATAAATAAAAGGGCACAACATAAACTAGAATTTAAATGGGCATCAAATATTGGAACAAGGGCATGAATAAATGGATTATGATTTTGGAAGAATCCAGGAAGTGGAATGGATTAATTTGGAGTTGAAATGAAAAAGATGTGAATTTCCAAAGTTTAATTATGAATTCATAAATGGAATAAACTTTGGAAATATTTTCTGGAATTTTGGGAATATGAAAACTGGAAAGTAGAGGCTTGGGTAGGGTCTGGGATGTGTAATTTGTAAAACACACGGACTGGTCCCGGAAGGAAAGGAGAAGGAGGAATCCTAATCCTAGTCCGTTCGTATGTGGGCTCTTACCGAAACTCTTAGACCTTGGCAGGACTATATATATGTGAGAGCTCTATGTTGTAATTACCGATATTCAGATGAATAAAGAATAGTCTCCCTATCTTGTGTCTACTTGTTCTATTTCTTTCATTTCTCGCGTGATCATGAGAGACGGAGAGGGGAAGGTCCTAATCCCGGCGACATGTTTCACAACATGTTATCAAGACGACAAGCTCTTTCGTCGTCATATTTGTTGAAGCTGCCGCCGATCTTCGGCACCGACGCTTTGTGCCGACGTCCCTCCGCGACTACGCCGGCGGCGTCGACATCCCCCGATGTTGTTAGCGGAGCGGATTCGCTACCTCCGCCACTTCACGAATGACCGCATCGACTCATCGTCAAGCCGGCAGGTCCCCACGGCCTAGCCGAATCGTCCCCCACGTGATGCCTTCGCTTTTTCTTGAATTCAAGAATCAAAGGTACGAAAAAAAGATCTCGCAGATTAATTGATTGATGTGCTGGCCTTCGAGCAAGTCTATATTTTCAATGCCGTATAGAATCTTTATCTACAGTACATATACGTACATGCAAGAAGCATGACAAATCACTATTGATCTCTGTGTTGCTTGCTTATACCTGCCATCAATCTGGGTATTACGTACATGTTGAATAGTACACGAAGTACTTGAAGTATATACATATATACAGTAAATAATTACAGAGGTTGCATCTAGGGTTAATATAAAAAGGAAAATATGCCGATCATATCATGCATGCTAGAAGTATGTGATGTATGTCGCCCGTTCTCTGCAACATGACTGAACTCTGTTGTGTCTTACATACATGGCTTACGGCCTGAACGCTGTATAGGCTCATACTATTTGTCATTGAACTACTCTTCCCCGCTAATGATCGTGGCTTGTACGCCACAGCGACCATGATATTTGAAAGTTAGGCTTGAAGCCAACATTTATTAATGTCCCTGAAGGATACAAAACACACGTTGAAATAATTGCAGCGAATTGTTGACTCGTAATCGAATTGCAAGAAGCCAAATATAATTGGTTGAGATTACGTAAGAAATTGAGTTAGATTCCATTGTATTAAACCAGAAGTTCACACGTGTCGCACATCAACTCACAATTTGCTGGCAGCAGCTGTGTCAGCCTTTAAGCGTACTAGTGGGCCAACTCATCGTCAATCTCGCAAATTATGGCCTTTATGCCGCTTTGCCTACACGCTTGAAATTGCTCATTGATGTGCACTGGATGCTAATACAGTCTGCTTGCCATACCTCCACTAACGTGCGGCTCGAACGCCAACGTTGGGTTGAGAAGAGAGAGGTGTTCCATGTTAAAGTCGAACCATGGCAGGTTCATTAGTGGGCAAGTGTACACAATTGGACAGGAATCGTCCCGTGTCTAATTGAGCCATGTGAAAATCTATAAAATCCCAGAAAAATAAAAAGGACTTCTTTCTGGCATGTACTCCTGTAGAGTAACCCATGTAATTCTTGGGAATTATACAATTATTGGGGTATCTGTGAATAATTAACCATAGCCTCTGTTTATGCATATTTATTGTATTTCTTATATACGCATATATATAAGATCTTGTATACAACATGAAATCTGCAGTTTAATTGTTGTTCTACACGGCTTTATTTTTTTGTAGTTAATAGCAGAATGAGCTCTCTAAATCCTGCTAGACCTTAGACTTGTCAACCTTGAGAGCCTCATATTTATTATTTATTTTTCCTAGCATATGAATTTTTTAGATGAATGAATACTTGGTATAAATTCTGAAAATTTACATATACCATAATCCTAAAAAAATGCTAGGATGCTTCTAAGAATTTTTTGAGTAACTATCCACTATCTTTTTGCACCTTGCTACTGGTTTACATGTAGTAAACTTATATGCACATGGTCCAAGTTATGTTAATATGCATGCCTTAAAAGAAGAAGCAATATCCTAAAATTACTCGAAAGTAAAAGTATTTATTACGGTCATTATTAAATCCATAAATGATATTTTGCTACCATTGAAGTGTAGTAAACTCAAGCATAAATATTTCTTAATTACTCTCTGAAATGAGTATATGGCCGATAGAAGTAACAAATGCATTGTGGGACTCATTGCATGAGTAAAATCCCAATATTATGATTACGGAATATCATATTTCATTGAAAGTTGAATTTTCAAGCTTGTATGTCTAACTTATTTGCTCTATAAAAAAATAGCTCGAAGCTTTATATTAAATGTCTAGAAGACAAGATGGCAAATAGATTTTATTAATCTACATTCTCGAAGAAATGTCTCTTGTATATAGAATATCAAAGAGCAATGTAATACATGAAGTATTTAAATTTACCATTAGAAATTACTCATGGAAAATGGGTTGCAATTTTTTTAGACTGACTTTATGAACCGGGATATTATCAATTGCAATAATTTTGAATGTATGGCTTTCATATATGTTATACCCCTTGAAGGCTTGTGACGGTATATCATAACTCTTGAATATAAAGAATGAAGCTACCGCTTGTCAAGTATAGAAGTTAAGACATGCGAGAATGTATATTATTTGGAACATATAAAGTTTCTCTTGAAGAAGAACTTAAATCATGTGCTTATATATTATTAACTTTGAAGTTTATATCCCGAAGTATTGATAGTAGTGGTGGTGGTGGTGCATTAAGTTTTAATTCTGTTGAATTAAGTGGTTAATGGTTAATTTATTAGCTTGAAGACTACTATGAAACACTTTATATTCTTAGTTGCAATTCATATTACTTGAAGTAATATGTGTGAATTTCTCATGGAATAAATTGGTTTTGTAAGTTTCACATATAAACAATTGCCTATTGCCTATCAAAATAAATTTTACATTAATTTATCCACAGAGAGAAGCCTCGATTAACCATGAAGGTTATAGTTCTTTGTGCATCACTACCATGTAGGTAGATGGAAAAACTGAATTTTCTAAAAACACATGAACAATTGGACTATCTTGGCATATTAATTGATCTTGGAATGATTGATTTTAGCCATGAAATTGTATAATCCTAAGTATATAATATATTTACCCCATGAACTAGATTTTATATCCTACCCCGAATATATTATTGTACACCGAATAGTACATTGGATATATGAATTTCATGCTATATTCAATGAATACTAGAAGTATGATTGGATTCTATGAAGCATTAAAAGTGACTATTCATAAATAATGCACGAAGCAAATCGCTACTTGCAGTAATTATGGCATGAAAATGGGGAGGAATTTTGGGTAAAGGCATAAGAAGATGTGGATAATATATAGGCATAGCCGCCCTAAGTCGATCTTTTAAGTGCATGTATCGAGACTTGAAGTTTCGCCCGTGTCCCTTTACCGAAGTTAACTTTCTCTCTTCGTACTAATTGCATGTAAGCTCGTAGCTTTGCATTTTGTTGTTATCTATTATGTTAGACTGAATACTAACATTCCACATTACACCTGCACGTGTATATCGTTGAGCTACAACCATCTCCACTCTTGCATGAATATTAGCATAACAGCCTATAATTGTAGCTAGTAGCTACTTTTTGTGCTTCCCTCATAATCAAATAGGCTAGCCAGGGACGCTATGTCTATATAGTTCCCGTTGAACTAAGGAATGATTTACTTTCGATGCATCGTATGCATAAGCAATAGATTGATCTAGGGCCAAGCGGCCTAAGATCGGGGGAGTGATTTTATCACATTTTGCTCAATGAAGACTAACCGATTTGATGGGATGAATAGTTGTGGAACTAAGATATTGAATAACACAATTATGATGATTTGGGATTTATGAAGAAAAGGCATTAAGGGATTTATTGCATTAAAGGCAATTAGAAAATTCTAGAAGAAAATTCCATGTGAATTTGAATGTTGCGTATTTTATACATTTGAAGTGTATGATCCATTTTTTTTTATGAGTACTTGGATCAATTTTTTAGGCTAATTAATAAAGAAGCTAGAGAATGAAATAGTTTTCTAAACTATAATTTGTGCATATTAGGGGAGAACATCCCTGATTTTGTAGCAATCTTTGAACATTCTTAAATGCACTTTAAGTATTCTAGCTCATTTGCATAATGAATAATAACCCCCATATTGAAATATGTATGTGAATATTTCCCATAAAATTTAATCATAGCATACATAAATGGGCCTCCACTTGTAGTTGGATATATATGAATTTGAATTAAGCCCATGATAGGGGATATATTTTGAAGTATGCTATTAATGATCTAATATTGGCATTAGGGGAGAGCAAGCCTATATTTTGAATGCCAAATATTATTTCCATAGAAGAAAAATGATCTTAAGAGAAAATATTCCTTGGAGCTTGAAGCAGGAATAGTATCACACACTAAGTCATACAATAGTTTGACTAATGCTCTTGTGAAGCCTGAAGGAGAGCATATGCCGATATTTTTGAAATGAGAGGAGTAACTTGAAGTTATAAACAGAAGTTGTGTTTACTAATAGTAAACTAAATGTTATATACTATCAATCTAAAATCTACGGGGGACGCCTGTGGGTTCTAGTTTAGTGTATACATGTTAAATAGAAAAGATATGGAACTCCTCCATTCTCGTGAAGAGAACACCTCACGAAGAAGGTTAAGCACCTCATGAAGAGGATCATCATGAAGATGACATCCAACACAATAAGTGCGTACCTCACTAGTGTTAGGTATGCGAACAATATACCATCTCTTGTCTTGGAAATGACAAAGATAGAATATTCTCACATTGTGAGAGTATTGGGAGAAAAGAAAATAATTGTCGACAAACTACCTCTTTAATTGCAAATGTTTCTCTTATGGGAACCCGGATCTGGAAACAAAGTCCATGGCAAAATCGCTTTGTAGCGATTATATCGGGTCAATGAAGAATGCAATTGAGGTTGAATCCCCTGTTAAGAAGAAATGAATGTTACGCTATATCTCTAGCAAATGAAACGAATGAATATCGAATATGCAGTTAATGAGTGGATTATAAAAATCCATATAATTCTCGAAGAATGTAAATCGTAACTTGTAGAAATCTCATACTAAGTACTAAAGTCTAAGGTATATATATTCTCGAATGAATATTCAAGTCTCAAGAAGAGCTTGTCCTAGAAGGATTACAATCATTGAATGATTTTATAGTGAATAACTCAATGTCATTGTATATATGAAAAGCATCTCTCGTGCAGTAGAGAATATATCTCATAGAAGAGATTAATAATTCACTAAGAATGAAAGTACATCCTTAAATGAATTAATCTATGAAGGATTTACCAGTCAATTCTTGAATAAGCACCATTCATCCTTGAAGTGAATATAGACCCGTGAGAAATAAAATGAGGGATCTTAAACACCGTGAAGGTGTCACCGAAACACTTAGAAAGTGTATGAAAAGCTAGCAATGTAGTGTTGATATCCTCTATATACCATAGAAGGTATAAGAATAATAGTGGTTTTGGCAATTGAATTATCCCCTAAATGCCAAATGCAAGGCTGGATTTGTACAATCAAAATCTCAAGATTTATAGAATACAATTTGAAAATCCACTAAGGATTAATTATAAGTATCTAAACTCTAGTATAAGTTTGATACACTATCTAGAAGATATTGAATATTAATTTATTTACACCATAATCCTCTAAAAGGATTTATTTCTCTCGAAGGATAATATTTATTTGTTTTGCACAACTAATTGGTGGTCATTATGCATGAAGCATATTGCTCCCATATAATTGATGGAAGAATTATGAGCCAACTTTTTATTTACACACGTTTATGAAAAAGTGTGGTTTGAACAATGAAGTTTAAAGTTTGGTTTTATGAGGGGGAGCATATTTTATTGAATTTGCTTTCAAGGTCAACCACTAGAATTATAATGATCATGTAGATCATTTGCTAAAACACTTGAAGTTTATGCATAAATTATGAAGATCAATACCTATTCATGAAGAATAGTATATCCTGAGAAGAATATATGACCAAGAAGGTTAAATGTTGTACTCTTTTTTCCCTATGTGAGTTTTTACTTTCGAAGGTTTCTCACACAAGGTTTTTAATGAGACAACATGTGCAATGCAATTAACGAATGCGATGTACTCTTTTCTCCAAGAACCGTTTTTTTTTTTTCCACCGGGTTTTCGGATGGAGTTTTTGATGAGGCATATGCATATCGTGGTAATCGCCCAAGGGGAGAGTGTTGTAAAACACACGGACTGGCCCTAGAAGGAAAGGAGAAGGAGGAATCCTAATCCTAGTCGGTTCATATGTGGGCTCTTCATCAAACTCTTAGACCTTGGCGGGGACTATATATATGTGGGAGCTCTATGTTGTAATTACCGATATTCGGATGAATAAAGAATAGTCTCCCTATCTTGTGTCTACTTGTTCTACTTCTTTCATCTCCATAGCGTGATCATGAGAGACGGAGAGGGGAAGGTCCTAACCGCTGACGACATGTTTCACAACAGTACCTAGTTTATTTAGAAATTTTCTGGGAATTTTCTGTAAGCTGAAAAATGGGTTTATGCTCCTCCGTGTACACAAGTCCGGGTGGCCGTAGCAGTTTCCCAGCAGCTGACGCGGGGGTCGGGATGTAGGGGGCGGTCCCTGTGCTGTGGACTGGGCTTACCTTGCCATGGACCGATCTAGGGTTCCTGCCTTCTCATCCTTTATTCCATGTACACCGGGCTCACAAGTGAAGGGAAAGGGGCATGTCCCATTGACATGTGGGTCCACGTGGGGAAAGGATAAGGTGGAGTGTTGCCGTTTGTTCCTGGCTCGTCGTTCCCTGTCGCTCTCATCCTCGTCTCTACGAACAGAGCAAAAGAGAGTGAGGCAGAGGAGTGGGGGATGGGCGGTGGCGATGGTGCTGGTGGTGGCGTGCGGTGGTGAGCGCGGCGAGTGCGGCGAGCAGCGCGTGTCGTGGCTAGCAACAGCGGCGGCGCACGTCGCGGAGAGCGCACGGCGAGCGGCTTGCTGGGCGGTGGATGGTGGGCGGTGCGGCGCGGTGGTGCTTGGCTGCGCGGTGGCAGTTGGGTGGCTTTGACGGCGAGCTGGTGGTGCGCGGCGATGGTCGTGGCGAGGCACGCGGCTGCGGATGCGCGTGCTATGGCGAGCAGAGGAAGGAGGGCGGCGGTGCTTGGCAGCGGCGAGCGCGGCTGCGGTGGCGGCTATGCGGTGGGGGTGGTGTGGCATGGCAGGGGGCGCGGCATGGCTATGGTGGGAGGCGCGCGGGCAGGGTGGTGGACGCAGCCACGGCGGATGCTGTGCGCGAGCAGCGCGTCGCGCACTGGCAGGCGGCGGTTGTGCGAGCTTCGGCGAGAGCGAGCGGGGAAGAGGGCATTGGGCTAGTGCGCGCGGCGCGGCCCGCAGCGAGGAACCAGAGCAGGGGGCCGGTGGAGCAGGGCTAGGAGGCGCTCGTGGTGAGCATGGACGTGGGTGGCGAGTGCTCGGCGGCGGGGTCGCGGCGAGCATCTAGGCAGCAACGGCCTTGGTTCGGGCAGAAGAGAGGGGAGGAAGGTGAAAGGCAGGATCGTCATGCTTCGACGCAAGCTTCACCTTCTCCCGTCCTTGCTCTGCCCGGGCTCGCAAGGCGCCCTCGATGGTGGCCGCGGTGGGGTATTTATAAGGGCGAAGGGAGGAGGGCTCGCCGGAGATATTTTCCGGCAGCCATGGGTGAGCTTCGTCCGCGTGGGTTCTGTGGCGAGGTCGACGGGTGCAGGGGCGGCGCTGTCGTGTTCGGACGCGGAGGCGACGTGGTGAAGATATTTTCTCGGCCATGGCGGTGCTCCAGTGGTGCTCCAGCTGGTGCCTGGCAAGGATGGATGGGTCAGGGCAAGGCAGCTGGCCGGCGGCGCGTCCGTTTCTCCGGCATGGTCAGCTCATCTACTATGGCAAGGTCGACATGGACAGTGGCGGCGTGGACGCGCTTCTTGTCCGGTGGCAGAGATATTTTGGGGCGGCCTCGTGGTGTGCTGTGCGTGGACAGGAAGGGGATGGATGAAGGTGGGAGGGACATATGACATGCGGGTCCCACTTGTAGGTGAGTGGAAGGGAGGGGAAGTGGAGATGGGTTGTGCTGTCGCTGCTGGGCTAAATGGCCGGTTGGGCTGGGTCTTGTGACATGGCCGGCCTGAGTTGAGGAGGAAAATGAGCCCGTGGGGCTCTTCTTTTATTTCCATTTTTTCCATTTCCATTCCTTCATGCTATATATATATATATATATATATATATTATACACACATACATATATGTATTTGGATACATGATATATGTATGAGCATAAGCACCCATACTTATTCATGTACTGGTATAGCTCCACATATACATTGCGTATATAGAGAGAGAGAGAGAGAGAGAATGGATTTCTATTTCCCGAAATAAATAAACCAAGCATTTCGAATTGAGATTGGAATTTGGAAATTGGTGGCCGGAGGAGATGATATTATTCGGTAAATCAAGGAGGGGGTCAAGGGGTATATGGTGGCTTGATGATGGGTAATTCAAGGGAGGTTTGTTGGTGAGATGTCAAGGAGGTTTATTTGGATGGAGTAAGCTCAAGGATATGTGGGGAATAAATCAAAGTAATTTATTTGATGCCAAAATAAATTCCAAGCATGCAAACAAACATCCATCAAGCATTCAAACACATTTCCTAAATAATTCTATATGGTGAATTGATGCAAGGTTTTTCGAAAAGAGTTTCGGGTTGTGCGGAAAAATAAATCAAGTTTTAGTTGTAATTATAAAAAGTTCAAATTTTTAGTGAATTTTAAAATGATGCAAAAATACGGGTGTTACAAAGCTGTTACGCAAATTTCGCTTTTTTTTCCTTACCTTCCTCTACCCGGCCCCGTGTCGTTCAAGCTCCTTCATCTCGAGGACACATGACTTCATCTTCTCTTGGCATGAACCTTTCTCCGGCGTGTCGTTCAAGCTCCTTCATCTCGAGGACACATGACTTCATCTTCTCGCTGGCATGAACCTTTCTAGGAGCATATCTTCGCATGGCCATCTCTTCCAAATGGCGAATGTATATGGTCCCTGTAATTGTTGATCAATCATGTGCTCAAATACCACACAATCTGAACAAGGTAACCCCTCAAGTAGCTTCGTTAATTGGAGAGCCTCATTCACAATGACAAATGTCCGGTCAAAACCTTCCTCCTTATGTTTGTTTGCTTCCATTTAGATCCCTCTCGTTACTACAATGGGCCCATGGTCTAATGGTAGGGGTCAAAGGGAGACTACGCACCAGGGTTCAATCCTTGGTGTCACATGTACACATGCGCGTTCAGCGGTACTACGTGTTTCTCGGGCATTGTAGGCCAGCCTCTCAATCCCTTCTTTGCGTTTGTACAGACATGCACACCTATCTTGTGTGTTTGTGTGTGTGTGGAGTAAGTGGATTGTGTGCGCCTATGTTGTACCCGATAATTTTTTCCCCTCCCACTCCTTTGCCCCTAGGCGCCCCGCCTACCTCCGTAATAGCTGTCACTTGCATTTTGGTTGTCAAGATCGAGAGTGGGAAAGACTTAAAGAGGGACTGTGAGAAAACACAAGTCAGGAGCTCTAGAAGCTGGACGAGCGAAACCTCTTTCTCTGCTCACTTGTTGCTTCCAGCTCCAATCTCCGTCCGCCACCATTCTAGGGTTATGGAGTCTTCTCAACTAAGGTTCTCTCTCTCTCTCTCTCTCTCTCTCTCTCTCTGACACTCTTCCTTCTAGTCATGGCATATTTTGGGGAATTCTAGTGTTCTAGGGTTTTGGCCGCTACTTATGGTGGTGCGTTTGATTCCCAGCTAGTTGCAATCTCTAGTCGAGGAAAGCGATTGATGCTAATTAGACAGAATACAATAGTAGAGTGATTTGTGGTCAAATTATAAACCTTAAGGTATAAAAAACCAATCCCCATGGTCTTCATCATTCTTCATGGCTTCTGGATACGACGATTGACTGAGTACCGAAATCTACTCTGGCCAACAATTCCAGCTATATGAGGGAAATGGGCACCCTGTTTCTTATGTACAAGTCTACCGTCCCATGTTTCTCTAATGTTCACACCAGTTTTCCTCCTAGGGTCATGTTTGGGAAGGATTGGTCCAAAATAATTCGGTACAATTATCACAAAGTTTGGCTACCATAAGCATTTGCTTTTCCAACTCGCTTGGCCCTTTCTTTTGTTTGTGCTCTGTCGGGGCTTATTGACATTCAACGCTATGTGGCGCTTATGTGCAATCTATAGTAACGGGCAATAGATTCAAAAGAGACACCAATACTCAAATTGAGGATCTCGCATGGCTCTGCTCTAGATATGTCTGGCAACAAAACCATCAAAGAACAGATGCATGATTGGTTCCATTTTAGAGTAAAAAAAGACAAGATGGATCATTTACAGGTCTCCTTTTAGCTAAATTGTCTCTAGTGACTAATCTGTTATGGGACATGAGCCAAAGGAAAATTTGGACTCGAGGAGGAATAATAATTTTCCAAACTGCACTCACAAACAAGGGGACAACCCTCTGTGATTAATCATAGCATAAAGAGATTGCACATTGTACTTCCCCGTGGAAGAATAACTCCACATGATATGGTCATCTTCATGAGATAAGCATATAGGATCAACGCCCTTCTCCACTTCATCTCCTAGGCTCACCAGATCGAAGCGCTTCTCGATCGTGTGTTGTCTTCGACGATCCATGGCCTCCCCGTCGCGCGCGTGCACCTCAAGGTGGCACACGCGTCTCTCCCGGCGCTGCTCCCGACCCCGCCCAAGTGGAAGATGCTGCCGCCGCAGCTCCCCACGCCGCCGCCGTGCGTCGCCACCATCCTTCCGAAGCCAATCGCCAAGCCTGGCCGCGCCGACTCCGACGAGAGGTGGGACGCGCACAAGGCCAAGCCGCCGGCCTGCTGCCCTGCAGGGTCGTCCTCAGCCTCATCAGGGCGTCGTTCGCCGATGCTCGCCACCATCAGCAGCAGTGCTGCACGTGCGTCCTCGTCCGAGATCTCCGAACCGCACAAGAACGCAAGAACGACGACGTCGCCGCCGCTGTTCAAGCCAGGCCGGGCCGACGCCGTGGAGAGGTGGGACGCGCACAAGAAGGCGGCAGCAGCGAGGCCTGCTTCTTCGTCATCGTCGTCTTCAGGAACGTCTTCCCTCGCAAGTAGCAGCAAGTGGCCGATCAAGAAGCACCGTCCTCCACAGCCACAGGCCGAGCTGATCGACGACGGCGAGAACAGCAGTACTGGTAGCTACGACATGGACACGTTGGAGGCCGCGGGCCATGTACGCTAGACCAGGCTTCATCGTCGCCGCGCCGGAGTCCAGCATGATTCCCATGGCGACATCGTTCTTGGTTGGCATTGTTGCATAGCTGCACGCGGCTACTTGTTTCTTCAGTTAGCAAAAGCAAGATGTGATCGCGATGCGTAGCAGACATGTTGTAGTCAGAGAGCAGAGATGTGAACAGTTAACGATGTTAGAATTTGCAAGTTTTCTAGTAGTCGTATGAGTACTACTACTATGATTTATGTTTTGTTCTCATTTTTTTTTCAAACTGATTTAGGTTTTGTTGTGGTAATGGTATGTCTTAGATTTTCATTTGTATTTGATGCCTTCACGAGCCCATGGCGTTGGCAAATTCACCGATGATGTTGTTGGCCTAGATGTCTAAAAATGCATTTTCCAAAAGCAAGTTCAAAAGTTAGGCATTTGCTTAAAAGCAATTTTTTTGAAACAAATAGTTTCTTAAGAATTGATCTGTTAGAGACTTTTTGTTTTGTTTTGTTGCAGCTTCTCACTAAACTCAAAGCAACACAGCCAATAGGAAGAAATAATAAATAGTTTGGTTTTCCTTGATGTTGATGATCATGTAGTTATTAATATGATAAATAGTAATTAGCACAAGTCTGTACGCCACACGCTAGTTATTTACTACATAATCAAATAATAATAAGAGCGTGGGCATACTGCCCGGCTGCCTCCTTCCTCCTCCTTGCTGATCAGTTCAGTTGGTGTTGGTCTCCTGCTGTCCCAGGAACGGCGCGCGACGTTGGCATCGCTGCAGTAGAGGCAGGGGTGCTGCTGGAGCTGCTGCCCGGCCAGCACCTTCCTGGCGCCACACACCACCTCCCGATTGCTCATCGGCGCCGGGTGTGCCGCCAGCACGGCCTGCAGCGCCCCTCTGAACGCCCCGTACGCCGCCCTGTCGCCATCCGCCGGTAGCTCCACCGAAGACTCGTCCGCCTGGCACCCGCTGAGGAGGATCCCGGCGTCGGCGTCACTGCGGTTGCCACCGTTGTGGTCGCGGCGGTACTTGGCGCTGGCCTCGGCGCCGAAGAGCGCGAGCAGGTGGTCGGCGACGTGGTGGGACGCGTCCAGGCCTGGCGATCACCTGTGTTCATTGAAAACACGCGTCGTTGTCATCGTTCATTTGTTGCTTGTGTTACCTTGTGGATGCAAGCTAAGGACACATTTTCCTTTGACTTTGGACTTTGCTGCTCACTTTGCCTGGACATTTGCAGGCAGATGGATGAGGCATCACGCACAAATTCATCCCAACGAGGCAAAGACGTACGTAGCTAGGTCAGCTGTGTATATGCATGAAAAGGCTAAGCAGGCACCAATGGTTAGGCAGAGAAAGATCGATTTTATAAAGACGACAGATCGGGAGTGCCGAGAATGTATGTACGATCGATGACCTAGAATATATTCTCGATCATCTGGTGTCCATTCATCGTCTTAACTGAGGAGACGACAGCCTGCAATGCAATTTGGTCGTCAACGACAACAATCCTATGAAACCGGGAGCTTGCGTGCAAGAAATAATGTGTAAAGCTGCTGCAGCTAGCATTGCATCCCCGTTCAAGATAGTATGTACGTGCATTACATCTCAATACTTGTTACTGGAATTTGCCTTTTACTTCGTTCCAAAGAGAACTACCATATTACTCTTTGAACTATCGAGCATCAACATCGGAGTTTGAAACTCCTTTTGTAATAACATTGGTACCTCATTTACCAAAGCACTCACATCGATCGAGGACAACCACCGCAAACCGCCACCAGGAGATGGTGCAGGTGGAGGTGGTGCAGGTGCTCACCAAGTTGGCGCCAGCACCAGATGTGGCCCCTTGAGAGGCCATCATATATTCGTGTGAGCTCAGCTCATACTTCGTTAAGAAAAAATGAATAGTTCAAAGATACACGACCTGTTCCCCTCCCATGGCGAGATGTCGGGGAGCAGACACAGGTAAAACACAAACACAAGACACCGGTCGCAGAAAGGTTATAAAATAAGAAGTAACTATGCTTTGCTACTATATAGCTTGGCGCGGTCGATGGCGCCTCGAGCTACAAGCCCTATGAGCAGGGAAACCAGGGTAGCTCCAACAACATCTAGGTAGCAGCTGTGAGCACCCAAACCACCAATGCAACTCCAATAGCGATCAGGAAGCCGCTGTGAGTCAAAAGAGTAAATTGCAACGACCGAACGATCCTCGCGACTCCAACAACAGCCAGGTAGCCACTGCGAGTCAAGCGAGCAAATAACGACAACAGTAACCAGGTAGCCGCTGTGGACACCCGCCGACCCTCGCGACTCCAACAACAACCAGGTAGTTGCTGCGAGTCAAGCGCCGAACGATCGTCGCGACTCCAGCAACGACCATGTGGCCGTTACGAGTCAAGCGAGCAAATGGCAACAATAGCAACCAAGTAGCCATTGTGAACACCTGAACAACCCTCATGACTCTAACAGCGGCCAGGTATGCGCTGCGAGTCAAGTGAGCAAATGGTGACAACAGCAAACCAGGTGCAGTCGCCGTCAACACGAACGACCGCGACCCAATAACGACCCGTAGTCGCAGCGAGTCAAGCGAGCAAGTGACGACAAAAGCAACCAGGTAGCCGCTGTGAACACCTGAACGACCCTCACGACTATAACAGCGACCAGGTAGCCCCTGTGAGTCAAGCGAGCATATAGCGCCAACGTGTACGATGTGTGTGTGTGTGTGTGCGCGCGCGCGTGCGTGCGTGCGTGTGTGTTGTCTGTGTGGTGTACATGGTGTGTGGGGTGGCCAAGGCGCAGTGTTGTAACCCGATAAAACGATCCCTCACGCTCCCGCCCCTTCGCCCCTTAGGCTCCCCCACCTACCTCCCTAATAGCTGTTAGTTGCATTTTGGCTGCCAAGACCGAGAGTGGAAAATACAGAAAGAGAGACCACGAGAAAGCGCAAGGCGGGAGCTCCAAAAGCTGGACGTGCGAAACCCCTTTTTCTGCTCGCTCGTCACTTCTGGATCTGATCTCCGTCTGCCACTGAAGTCTTCTCTACCAAGGCTTTCTCTCTCTCCTGCTTTGACTCTCTCCCTTCTGGTAGTGGCGTATTTGAGGAATTCTAGTGTTATAGGGTTTGGGCTGCTCCCGGTGGTGGCATGTTTGTTGTCAGCCCAGTGCTGCAATCGGCAGCCAAGGAAAGCAATCGATGCTGATTAGGCAGAATAAAATAGTAGTGTGTATGGACGTCACCGTCGAAGGGAACGAGCGCGCACCGCCGGCCGCGCGCTTTTCCCATGGTCGCTGCAGGATGCCGAGATGCCGAGATGTTGGCGGTGCTCATCTCGCCGGAGACAAGGGCCTGAATGCTTTGGCCGACGCTCAGCAACATGTTCCTCATGGCCGACAAGGACGAAGGTTCTCTGGACGAAGGGGCATTGGAGGAAATCCTACCAAAACATCCTTTCACCGAAGCTGGAGCAGAGTTTTAGGCCAAACATACACATTAGCTCTATAAACTCGAGACTGGAGCTGCTCCTTTGTGGAACTGGTGTCCCAAACAGGCCCTAACTCTTGCTGGACTGAGACGGTTCTGCTGCCCACTACGCGCGCGTCCGGAAGACAGAAAAGCGGCCGGACGCCCGCATTTACATCGCTCGGCTTGGGCCTCAACCTACATGTTTGGCCCACTTAAGTACTTGACCAACCACCTGCGCGATGCCTTTGCTCGTTTGCTGCTTGCGCCTGCCGAGGATCCCCCGCCTGCCCCGCCGCCCGTGTCGCAAAGAGTTGGGAGCGAAGACCGCAGCGAGCGGGGAGCGAAGCAAGGCAGCGACTTGGGCAGCAACTTGGGAGCTGAGGCTCGGTGGAGTAAAACGTGGGCCGTGCCGTTTGCTTAGTCCGGCGGCCGGACGTATGTTACCGTTGCTTAATTACGTGATCTCAGGTACGGGCAATGAGAACAGCAAGGCAAGAGTCAAGGTCACGGTTGGACCAAAAAGAGAAGTTGGTACTTGCGTATATACACATACACATACATGTATAGGAGGCATGCTTACGCTGGCTGCAAAGCTCAGTTTGAAAGAGTATTTCCTACGAGAATTCTGGTGATTAAAGTCGAATGCATGATCGGGATACATGCTGCTGCATGATTAGTCTATATGTGTGTGTATCACGAAACCATATAGGAGCTAGTGTCACACATGTGCATGCTATGGGCCAATCGATCATTTAGCAAAAAATATTTGAGAAAGAAATGGTGGGCTGGGTTTGAAGAATAATAGGAAATGGATTTCCCTATTATACGATTTGATTCAAGTAATTCAAGAGAGAGTCCAAATGGATATCAAGGAGATTTGAAAAGGATCGAAGAGGCATTAGAAGTGTTACGGGTTTGTGTACTCGGACACTAATCCCTAGACTAACTAAGAAGCTCCGACAATCTTCTACAAACAATACTACATGTATGCAACGATTTATTTACAAATTGTTTTTAGTTCGATCAAGCAACTACAAGCTTCACGCATTGCAAGCAGAATTTTAAAAAGTTCGTATTTTTGACTTCTCCAAAATTTTGGGATGTTACACTGTGCATAGAAGAGGTACAGACAGCTCACTGATCCTAGTTGGAGTCTATGTTGATGACCTCATCATCTGTGGGCTAGACAGTAAAGGAATTGCTGATTTCAAACAGCAGATGAAGAAGAGTTTTGACATGAGTGACCCTGGTCTGTTAACTTACTATCCGGTTTGGAAGTAAAGCAAAAACCGGGGAAATCACTGTGTTTCAGAGTGCTTATGCTGAAAAAATAGTTGAAATCTCAGGAATGAAAGGATGTAACCCAGTTGACACACCCATGGAACAACACATCAAGTTGTTGCCGTGCAAGCCGAGCTGGTAGCAAATGCAACGGTTCGAAGCCTAGTTGGGAGTTTGAGATATCCGGTGAACTCAAGACCTGATCTTGCTTATTCTATGTGCATGATTAGCAGATTTATGGAGACACCAAACATTGGGGGCTATGAAGAGAATCATCAGATATGTTGCAGGCACTATCAAGCTTGGTTGCAAATATGTCAAGGGGGCACATTCAGATTTGATTGGGTTCACTGATACTGATCATGTAGGTGATCTGGAGAAAAGGAAGAGCACTACAGGTGTATTGTTTTTCTATGGTGGCAATGCTGTTTCTTGGAGTTCACAGAAACAAAAGGTGGTTTCATTATCATCTTGTGAATCTGAGTATATAGCAGCAGCTACAGGAGCCTGTCAAGGAGTTTGGCTTAGCAGACTGGTGGCAGATATAACATGTGGTGATGTGAAGAAGTTCAAGTTGTTCATTGACAACAAGTCTACGGAGGAGCTAAGCAAGAACCCAGTGTTCCATGAGAGAACTAAACATATTGATACCTAGTATCACTACATTAGGGAGTGTGTTGCTTATGGGGTTGTAGAGGTGAAGCACATAAGCACTGAAGATCAGCTGGCCGATGTCCTGACAAAACCACTTGCAAGGATTCGTTTTGCAGAGTTGAGAAGGCAGCTAGGTGTGGTCAGCATTTGACAGATTAAGGGGGTGAAATGTTGAGTTGATCTCTTTGTAATCGTGTCAAATGAACACGTATCAACATATAGGTGCATTAGATATTTTGTTTTATAAACAAATCATGTTTACTTGGCGTAGAATCGCGGGTGAGCTGGAGACTGCCCATCCTCACATCGTGACCGCATTGCCAGGGCCAACCCGCCGCAGCGTGCATGCCGTGCATGTCGCACGGGTGTTCCGAAAATCAGGGCGCACCGCGCAGCTGTGCGTTGCGGCGGGGGATGCGGATCAAGCCTGAGATATATGAACAAGAAATGCAACTGGAAAGGCTGCGTTTATTGCAGAGAATCGCGTTTCTCTCGTGTGCTCTCGTTTCTCCAGTTCAGGGTGACCACGCTCCGGGCATCGCCGAAGCCGGCAGTGATCATAGGACAACGATAGACTGCCGATCCTAACAATTGGTATTTAGACATGGATAATATCAGTCAATCTGTATTATGAATTGTGATCAATTATATCTTCTAGATCAATCCCTCATGTGGCTCCAAGTTAAAAACAATCGCCGTGTTCGCTTGGCTTATCAGCTAACCTGCAAGCAGTATTTTTTCACACAGCATCAGCCAGCTACCTTTCTCTCGAGCGAATCAGCTTCAGCCCATTAACAGGCTCAATGTGTTTCGGAGTAGATTTAGAGTTTTAGACCTGGTTTGAGAGGCCTCTTCGAGTAGTTTCAAGTCTGACACCTATACAGCTCTAAGTAAGCCTGTATTTCATAGCTTCTCAAGGCTCCTATGGCACCTTTTGGTCAAATTGGGCTAGCAACCTGAGCCATTTGGAGCTGCCGTCATGAAAGGATCAAAGGATTCCGGATGGGCAGCCGGCAGTAATATCGACTTTCCTCATTAATTGCTCCAGTCTCGGCAAGTTACTGTGTGATTGCTATCAGAATATAATCACTGCTGGTTTGCGTGCCTTTTCTAATGATTTTAACGGACAGGACTTTTCCATGCTCTAGTTGTTGGAAACAAGGTATAGATATCCAATCTTTGTTTTAAAGAGATACAAAAATTTTGAAAATGAATTCTAATCTGCTAGAATTCCTCCTTCTCTTTTGTTCCATAGTGAGCTTTAATGCTATACAAGTACCTGTGCCTTTATTTTGTAAACAAAGCTTCTTTTTTATATTCAGGTTGATGAACAAATCATGTGACCTCCTGAGGAACAAAAAAATCAATCGAATGACATTCGCTAAAACCTATTGAGTTGTATAGATTAACCAATTCAACCCTAAAAACTTAAGCCAATATATTAAAAGAGTAGGCAATTCACACTCATATATCAACACCCCACCTTAAGGCTCAAACATGGCATAAGAGTCGGAAACACTAATTTATAATTGTGCTAGTCAAGCTTCGAATTCAAGACCTTTGCACGAATCACCATACTGACCAATTCAATCCAAAAGTTTTAAAAGATGGACAAAGACGTGCAATTTACTTATACTTCAACGAAAACCAGACAAACGAGCTCTTCCAACCCAGAGGTTTTCCTAGGTTCATTACTTCTATGAAAAGATACCATACTTGCCAAGGCGTCTCAAGATACTTCATAGGCGAGACTAGTCGGTCGGTCGGTCGCTATCTATACTCTCACCTTGCCTCAATATAATTTGATTTGAATTCCCTCAAAAAAAAAATATATATAATTTGATTTGAAGCTTGTTATTGATCTGCACAACAACCACTCCATATAATAAACAAATGAAGTACCTGTCGACGAACTCACTGATTTTTGCTCACAGGACGGGCAATCCGGACGCCGACTGCCACTGCACACATTCACACGGCATTGGATCATGGAGCAGTACCAGTTCATTTGCAAGCATTGAGCAACTTGTGTTACCGACCTTTTGACATGCCCCCAAGAGATAGATGTCTTTGTCTTTGGGTTACCGAGTAGCTGAAAGGGATAGTCTATAGGAAGGATCGATAGACAATACGAAATATGATGCGGATCGATTCTCTCTGGCTGAGCTTCTACACTGCTAAATTAGCAGCCACACGGTTGCTTTCATCTGTAGCATGTACGACGTATGTAACCCGGGCTTGGCATGCACTCAGAATCAGGAGGAAGGTCGCATGAGAACCAATGGGAGATCATTTTTTTGTGTTTTCTTAGAGCTTTACTGTGAATGATTTTTTGTGTGTTATTCTTAGAGATTGTCCTACTCTCACCGCATCGCCACCTGCCGCTTGCCTCTCTGATGCCTGGCTTACGGGTGGTGCAGCTGCCGGCCTTCAGAGCCATCACGAATAGTTTAGGTTGATCCCAATGGATCCCAACGTTTTTTTTTTTTTGACAAACTAATGGATCCCAACTCTTCTTTATTCCCCAATAACGCGAAATCGCCATCTCTCCCCTGATTGATCGCATTGGTGGAGCTTTCGCAATAAACAATCATTTGACACCAAACTTGTTCTGCTATAAAAGGCTCAGGGCTAGCTACACAGCCTCCAACACCATCCAACATCCACACCACTTCTTCTAATTCTTGTTCTTGTTTGTCGTCTTCCACCTCCCGATTAAATTCACGATCGAGCTCTCGCCATTGCCAATCGATCCATATACAGTAAATTCTCTGAAGGAGATACATACTGTTTGCGGCGATCGATGGCAGTTCCGGTGATTGACTTCTCCAAGCTGGACGGCCCTGCGAGGGCCGAGACGATGGCGGCCATCGCCGCCGGGTTCGAGCACGTGGGGTTCTTCCAGCTGGTGAACACCGGCATCACCGACGAGCTGCTGGAGAGGGTGAAGAAGGTGTGCAGCGACAGCTACAAGCTCCGGGACGAGGCGTTCAGGACTCCAACCCCACGGTGAAGGCGCTCGCCGAGCTCGTGGAGAAGGAGAGCGAGGATGGCCTGCCGGCGAGGAAGATCGACGACATGGACTGGGAGGACGTGTTCACCCTCCATGACGACCTGCCATGGCCGTCCCACCCTCCCGCGTTCATGGAGACGATGATGGAGTACCGCAAGGAGCTGAAGAAGCTGGCGGAGAAGATGCTGCGGGTGATGGAGGAGCTGCTGGGGCTCGACGAGGGCCACATCAGGAAGGCCTTCACCAACGACGGCGAGTTCGAGCCCTTCTACGGCACCAGGATCAGCCATTACCCGCCGTGCCCGCGGCCGGACCTCGTCCACGGCCTGCGCGCGCACACCGACGCCGGCGGCCTCATCCTCATGTCCCAGGACGACCGCTTCGGCGGCCTGCAGGCGCAGCTTCCCGACGGCAGCTGGGTCGACGTCCAGCCCCTCGAGAACGCCATCGTCATCAACACCGGCGACCAGATCGAGGTATATGCGCGCGGTGATCATGCATATTCTATATTACCTTACATATAAAAATTGATGCGGTTGAATGCATGGGACGGTGGACTTGCCCATGGAACTTGATTAGACTTTGCCCGTGCTAACGCTACGGTTACATTTAGACAACACAAACCAAACAACCAAAAATGATGTAGATGCTTTAGTGATTTTTTTTAAAAAAACAATCATCGATCGCTTCACATATTATAATATTATAAACAAAGGAACCAATGTTATTTCCAAAGAACTTGTGACCTTCCTCTTTAAAATTGGTGAAAGGTTTTTCTTTGCATGAACAATGGCTAGAAAGAAAAATACAATATATATAGATTACCCGAGTGGCAACATCTACGTATCTCCCAAGAAGAGCAAAGAATGATCGCAATACCTTTGACGGCGAAGCGAAGAACTTTAATTCTCCTTTCCATGTGTCCGTAGCCTATCACATGTAGCCTTTGAAACATGTTAAGATCACAACACATGCTTGTTCCAACAGCCTATCAGACGTTCTTACTTCAGAAGAGTCATTAACCGAGTGCGATTGTGCAAAGATAGTGCACAAAGACAAAACTTCCTCTGATTGAACAAATATAAGGTAGACAATTCACACCAAGATGGCAGATAACAAACCGAATATGATAACACTGCTGCATAAAAAACACTTAGCTAGTAAGAATTAATCATTACATGTAATTCATTGGTTGTAAATTTTTGAAAGCGTCACATATTTCACACACAAGCGCCAATTAGAATACCTCCACAGGAAGATGGCTTCATGTCCTACTGCCAACAGGGAGATGGCGCCTGTTCTTGAAGAACAGAAGATTGCTAATTGTTCAGAGCTGGCCAAGAACTGAAACAAAAAACTCAACCGGTTACTGGAACATATTAAATGCTAAATTATATATTAAAAAGGAAACTTGAATGAACAAAATATCATAAATGGGCACATTTATGATCCTTGGTGGCTGGCCATCCAGGCTACCATCTTGAAATCTTCCATGACTATTTTATGAGCAGGCCTTATCTTCAGACATGACTAACTGAAACGGTTATTTGACCTTCAAATCTTTAGTTGTGATATGTGAACGGTGCTAATGTGCGCACCTGAAGAACAAGAGTAACAATGCTTAGTTCGGATTTCACGCAATTGATTGTGCAATTTAGAATATACTCCCTCCGTCCCAAATTAAACGCAGTTTTGGGTGTTCGTGCCACAAGTTTGACTTGATTTGTACAAAATACGTACAAAATTTAAATCTCCAAATAAATTTGTTAAAAAACTAGATCAAAAGATCTTTCCAACGATACTAATTATGTAATATAAATATTAACCTTATTTTAATAAATAATTACTGACAGTGTTTTCTCGGGAAGCGAGAACTACATTTATTCTCGGGACGGAGGGAGTACATAACATAACCAAGAATGCCAGTTAAGAAAAAAAAGAGAAAGCAATGTTCAGTTTAGATTTCCTAGTGCTCAATAATTGGAGCCTGCAAACTTTGAACAAAAAGAATAGTTCGGATCTTTATCCAAACAATACAAACTCCAATTTTGCTACTGCAAGTGTGTGCATGAGAACTCAAGTCGATTTTGAAGTAATCGCCTTCTTGAGAAGCACCATTCTCCTCCTTCCTCCTGATAAATGTAGAAACGAAGCACACGTACCTCACGTCAGATTAAAAAGCGGAAACACACAGGCTACATTGTACGCAGCGTGTGGGTAGGAATTGAAAAGGAAGAAAAATCAAACGTATGCACGCAAGAAGAGCCTTGTGCCGGAGCCCGAACAACGATGCCGATCCCGAGTACAGACAGGCATGCAGCAGGCGCACGAGGTAGATCTGATGGAGTACATACCAAGAGTGTGCCGATCCCGGGACTTTTGCGCCGACAACGAGAATTACGTGCGCCGATCCCGGGGACGTTCGTGACGCGATCACGGTAGCAGGCGGCGCTGATGCCCTGGTACGTGCGTCATGCCCGTGGCACCTCCTCCAGCCGCCAGCGTCGCAGCAGGTAGGAGCACGGAGCATCCGCCCGCCTCTGTCGCGGCCCTCGTTTCTGGCAACGTTGCGGGCGGCGGTGGTTCCTGGTGCTTCGTGTGTGTGTGTGTGCGTGAGAACGAGAGAAAGAATTTCAATTGCTTATCCTCTGCCCTTGTGCATGGTGGTTGCATTGACAGGTGCTGAGCAATGGCCGGTACAAGAGCGCATGGCACCGCATCCTGGCAACGCGCGACGGCGACCGCCGCTCCATCGCATCCTACTACAACCCGGCAGGCCTGGCCACCATCGCTCCGGCGATCCCCACTGCAGGCGCCGGCGACGACAACTACCCGAGCTTCGTGTTCGGTCACTACATGGAGGTGTACGTCAAGCAGAAGTTCCAGGACAAGGCGCCCAGGTTCGCAGCCGTGGCAGCGACGACGACGACCACCGCCACCACCAAGTGACCATCAGCAGCTAGCAGATAGCTAGCTTGCAGCGCGTGCAGAGACATGCATGATCTCAACTTGCGAGCCTATAATAAATAACTGTTCACAATCATCAAGTTAATAGTGTGATCACGGTACGGGCTTGTACGATAAGTATGTCGTTAAGTGTGTGGCTTAATGTAATGTGTGTGTACAATGGACGTGTCATACAAATGTGTGCTGGTGTGGATGCATGCCCTGCAGCGAGCAGTCACAAAAATATAAATTTAATTGTGACAGATAAGCTTGCGGTGAGTGGTGGATGTGTGGTCAACGGGTGCCATAGTGAGTGTAGCTTAAAATGGCATCTGTGAGGATATATTCCCCTACTTCTTTTTTTTGGCACTTTTCTCTTCAATTTGGGTCATCAGATTGTTCATGTGGTCAAGTAGTTTGTAATTGTACATTGTACTGAGAAAATGTAAATTAAATACAGTTTCAGATTGGCTTGTATAGTTTGATGACTGCTAATTTCCAACCCTTAAGCAACGACGAAAAAACGTTGCAATAGACCCGGTTTGGTTGCAAAAGGTAGATGATGCAACCAAGTCGCATCCGTTGCCAGCGGTTGCAAAAAATCGTATTGCATTAAGGTACTGCAACCGTTGCTAATTTGGCGTTGCATGTCTTGTGGTTTCTTGCAACCATAGTTGCCTGTTGCCAAGCATAGCAATAGGACATTGATGCACCGTTCGGTCGGGGCAATAGAAGCACTTGCCATGCTAGAATTTAGTGCATCACACACATATTGCTGGTAAAGACCTGTTTACAAGAGCTAATAGCTTGCTTGTTAGCTAAAAATTGGCTCTTCTACACCCACAAAAACAGAACTAATAGGTGGGCCAGCTTTTTAAGCCAAGCCATCAACTAGTTTTTAGTCAACTAGCTAACTAACCTCAGCTCATTGTCTAAGCTACTTTTTAGCTCAACTAGTAACTAATCTAGCTCATCCAAACATGCCCAAACTCAGTTTTAATGTTATTGTTGGTCTTCCTCACTACTACACATGTTTTAGGAGGCTATCATTTTGGGTTTACGAAAGTAGACAAGCACTACTGGAGGCTGAGCCTCTACCGAGCGCTAGCAACACTCAGTGACGCTAATAGCGCCTCGGTAGAGGCTCCACCGAGAGCCGCCTCGGTAGATGCCCCTCGGAGAAATGATGGATGGGGAAGGCATTCCACCGAGTGCTCAATCCTCGCCGCTCGGTAGACCCTCTCCCGAGGGGCCAGACCTCCTCTCGCCAAACCTCAATAGACGTCGGCGGCTTTTGCCTCCATCGACGTCAAGTCCACCGAGAGGCCCCTCTCACAAAAGCAAGGCAGACATCGACGGCGGTTGCCTCCGTCCATGTCCACTTCACCGAGAGCCCCCCACACACGGCGTTTAGGTGGTGGCAGTTTTTATAAAAACTTTAAAACAAACTCTACCGACAGCCCTCCCCGCCGCGCCTCGGTGACTTTTTGTTTAAAAAAAAATTAACACCAATTCTACCGAGAGCCCCCAAGGCTGCGCTCGGTAAGTTTAAATTTAAAAAAAAGAGAAACCTTCTCTACTTAGGGCTCGATCATGGTGGCACTTTCGGAAGTGTTATGGTCGGTTCGAGAGCTGTAGCCGCGCTCGGTGAGTTGACCATAACTTCCTTGGCGCAACAATCGGAAACTCACGGGAACCCGGGGATCACAACACCGAATTTCCCCAGCTTTACCAGTGTTTGCACTCGGTAAAAGTGACCATAATTTTTTAAAATTTGCTTTTTTTCATTTTAGCTTTACAAACAGTACATATAAGTCATTCAATATCACATATATATCCATCATGATCCAAACATCGATTATGTCATCCAATATCACATATATATCACATGCATGATCCAAACATCGAGTATAATGGTCAATATCCATCACAATTCATCAAGTCCACTTCCACAACTCATCAAGTTCCACAAGTCTAGTTCCACAATTCATCAAGTTCCACCTCATCTCATCAAAACTCACAAACAAATCCTTAGAAAGTTACCACACGTCCACCACAAGCTCATCAAAGATGGGGCTGCTGCTGCACGCCCGGCGAAGGAGGCGGCGAAGGAGATCCTCGATCTTCATTTTTTTTTAGATAATGGATAATACAATCCGGCCTCTACATCCGTGGATGTACACGACCAATTATTACAACGGAAGACATAGCCTTTAACAAAGACAAAAGAGTCATAACAATCGGAAAAGGTTTTCCACCCTCTATTTGAAATTTCTAAAGCAACCATCTCTAAACGCTTACTCAAAGACACAAAGGGCGTCCTTTGTTTCCTCAAGCATTCTGTAGCGGGCCCAATAGCATAGCCAAAAAGCTCCCTCGAAGATGACCTGCATTAAAGAATTAGATCTCAATTTTTTAAAAATCATGTCATTACGACATCTCCATATGGCCGAGAGAAGAGCAGCCACACCAACCCAAATCGGGGGCTTAGTTTGTCTATGTTGATTACTAAGCCATGAACCGAATAAATGGTCCACGAGAGACAGGTTGTGTTAGATTAGTAGCATAGAAAATAATCCTCCAAATCATTTTGGAAAAATGACAGTCAAAAAAGAGATGTTGGATAGTTTCATTGAAATTACAACATTCACATTTCGACTCCCCTTTCAATTTTTCCTAGCAAGATTGTTTTTTGTCAAAACGACACCTTTTTGGATAAACCATAGGAAAATTTTAATTTTTAGAGGTATTTTCCATTTCTAGATCCTCCTATGTTGGAAGGGTGGGTTTGTATCTATAGCATCAAGATACATAGTCGGACCGAGAAAGTTCGGACTTAGATAACAACCATTTAAAATAGTCTTTTCCATCCACCGGGGCCACATTGGAGGTCCGAGTTACAAGGCTAAACCAATCCAACAGGTTATTATCCACCAAGGATCTCCTAAAAAGAAATATTTGGAGGATTAGAGGATAAAACTTTTGGAACTGTTGCATGTCGATCCCTAGCTATATTATATAAGCCGGGGTATCTAAGTTTGAGAGGCTTATCACCTAACCAAGTATCCTCCCAAAATCTTGTCTTTGTTTCCATCTTTAATCGGGAAGCTTGACCTTTTATAAGCACCTCATCTTTGATATGCATGAGGCCTCTCCAAAAATGAGAATCGTTTGGTTTGGGCGATACTTGGGTAAGGGTCTTGGAATGCAAATATTTATTCCTTAGCAAAGATTGCCAGGTGCCATCAGTGTTTATAAGAATAACAATCTATTTGGCTAATAAACATTTGTTTTGAATCTGCAAATCAAGAATTCCAAGACCATCTTGATCCTTGGGGCGACATAGAATATCCCACTTAGCAAGTCTATATTTGTATCTATCAGTAGATCCTTGCCAGAAGAATCTTGATCTGAATTTATCGGGACTCTTGAGGACTCCTTTTGGAACCTCAAAAGGACATCATGAACATTGGGAGGCTACTTAACACTGAATTTAGTAATACTGAGTCTCCCCCATAGGATAAATACTTGGCTTTCCGGCAAAGAAAGCTTTTGTTCAAAAGCGTTCTTCCACCTTTCTCCATTCAGAATTTAGGAGTTGTCTATGGTGCATAGGGATACCTAAATAACGAAAGGATAGGTCCCCGCATTACAACCAAAGAGTGTTGTATAATAATGTTCTATCTCTTTGGCATCACCATAATGTAAGATTTCGCTTTTGTGGAAATTGATCTTGAGCCCGGATAGTTGTTCAAAAGCATAAAGCAAAAGTTTTAAATTTTTGTTTGCTCGGGTCATGATCTAAAAAGATAATGGTGTCATCTGCATATTGTAAAATAGATAAGCCATCATCAATCGATGTGGAATAACCCCACTTATTTGTCCATCGGCTTTTGCTCTATTAATAATGAGAGCAAGCATATCGGCAACAATGTTAAATAAAATAGGCGACGGAGGGTCTCCTTGTCTAAGGCCCCGATTGGTGCGGAAGTAGGGGCAAATATCGTCATTAACTTTAACCCCCACACTCCCACTGTGACCATGTTTTGGACCCACCTACACCATGTTTGGGAAAAGCCCTTCATGCGTAGAGTTTCTTTGTAGAAAGGACTATTTGACCTTGTCATAGGCTTTTTCAAAATCAATTTTGAAAATAACGCCATTCTTTTTTTAGTATGTAATTCATGGATAGTTTAGGTGTAAAATAACTACTCCTTCCATGATATTCCTACCTAGCATGAAGGCAGTCTATGTAGGACTCACGACTGTCTTAGCTACTTTATTCAGTCTGTTAGTTCCCACTTTTGTGAAAATCTTGAAACTAACATTAAGGACACTAATCGGTCTATATTGCTGAATAGTAGTAGCATTACGGGTTTTGGGGATAAGAGAAATTATACCAAAATTTAGACTAAAAAGGTCTAAATTCTCATTGTGGAATTCATAGAACATGGACATGAGATCATCCTTGATAACCTCCCAAAAGACCCGATAGAATTCAGCGGGGAAAACCATCCGGTCCCTGGAGCTTTGTTGTGCTCCATTTGGAAAATAGCTTCTTTCACTTCAGAAACAGTGAATTCAACTATGAGGATATCATTTTCTTCTGGGGTAACTTGTGGAATATCTGTAATTTGATCTTCCAGCAAAGTTACCTCTGTCGCCTGCAGTGGGCCAAAAAGATTTTTATAATAATTTGTGATGTGGCTTTTAAGGCGGTCATCACCGATAACAACTCCTTGATCATTTTCAAGTTTATAAATATTTGTTTTCGATGTTTTCCATTTGCCACTAGATGAGAGAACCTAGTGTTAGCATCCCCCTCTAATAAGGTTTTAACTTTGGCTCTCTCATACCATTTTAATTCGTCTTCCCTCAACAAAGAAACTAAATGTTCTTTGAGGTAATGCTTATAATTAATCTCTTGATCAGAAAGACAAGTAGTCTCAGTTTTTTATCAAGCTCTTGTAAAAGGGCTAGAAGAGTCTTCTTCTCTTTCTTATAGGTTCTGCAGTATTTGCAGCCCAACCTCTAAGATATTGTCTTAGTTTCGAATTTTGGCTTGCCATCGTTCTAAGGGGTTGGTTGGGAGGTTTTGATTGCCAAACATTTGCAACCATGTCATAAAAACCTCCCTAACTAACCACCCCTTTCAAACCGGAAGGGTCTAATCCAGTTCGATGGGTCGGAGCACCAAGTATTAATAACTAGGGAGTATGGTGGGAGATGTTTTCGATCTCTAGACTCTACCCGGTTAGAGGGAATTGAAGCTCCCAATCTATCTTGACTAAGACTCTATCAAGTTTTTCAAGAGTAGGATTATCACCAGGTCCAGCCCATGTGAATTGGCAACCTGACATGACAATTTTCTCGAGGTCTAGGAATTAATGACCGCATTAAAAGGTACGGCCATTTAGGGTCAAAGTCCCGTGCTTTTGTCATTTGGGCTTCGCGATAATATTAAAGTCCCCTCCAACAAGATATGGTAAGTTCTCTTTGGAGCAAGTATTAGCTAGCTCTGCAAGAAAAGCACTTTTGTTTTGATATTGTCTTTGGTGCATAAATAGAATATAGGACAAACTTGAAGTCATTTTGTTTTAAACGCAAGGTGAATTTCACATAGAAATCTCCCTCGTCAATGTCTCCAATATCAAAAAGCGATAGGTGCGCACCAAGTAGAATACCTCGGATCTACCATGTGGAGCCATAGCATGCCAAAGGAAATCACGCCCTCCACAAAGTTTTTTTAAAATATGATGCGGAAAGGAGTCCCTACCGGTTTCAGAAATAGCAATAAAATTTATTTGCTCCTCCTTAACTAGTTTCGCCAAGAATTTGTGTTTAGCCAAGTCAGCAAGACCTCTGCTATTCCAGAAAACTCCTTTCATTTTAAATTAATTTTGGAAGGAGTTCTTGGCTTTTTAGGAAAGTTAGATTTTTTATATTTTTCCTGCGCCGGACTGGAGACAAATCAATAATATGATCATCCTCCGCAAGCTGCAAGTTCTCATTATTTCCACAAACATGGTTGAGAATTGCGTCGGGCGCTCTTCCCTTTCCTCATCACTAGCAAGGTTATTAACCCTAGGTTTCGAGTGCTTCAAATTAGCACTAACAACCATTCTATCTACCTCTAAATTTTTAATAACAACAATATCAGAGGAAGTAAGGTCGATGCCTACCCTACCAAGTTTTGAAAAAATAACAGAATCTGAAAAGCTAGAGAAAGAGTTACCTGAAGATTCGAGGTTCTTTTTCATCGCCATCCTTTCTGTCTTGCATAGGGTGTGCTCATCCGCCCGTGGTGCATTTCTTTGGCTTCGACGAAGCTGTGGAGTAGGAAGAAACGCCCTATCCGCCGCCTTCACAATGTCGGTGGCCGTGGCAGTTAGTGCCACCGTCTCCATCGCTGCTTCAGCAGCCACCTGCTTGTCGCCATCGATCACCGGGTCGAGGAAGCTCCAAGGCTGCAGCACCCAGCTCCAGGGCAGCAACCGTCGGTGTTGGGACAGCCCGGCTCCAAGGCTGCCACGCCCAGCTCCAAGGCAGCAGCCGTCGGTGGTGGGACAGCAGCCGGCTCCAAGATTTCCTCACCCGGCTCCAAATCAGCCGATGGCAAGGCAGCAGCTGGTTCCAAGGCTGCAGCACTCGGCTGCTCATCGAAGGCAGCAGCCAGCACCACAGCTGCAGCACCCTGCTCCATGAAGTCATCCACCACGTTGAAAGTTGCCGAGGGGAGCATAGCGGCTGCTCATCAACCCACGGCGTAAATGTCGCCGAGGGAAGCACAACCAGCTGCTCCTCGCCATCGACCACGTCGTCCGTCGCCAAAGAGATCACAGCCAGCTGCTCGCCGACCCACGGCGTGAGTCACGAGGGAAGCACAGCCCGACTGCATGAAGTCATCCACAGCGTCGAATGTCGCCGAGGGGAGCACAACCCGGCTGCTCATCAACCACGGCGTAAAATGCCAAGGGAAGCACAGCCAGCTGGTCCTTGCCATCGACCACACCGTCGGTCGCCGAAGGGATCACATCCGGCTGCTCAGCACCCTGCTCCACGAAGTCATCCACCACGTCGAAAGTCGTCGAGGGAAGCACAGCCCGGCTGTTCATCAACCACGGCGTAAATCGCCGAGGGAAGCACAACCAGCTGCTCCCGCCATCGACCACGTCGTCCGTCGCCAAAGAGATCACAGCCAGCTGCTCATCGACCACGGTGTGAGTCACCGAGGGAAGCACAGCTGACTGCACGAAGTCATCCACCACGTCGAATGTCGCCGGGGGAGCACAGCCCGGCTGCTCATCGACCACGGCGAAAACCGCCGAGGGAAGCACAGCCCGGCTGCTCGGTGGCAACAGCAGCCCCTTCCACCAATGCAGCGACAACACCATCCTCGAAAATGGCATCACTGAGCTTGTCACTGGCCAGAGAAGTCTGCTTATGTGGAGCACTACCAATAGACTGAGAGGGTAGCGAGCTAGATGAAGAAGAAGTGCCCTTCATTTGGCCTTTTTGTTTTGGATCAGAATCCTCCGCTTCTTTCATCTTTTTATCACCATCTATATCTCCATCCCCATCATCCAAAAGGTCATCATCATCAAGATTAAAGTCAGGTGCTGATTCATCTGGTTTGAAATACAGACGATACAAATCCCCTTTGACACAGACATGACCAAATGGTGGGATTTTTTTTGGCATCCAAAACCGCCACTAAGATTCTAATTTCTCCAGTCTGGCGAAGGTGCTGAATGTCCACTTTTTGAGTTGCACCAATCATTGTCCCCACAGCCCATAATGGTAAAAAAGAGCGGAGTAAACGGGGTACATTGGTGACCGTCACCCAAACCTTATCAAGCACTTTCATAGGCTTAACATCATCCACAAATTCCTCAATGAAAACAGTACCTTCCTTGTTTTTGGTGGTAACTGTCGTAATTCTAACCATGTGATCTAATTCCTCCTTGCTCGGGAAAGGAACAATGTAAGATCGGCCCCGCACTTCCTGCACTTCCCATTGCCAACGCACAGGAATAATTCTAGATAATTCAGAAAGAAGAAGAGAAGGTGGGACCTCACCAGATTGCACCGTGATTAAAGCTGCAATAGAGTTCTGATCGGAGGATACAATGTCATTGTGGTTGGCAGCTTGAATTTCGAAGAATCCCATTCCATCTTCAAGGGCACCACAGTAGGCAACTGAAGGCTTTGGGGGCGCAACAGTGGACATTGGTTTGCATAGTGGTCTTGCAAGCAAATGACGCACTCCACATTCCCAGCCCGCTTCCTCTTTGGCCTGTCTTGAACTACGGCAGCATGACCACCTGATGTAGCTGCAGCGTTCGTCGTGCCATGGGTTGCAACATCCCCAACCGTGGCACCCACAGACGCAGTATCAGCAGCGGCGTTCCCAACAAGGGTGCCGTCACTGTGCCCACCCGCACGATCAGCACGGTGATCGGCTACACCACGGCCATGCGCGGTAGCAGCGCCATTAGCAGCACCACGTCATGCGCGGCAGCATCACCACACCCTCCATCAACAGCGCCATCAGCAGCACCACATCCATGCGCTGCAGTAGCACCACGCCCTACATCAACAGCGCGTTCGCGACCACGATCCGCCGCCGCACCATGGCCTATCCCGCGCCCATGATCAGTAGTCGACCGCGATGTGTCGCGACCGCGGCCACGATCACCGCAACCACGAGAAGCCGCTCCACTCCCATCTTGAGCACCATCATGATCCCAATCCGCACCACCACCGCGACTAGCGTGCTGTCCTCGGCGGTGGAAAACGACGGCCTTGTCCGGCCATGAGAGCGGCACGGTACGACGGTCGAGGTGAGAGTGGCTCCGACGGCACCACCGGGTTGATGAGGCGGCGCCGAGGGTTTCCTCTCCTTGGAGTCGAGATAGGATTCGGTGTAACCTGAGCCTGGCCGAGGCGTGTCGATCCAGAACAGGAAAGCGGATCCGTCGACCTCGGGAATAGGCAACAGGTGCGGCTCCACCGGGTGCGAGATGTGAGCTTTCTCGACCCGGTCTGCTTGAATTTTGAAAGTCCACGATTCCAGGATCTGACTGAACCGGCGGCAACGTCGAAACTGCAGGAAAATAGTTTCCGAGCGTCACCGGTGGTGTCTTCCTCGAAGGCGGCAGCGGTCCTCTCCAAGAGTTTTTCCAAGGAGGTTTTGCCGGTCTGGGAGATGACTTCGCCCGGCTTTGGATGGGCGGCATCACCGGACCCCCACTCCGGCGCGAAGCAGTGCTCGGCCGAGAAGTGGATCCTCGGCGCCGGCGGTGAGGTCTTGTCGGCAACCAAGATCGCAAAATTCTTGGCAAGAGATTCTGCGTCTCCGAGGTGCTCACACTCGGAATCGGAGTCGGAGTCCCAAAACTTGCCCTGTACCGGTGGTGGCTTCATCGAGGAGAATCGAAGGAGGTCCTTGAATATAACTCGATGCTTCACTGCATCAAGAGCGAGGTTGGGAGGGGGATCCTTCGCTGTAATCCTCCGCAAAGCTTTCTTGACGGAGATGGAGATGGTGACCGCCGGCATCACCCATAAGGTCTGGGGAGCGACGGCCACCTAGATCCTCGATCTTCATGGGCAGGAGGCGGCGCATGGCTCGATCCCGCCGAAGCCGGCTGCACAAAGGAGAAGTTGCATGTGTTAGACGTGATCTAGATCCACAAGCAAACATTAAGTGAAGGCAATTTCATACTCACAGGAGTAGGTGTAGCAAACGCCGCTAGCAGCGAAGGTGGCAGAGCGGCGGCCTGCTGTGTCGGAAATTCATGAGATCCGCTAGCGGCAAAAAGAAGCGAAATCATTTTCTTTGTACCATGCCGCGACAATGGATCAGTGGCATCGGCTTTGTTCCCGCACGTGTGCTGTGTGCACTGTAGAGGACGCCAACTCGCTGGCTTATCCACATCGCCAGGTGCTTTCATGGCTGACATCTCGCAAAATCTTAGCACGTGTGTAGCGACTGCAAGAGGTGCACAAGGACATGTGTCAACACATGATTGGACCAAACTTTTGCCCATGCCTTCTTCCTCCCAAATTTTCTTTGTCTTTTTTTTTTTTTGTTCCTTATGTTTTAGTTCCTCCTTTTTGTCTCTTTGTTGTTGTACTCTCCAAACACTGTTTGCGGTTTAAATAAATTAATGTAGGGACCTCGGTCCCTCTAGATTCATAAAAAAATAGAGAGCGAATCTCCATGCCCGGCTTGACCTTAGAAAGGGAAGGTATTGGTGGTGGATAGAGGTGGAAGGCATGGATTTTAGCAAATGAACTAGAAATTCAATTTTAGTGGAGGAAAATGGATTCCTAGTTCATTTTTTTGAACTAGAGGGTATCTATTAGATATCCTTAGACATCCAAGGTGGAGATGGTTTGATGAGTGGTGGGTAGGAATGGCAATCACAACCGCGTGGGGTGTAGGTGTCATATTTTATTCGTGGGTAATCTATAGGGTCCAAAACAATGACACACCAATGGGTGTGGGTGTGACATTGCACGTGTGGCTATCATTGAGGGTGGGTGTAGCCAAATATCGTTGGTGTGATTGTAGGCTAGTTTTTACTTCACCCACACAAAACCCGACCCGTTGCCATTCGTACCGGTGAGCGAGGCGGCAGAGTGGGTGGTGGGTGGGGGGGGGGGGTAGGAGGGGGACCGACCACAGCATTATGGAAGGATAGAGGCTGCGGCTGCAAAAGTGGGAAGAGGAAAAAGAAGCAACAATTAGGGAACTATAGGGTTGAGGCAGCGGTGGCGGAAGGTGGGTGATAGGGACGTGGATAAGCCGTCGCTTGACTTGGCACATGCTCCCTTTACCTCCTTCACCTATCTTCATGATTTAACCTTCCTACTTGAACTCTAAATAAAATGGAATATCTTATCCTATCTAAATTGTTTAAATGTTTTCTTGGTTGCGTTCAGATGTGATTTTAAAGGCGGTTCCACTCTTTTTCAGTTGAAAAAATGGTAGGTATCAAAGTTTCTAAAATTATAGGAAAAATCTTACAGATAATATTAGAATGAACAGGATAAACCCAAATAACATACATATAGTTAATGAAAATATAGCTCTAGAAACTTCAAAACAACATATTTTTTCTCTAGAAAAAAAAACTAAAGCGTTCACAATTCAATGTTCAGATGCATTTCAAAAACTTTCCACAACAAAAGCATGAGATCAACATCAATGTGTTAACATCAAATGTATGTAGTACTTATGTTGTTTGCATCTCATATCTTTTGTGAAATGATTTGAAAACACTTTTTTCTGTGAGCATGATTTTAAAACACATGAAGACTAAAGTTAGAATATTTTGGAAGTTTTGTAAGTATTTGCCATTTTTGTAGAGGTAAATATTTTTTTAAGCTTCTAAAGGTATTTTCATGAGATATTTTATTTAGATATATATATCTATATGGTTCTTCTTTAGATTTTAGAAGTCTATATGCATTTTTTGTGGTTTAAAACCTAATTAAAGAAAAGTTTTTTTTTTTTCTATTTTTTTTTATATTTAAAAAGAAGGATGAGTTGAAACTTCTAAGCGAGGCATTTAGGAAATTTAATAGGTTGTGAGAGTTGAGGGAGATAATATATCTAGTTTTAGACTTCGTGAAGAAATCATACCACGCTGTATCTGGAATTCCTTCTTTTCGTAAGCTTTGTGGATGAGGGGCGGAGCGAGGAAGGGATTACAGACCGGGCTTTCGAGTAGCGGGATTTGAGACCTGAAGTCAGATATTGCACTAGAAATGGAATAGAGGAGGAAGAGCAGCCTGAGTCCTGGCTCCTGAATCTATTGATGAGTTCGTCCAGAGTGCAGGGTCTGAAGCTATGCAACGGGAACCAAGAACGCTGTTGGCAAGGGAAGCATGCTTGGTTGCGGCGCGGCGCCGGTGAAGCCCGGTCCAGAGTACAATCCCCGCGGCTTCCATAGTATCTCCTCCTCCTCCTCCAAATCGATGTCGTTGCTGCCAGTACTGCTACTCTCGCCATCATCGAGCAGCTCGGCCTGCGGAGGACAGCGTTTCTTGTGCATGTCCCATCGCTCGGCGGAGGACGCACGGCTGATCGGTGACTTGCTGGTTCTTGCAACTGAAGACATGTCTGGAGATAACGAAGAAGCCGGGATCATGGCCACCTTGCGCGCGTCCCACCTCTCAGCGGAGTCGGCCCGGCCTGGCATGAGCGGCGGCGATGATGTTCTTGGGTTCTTGCGCGGTTCAGAGATCTCGGACGATGATGCGCGTGGAGCACCGCTGCTGATGGCGGCCAGCATCGGCGAACGACGCCCTGATGAGGCTGAGGACGACGCTGGCATTGGGCAGCAGGCCGGCGGCGGCTTGGCCTTGTGTGAGCGTCCCACCTCACGTCGGACTCGGCGCTTCCGGGCTTGGCGAGCGGCTTCGGGAGGATGGTGGCGACGGCGACGCACGGCGGCGTCGGGAGCAGCGTGAGCATCTTAGACTTGGGGTGGGGTTGAGAGGAGAGCTGCGTGTGCCATCGAAGGCGTTGTACGCAGTCGACAGACACGATCGAGAAGAAGCGCCTTAACGAGCCGATAATCGTGGAGAGATGAAAGCGGTGAGGGGACGATGATTTGAGATGATCGCCGGTGACAGCAGCAGATATTTATAGGCAAAGGCGCCTAGACGTCAAACGCGAGTCGGTGACGGTAGTTTGATCCGGTGATTCCGATCGGAGCCAACAGATATGATTCACCGACGTGTGTCACGTGGGCGCCACGCGGGGCGGGGCAGGGAGCAGCCCGGCGGGGAAGAGCTGCGTGCGCCATGACAAGGTGAGAACGAGAAATGGCGTGGCACCCACGCAGCTTGTACGTGGTCGACTCTGATTCATGTTACCCTGCAAGCACACGAGGATTCAACCGCCGTGATGGACTGAGGCCTATATATTTCTGCTACCGCGTGCTACCGGGAATCATCTCATCCACCGTCTTCTACACGAGGATTCATCTCATCCACGATACCTGGCGGCGCTTCTCTGCTGCGCCTGAACCCTCAGCGCGTCGATCTCCGTGCATCGTCTTCTACTTCGATCCGCCACCGCCATGGCGGTCCCGGTTGCCCGCGTGCATCTCAAGGTGGCACACACGGCTCTCCCGGCGCTGCTCCCGACCCCGCCCAAGTGCCCGTGCGTCATCTTCCCAGTGCTGCCCGCCGCCGCCAAACCCAGCAGCCGCGCCGACGCCGACGCCGACGTGAGGTGGGATGCGCACAAGACCAAGTCAGCGAGCACAACCTCATCAAGCCTTCGTTCAACTTACGCCGACAGCATCAAGAAGGCAGCGCTCCAGCCGGCTTCGTCGTCGTCGTCGTCATCAGGCACACCGTCGTCTTGCTTCACAAGCAGCACGTCAGGAGCGATCAGCAGCCGTGCTTCATCCGCCGAGCGCTGGGACGTCCACAAGAAACGCTGCCCGACGCAGGCCGACCTGCACGACGACGGCGAGAGCAGCAGTACTGTGTCGTCATGCGTCGCCGCCATCCGCCCAAATAAGCCACCGCTCGCCAAGCCCAGCCGCGCTGACGCCGATGAGAGGTGGGACGCGTGTAAGATCAAGCCGGCCAGCGCAAACCCCTCGCACTCGTCAGCATCAGCCCTTCGTTCCACCGACGTTGTTTTCGGCGTCAGGAGCACCGCCGGCCACGGATCTTCCCTCTCCCAGCGCAAGAACACGACCTCACCGCCGCCCATGTCCGGCCGGGCCGATGCCGTGGAGAGGTGGGATGCGCACAAGAAGGCAGCGGCGAGCCCAGCTTCGTCGTCGCCGAGGTTGGCTTCAGGCAAGTGGGCGAGCAGCCGAATGTCGTCATCCGCCGAGCGCTGGGACATGAACAAGAAGCGCTGCCTGGCACAGTCCAACCTGATGCTCGACGACGGTAAGAGCAGCAGTACTGGTAGCAATGACGTGGAAACCGAGGAGGAGGAGGAAATCCTATGGAAGCCACGGGCCATGTACGCTGGACCAGGCTTCGTCGTCGCCGCGCCGGAATCCAACATGCTTCCCATGCCAACAGCGTTCTTGGTTCCAGGCCATGGTAGGGCACCAGCTAGCCACATTCCCTACTGAATCATGGAAGGTATGTTGAAATGATGAATAGTTGCTATTTATATAATTCATTTGTGCCTAATTTATAACCTTGTATTCCTCAATATTTAAGTTTGTTGGCTAATAATATCTTACCTTGAAATACTTAAACAAATTGTGGGTTTGCAAATACATGATCTTTTTCTAAGTTGTTGCCGGATATGATATGGTGCAAAGAGATTCTACTATAATTTTGTTCGAGAGAAACTTGACATTCGGGAATTTATTTTTTAAAAAAAGAGAGAGATATGGGCTATGCAAAAAAAAAAAGAGAGAGAGAGAGATGAAAATAGGCATGTGTCCAAGGGCGAGTAGAGCCCACATCTCCAAAGAAAAAAAAAAAAAATGAAAAGAGATGAAATAATGGACATGTGTCCAAGGGCAAGTAGAGCCCACATCTCCAAAGAAAAAAAAAAAAATTTGAAAGAGAGGAAATAATGGACACAAGTCCAAGGGTGAGTAGAACCCACCTCTCTAAAAAAAATAGCCCATATTTTCTCAAAAACATTTTAAAAATAAATAATTTCTGAATTAAAGGTTGATCAAAAGAATGAATGATTAGTGTTTCTATAGCAACCATTCTATCTTGCAACCACTAAAAACTTGAGAAAATTAAAAGCCCAACATAGGCTGAGTAATGAAAGGTGAATATAGCTAGGTGCCAACTTATTTGAATAAAGGGAGAATACTTTGTTATAAACATGATACATCTTGAATTATATTGTCATTGTAGCAACTCCTCATCAACAACCAAGTATCTAACTATTTGCTCCATGGCGCCGGAATCTAGCTGGTGACACACACTCCATGGATCGGATAAGGACTCAGCCCCTGGTTTCTTCAGCGAACGAAGAAACTGTGATCATGAGTGGGTGCTACTTTTAGATGATGAAGCAGTACATACAACGCATTATTAGAATATGAATATGCTTTGTATGTTTGTATAGGTCCATGCTAAGATTATTTTATCTGAATTTGGTGTCTTCTGCAAGCAAAGTCTAAACTGTGTATGAATGCATTATGCATCCATCTCCATGTATCGTCTTTGATTGATTCTGCTTTGTTTTCAAAACTCCAATAAATTACTCGGGCCTTTGCTTACTCATCATCAAAGGGGAACATTCTCCCCTAAGTACTGAAACATTAGTTCAAAGAGCAACATGTAGGCATCACAATTCTGGATTACAGAAGACTCTGTATATGCAACTGAGTAAATTGTTGATATCTCCTTTTTTCTAAAAAAAAACAATTAAGCAATGAAGCCTGCTGGAGTTGCCCCACTCTCATCGATCAGGCAAATGTTTCTTTGTATTAGTCTGCATTAACAGTTAATGATGTTAGAATTTGCAGGTTTTCTAGTATTATGATGTATCTTCTGTTCTGGTAGTGGTAGATCATCATAGGTTTCATTTTCATTTGATGCCTTAGCTTTGGCAGACGAAACTGTAAACGGATAAATGCATCAATGTGCAAGTATGCCTACCGAACATCGACAAAAGTACACAGCCGCAAAACAATGTCATCCAAGCATCACAAACTCTCTGTTCATCTATGGAGTTGAAAACATGAACCATTTCCACACGTGACACGTATAATGCGCAATCTAAATCTAATCTAACTTGCTGAAACACGCGCAAGCATGCTGCTACATGGTGTCTCCTCCATTCCAGATTCCTGGCGGATGATCCGCCCCAGCTCGACCGTGCTAGTACTAGCAGTAGCAGAGCTCCCGGGCCCGCCCCAGCCGCTCACCGCCGTGCTATACACAGAGTTTCGTGAACGCCAATCCATGGGCGGCCACACGAATGGTGGCCTCTCAAGGGGCACATCCGGTGCCGCGCCGACTTGGTGAGCACCTGCACCACCTCCACCATGCTCGGGCGATCGGATGGGTTGGGGTTCGTACACGCCAATCCAAGCAGAAGCAACCTTTTCGCCTCGTCCACAACATCGTCGTCCAGGCCCAGCTGATGCTGGTCGTCTTCCGCGGTGAGCACGCCATGTGCAGCCTCAAGCAGCTTCCCTTCCCGGTGAAGGCGCCACACCCAGTCCGTGATGTGGTCGTCGTCAGGCACGACATCCCGTTCTTCTTGCGGTGACGATCTCTAGAATGAGCACCCCAAATGCGTAGATGTCAGTCTGGCGCGTGGCCTTGTGCCTCATGGCGTAGTCTGGCCCTATGTACCCGAACGTGCCGGCAATGCCGGTGACGGAGCTCCTGTTGACAGCCACCGTGCAGGCGATGCCAAAGTCACCGAGCCGAGCACGGAAGGCCGAGTCGAGCATGATGTTGCTGGCCTTGATGTCACGGTGCAGCACCATGGGCTCGTGCTCATGATGAACGTAGTGCAGGCCCGTAGCTATGTCCTTGGCGATGCTGTACCTGGTGTGCCATTGCCAAAGACTTGTGTCTTCTTCCTGCTGCTGCCTGGTGTTGCTGCTGCCCCTTCGGAAGAGATGCTGATCCAAGCTACCGTTGGTCATGTACTCATATATCAGCAGTGGCTCACCTTTGTTGTAGGACCAGCCTGAAAATTTGCAGGCAACATAATCTGAGATTAACTAATCTCTTTAAAGAATATACAATGTGTATTCTAAAGCTGTATGCTTTTCAGTACTAGACCATGACCATGGACTTCATTCCTACAGGATATCTCACCTATAGCTACATGACCAACTAATTTATCAGTGTAACTGTCACGTGTCGAGGAGATATGGTCCAGGACGACGGGCCCACGAGACCCACGAGGGGCATGCAGCGTGCCACCAGGGGCAGGGGGCGTGCGCCGCCACCACCTCCCTTCGCGGCTTCTTCAGTACTAATGCAGAAATAAAGAAAGAGTTTGATTAGGATTATCTTAGAACTTTTGGTGTGCAATAGGATATTCCAATCTATAAGGAAGACCCTCATTAGGAAAACAAATAGGATTGCTTGTAAAATGTATTTCAACTCTATAAGAAAACCTTTAGAGAGGTTGCTTGGTTTACAAGTCTCATTCGTCGGGCTATAAAAGTAAAGGGTCATGAATCTCTTAGGGCAACAAGCAATAAAGAAAAACTATTTCCCTTCTCTATACCTCTCTCACGCGGCGCCCCCCAACCCGGGTGTGCCAGGCCACGTGTGAAGCATCTAGGCCCCTAGTGTGGTTTTGATGATTGATGACAATATGAATATTACCATGACTAACGTGTGTTTTGCGTAAAGGGGGTAAGTTAGGTCATGGTAATGATACTTTCGGGAATGTGTCTCGTATGCCCTCTGGCGATGGAAATCGTTTCGGTTTTCAAAAGACGGACGACAAGGTTAAGGGCCCGGTTAGTTCGATTGTCGTTGGAGTTGAGAGACATCGGATTAGTCGTAGGGACTTTGTTCTTCGCTTTTGCCCGTACTATTAAGGGGGGTACGGACGGTAGCTTGACCTAGATGAGTCTAGTGATGAGATGTGGTGCACACTTATTGATTCTAGCACTAGGTAGCATGAAAAAGTCCCCTGAAAAAAATTGGAGTCGGCCGTTCAAGAAATCGAGGATTTGGAGTTGAAGCGGCAGAGATTGCACTGCGCCGGACGCTGGGCCTGGCGCTGGCGCATCCGGCGCTGTTGAAAAGCGTCGGGTTGTGGTTTTACACAGCGCCGGACGCGGCGCCGACGCGTCAGCGCGCCCGCCGGACGCGGTCCGAAGCAAAGGGTGCTGGCCGGGGTGACCGCTGGCGGCGTCCGGCGCCCGTTGCCCTGGCGCGTCCCGCGCTGTTGAATCCCGGTTGGAATTTGAATTTGTATGGCGCCTGGCGCGCCAGCGCTGGTCACCCGGGCGCGTCCGGCGCCTGTACATTTTCCTAGGATTTGAGCCAACGGTTGGATTTCAAGCCTTGGGCTATAAATAATTGGTTGGCTCGTCCATACTCTCTCTTGCTCATTTGTTCAGTTGGAAAAACACCTTGAGAGTTGAAGAGATTGCAAGAGCCTATTGAGGTGATCATATGCAAGATTAAGGACCTCTTTAGTGCTTTGAGAGTCACAAGTGTGCATCCACTCTTCTCATTAGGCTTGTAGAGGTCAAGTGAGAGTTTGTGCTTGTTTCTCCTTGGTGATCGCCATCACCTAGACGGCTTGGTGGCGGATCATGGCTTGAAGATCACCCGGTGGTGCTTGTGGGTGGCTCAAGCAAGCTTGTGAGCGGTTTTGGGTGATTCACCGTGACGGAGTGTCGAAGAATCAACCCGTAGAGAGCACTTAGTTCTTGCGAGGACTAAGGGGGAGCAATACTCTCAAGAGAGTGCTCCAACGAGGATTAGGGGGGTGTGGCGACACCTCGATACCTCGGGAAAAAATCGCCGTGTTCCTTCCTCTCTTTACCTTCCGCATTTACTTTCCACAATTCTATTTCATGTCTTTACATTCTTAGAATTTGCCATGCTAGAGTAGGATTGGAACCTAGGGTGCAAAACTTTGTGCGATAGTTGTTAGAAACACACTTAGGCACAATAGGGTGAATATGGGCTAGTAGGTTGTTTATTTGACTTAAAAGTTTAGATTAGCCCAATTCACCCCCCCTCTTGGGCATCTCGATCCTTTCAACGTGTCACCCCAGAATCGATCCGGTCTATGACAGCTGGTATCCGGAGGCCACTATGATCCACCCACCACCATGGACGCAGAGGCGAAGAAGATACTGACCGATTTGGCGAAGCAGTTCTCCACCTTCACCACCCGCCTCGACACGCTTGCCGATCAAGTTGTTGTCCTCTCCGGTACCAATCCGGCAGAGGAACGCAGGATCAAACTACTCCAGGAGGCAGAGATGGAGCTGAAGACAACCATGGAAGACTCCGGACTGCCTACATCAAGGCGAGAATGGAGAAGGGCAAGACATCCGCCGCGCAACCAGAACTCGCAGCCGAGCTGGAGAAGATCATGGCCAACTTCCTCGACCCAAAGCCAATGCCAGGAGGGGCGCTGGCACCGGCGGCGCATGCGTCGCCCCCTCCCTCGATCGTCGACCACTTCCCTGGCCTAGCACCTCGTCTGCACAAGCTATCCTTCCCGATGTATGATGACAAGGATGATCCCCTACCATGGCTAAATCACTGCAAACAATTCTTTAGGGGACAAGGTACGCCAGCCATAGAGCAAGTTTGGTACGCTTCATATCACCTCACGTAAGGAGCGCAACAAGTGGTATATGTGCCTAGGAGAAGGCATTGACAGATTGGACAAGCTTCGCCCAAGACGTCAATGAACGCTTCGGCCCATCCACTCGGCGCAATCCGCTGGGGGAACTAGCATCGCTACGGAAGACCGGCACCATCGACGAGTACATAGAGCAGTTCCTGGCGCACGTAGCGCGCACAGGACACCTTGACCACAAGCTGCAGGTCAACATCTACATAGCAAAGAAGTCAACATCTACATAGCGGGACTTGGGGAACTGCTGAAGATGGACGTCGAGTTGCAGGATCCCAAGGACATGGAGACGGCCATGTCGCTCGCCAGAGCATATGAGCGCCGCCTCACCATCCTCTACAACTCCGGCAAGACGACGCAGCAGCGGGGCAAGGCACCCGCGCCCCTACCACGGCGCCGACAGCCCCATCACCAACATCAGTAGCGACATCGACTCGACCGTTCAAACGGCGGAGTGACGCAAGGCGGGACTATGCTTCAACCTGTGACGAGCCGTTCACATGCGGTCACAAGTGCAAGCATCTATTTAACATCACAGTCTTCATCGGCTACGACGACGACCAGGAGGACGCCGGCGCCAACAATGTCACCCCCGACGGGCGCTAACCTCAGTGTGGGACACAGATATTCCGGACTAAATTAATCATCCTAACCCGGCCCTAACAACGTGTAAGGGAAGGGGGAATGTTCATTAACCATCGAACATCATCTACAACGAAAGCCAGGACCTGACGGGAACGTCCCCGTCCCGAATGCGGACTCAGGGGACACAAGGATCCGGGGACGAGCTCGAGCTCGTCCCGGGGAAAAAGTTCCGCTCGAACGAGCTCCTTGAGGAGCGGGGGATGTGACGAACTCCGTCCGGGACGACGAGCTCCTTTCCGTCTCGGACGAGCTCCCGAGCGCCAAGTCCAAAGCCGATCCGGAGAATCCGGGACGTGGTGATAGGGGTTCAGAATCATAGCTACGCGGCCGGCGCCACGACCTATGACCGGATCTTACCCACTGCACGAGATCATCGACAGCACGCGCGACATGGGATCGCCTCGAACACGCCACGCCGATAAGCACAAGGGGGATGACGGCTACGACAACGATGACCTCGGCGGACGAGGTCAAGTCCCCCGACGAGCTCTTACAGCCACACGTTCTCCTGCAACACCAAGTATAGGCATTTAAGGCATGGCGGCGCCCCAGCAACCTCGACCGCGGACACCGGCGTGTGCCTGACGGGCAGTACGGCATAGAGAGTACGGTGGCGGCGGGACGAGCTCATTGTTTCCCTCTCCGCCGACCAAGCGAGCCCCGAGCTCGACGTCCGTATGTACTCCGTATCGGGATACGGAGCTGCCTCTACTCTACACTACGGCGACCGACGAGCGTGCCAAGAAGTAGGGCGGCGGCCGCGCGTGCACGCCGGACAGCCCGGCGTGCCCGAAATTGCAGAAGCACTTTTCCTCTTCACCCCCAAGACTTGTATTCCTTCTATTCTTAGGCCCTCCGCTCGGTGACTCCTGTGAGCTCCCCTTGCGACTATAAAAGGGAGGGCTCGACCACCAGGAGAGGGCAAGCTCTCTTGCACACGGAAAGCACACACACACACACACACCGCTCAATTCCACTCGTTACACAGAGACCTGGAAACTCATCTCCCTCTCTTACCCGCTTGTATTCGCCCCAATACGAGCAGTTTGAGCTCTGATAGTGCCACACACTGGACTAGGGTGCCCTATTGCCCCGAACCAGTATAAATCCTTGTGTCATTGTTCTTGAGCTAGGCCATCGTTGCACACATTAGCCAGTCGATTACTGTGACCATGTACACGACCACGACACTCAGGGTCCTATTCGGGGACCCCAACTCCCCGGTACGTGGAGCACACTCTCTCTACCTCGTCGGCATAATCTCAGGAACGGGCGTCAACATCGTCGTCGACTCGAGAGCCACACACAACTACATCGACCCCCGCGTGGTGGCTACAACGGGATTGCAGACTCAGCCAGTCGTGTGCTGATCACCGCTAGCACCGACACGACTTCGACTTGCAAAGCGGCGACCTTTGACATCCTGCTCCGCATCGACGCGGACGTCTTCAACATTGACGCCTATGTCATGCACGTAGGCAACGACGTCGACATCATCCTTGGCATGCCTTGGCTGACAAGCCTGGGGAGGGTGACATGGGATTTCTCCTCCAACGAGCTACAGTACTACCGCGACAGACACGCCACAACATTCATGCCGGCAACCACCCCCGCATGCGTGCCGACACGGGAGTGCCCGACCCTGGACTCCTCAGGTCTGGCATCTTCGCGGGCATTCGGAACTTCGCCCCTAGGCTGGGTAAACGTCCACGGCATGCGAGTGCTTTGGACCTCTACGACACATCGACATGCATCTTCGTCCAGCTCCGGCAAGCGACACTTGAGAACCAGCACTTGTGGTTGACCGCCCTCGACGTCGCCACGGGCGTCATGACACCGGCTTGGATGGTGGAGGACGGTCTCCTTCTCTTCAATGGCGCTTCTACCTCCGGCTTTTCACCACTACCGCCGGACTTCTTTGGAGGCTTTGCTTCGGGGAGGGACTTGCAAGGCGAACTACATCGCCCTAGGCGCCTACATGACACCGCCAACGATGGCAGCGCCGACCTCCATACTGCTGGGTGGCACATGGCCACGGCACCACCACGTGGGACCTGCTCGTGTCGTCTTCCTCAATGGCATGGACCGACTCTTCCTCACCATCAACAATGTCCACATCAGCTACGACGCGGAAAGAGGAACACATCGCCTTTCTCCATCCATGTTCGACGCCGGCTCCTTCATGTACGGTATGATTGAATCCGGGCTGCAACACCCCCTACTCGAGCGACATCATTATTTGGTGCCTCCTACCTCTCTTTGTCACCCCTTCGCCAACGACCGCTTCCTCGTTCCTAGAGAGTCCGCCTCGCGACATGGTGCACCAACACCGGAGGCGGGGGTTCCGTGGGAGCTCTTGCTTGAGGCACGTCGACAAACAACGGCACAACAGGGGACGCGCCATCCACCAGTACGTCTACCATGGCTACATCGGTAACATCCAATTAGGAAAATAAATAGGATTGCATGTAAAAGGTATGCCAACTCTATAAGGAAACCTTTAGAGAGGTTGCTTGGTTTACAAGTCTCATTAGCCGGGCTATAAAAAGTAAAGGTACGTAATCTCTTAGGGCAACAAGCAATAAAGAAAAATCTATTTCCCTTCTCTTTTCCTCTCCCACGGCCGCCCCCTGCCCTGTGCACCGCCCCCCCCCGTGCCGCCCCCGCCCGCCACAACGCCGCCCAGCGCACTGTGCCACGTGTCACCCCGAATCGATCCGGTTTATGACAGTGATCCTGTGTGTTTTGCCATATGTAAAAATCATAAAAAACTGAAATTATTTAAATATTCTACTCCCTTTGGCGTTGGCCCTTTGGTATGCTAGGTGGGAGAGGAATTAGAAGAGGATTAGACAATGAGGAACAGCGGCACTTGCTTGGCATATATGGCATTAAGAGGTAAGCTTACAATCTAAGGACTGTTCTGTTTCTGCTGACGTACGCGGGCGAGTAGCTTTACAGCAAATTAATGATTTTAATGGTTTCCAACTACAAAGATAAAGATAAACAGGATTTGTTCCACTAGTTATTCGTTAGATTTTTTATTGAAAAGTATAGCATGTTTTAGCTATTGAAGTAATTAACTGTACTCGTTATTCGTGAGAGTATATTTATTGGTACAGACAAAACAAGCATCTAGTTAGTAGTTGTATAAGGCTGCTCGTTAACTAAAGTCTATAATTCGTAATAAACAAAGAAATTTAGAAAGGAGCACTAGAATGTTTCACTACCATCGAAAAATGTTTTCCGTGGCGGTTTCTAGAATTAACCGTGGCGGAACGGTTACCGAGCCAACGCCCACGATTAATAGGCGATTTACTATGGCAGTTTCTGAATGCCCGCCATGGTTTATAAAAAAAAAAAAAATAATAAAAGCCTAGATCCAAGCCCGTTTGCCGCCACCAGCTATGCTCGCCGCCACCGCCGCCGCGGATCCGCCTCCACCACGTAGATCCGCCGCCGCCATGACCAGATCCATCTCCACGGCTACTAGATCTGCTCCACGGCGAACGGATCCGTGAGACAAGAGGGAGAGGAGGGGCGCCGCTAGGGTTATGGTCGGAGCTGACGAAGAGGTTGTCGTGTCCGAGGTCATGGATGGCTTGGGCTAAGCCCCCTCCGTGGATTTGGCCGAGGTCGTGAGGGACCGCCCACTGTCGCGCGTGCTCTTGGGAGGGGCGGTATGTGTGGTGGAGGTTGAGGGAGGGGAGGCACACGGCGTGGCTCGCCGTGGTGGGAGGGGAGGCACGTGTGGTTTAGGCACGAGGGAGGGGATGCACGCACAGTGTAGTCATGAGGGAGTGTGCACCGCGCTGAATAGACCCGACCATTTTAGCCCGCCCGCTGGCCCGGCCGAACCCGGCCCGCCCACGGACCTTACTGGACGGGCCTGGGCAGAGATCTTGCGGCTCGAGAAAAAAAAATCTTGGCCCGAACCAGACCTAAAATGTTGATTTTAGCTATTTTACACTATAAAACACACGGGCGGCCCGCCCAAGCCCAGGCCCGGCCCGAGCCCGGCCCAAAATTTGAGGCCTGACATGTCTAGTGGGGACGGGCCTGGGCAGGATTTTTCGCCCGAAATAAACCGGGTTTTTTCGGCCTGGCCCGAACCCGGTCGGACCGAAAAATGGTCAGGTCTAGCGCTGAAGTTGCGAGTGAGGGAGGGAGGGAGGGGCTCGGGTCGGTGTGTGACGTGAGTGAAAACCCTAAGTTTGATATTTATACTTGTGCGCAGGTTAGGCTTAGGATTGGCCTTGTTTTAGCCTGATTAACCGTGACGGGCTCTTTTATGAAACCGCCACAGTTAATGTATTTACCGTGACGGTTATAAAACCACCACTATTATTTAAAAAAAAAACCGCCATAGTTACGCCGTGTAAAAGATGCTTTTTAGTAGTGTTTGAGCGTCTCATTAATAGAAGAAATAAAGATTTTTCCACTAGGTAGCACTTTAAAAATTCTAACAGATTTGACTATATAAATGTTGTTGACAGATAACTAGATACTTCCATAAATAAATAGTATAATGTTGTCCACATGAACAAAAATGAGAAAGAGTGGTGAGGGTGAGGAGGGCAAGCAGTCAGCACTATGGACTAGATGTACTCACCGACGAGTGGAACAATGTTCTTGTGGCGTAGACGGTTGATGATGCTGACCTCCGCCAGGAAGTCGTCGTATCGTTGGTCCTCTACATCCCGATACCGCACAAACTTCTTGACGGCGACCTCCATCCCTTGCCTTGTTTTCAAGGTAGCAGCCGGAAGCATGCAACGGTACACGGCCCCAAATCCGCCCCTGCCGAGCTTCATGGTGCCGTGGAAGTTGTTGGTGGCCTTTCTGATGTCGGCGTAGTCGACCTGGGTGGGCACCCCAGGGAGGCGCTGCATGGTCTTGGAGAGCTTGTCCTGCTCCTTCCTCCACCTCCTGTATTTTGAGTTCAAGTAAACGTATACGACGGCAGCAACGATGGCAACGACAGCCGCAGATCCAAGGACCGAGGACAGTACGATGGTGCTGCCGTTGTTGCCCTTCATCTTCGCCTGCGAGTCGCCTGAGCTCAAGGGAAACGAGTTGGAATAAGGGAGCCTGTCCGCCTTCAAGCTCCATGTGCCAAGCTGAAGGAGCTGCCCCATGGAAGAGTAGAAGCCCAAGGACGCAGACTGTGGCATGATGCTGCTGAGTTTGAGGTCCCCGTAGGCTGTGGCCGTGCTCGTTGTTCTTCCTTGGGTAGCATCGACGGAGATGGTGATGCTGTGCTTGCCGTGGTCGTAGTCGATGCACACGCTGCACGTGCTCCCCAGTACGGAGGAATTGCCCGGCGCCTGTATGTCAATCTCTACCAAGCTAGCGTTACGGGGATCAGGTGTCGTCCCGTGGACGGTGGTGATCTGAGCAGACACATGGTTGCCGACCACAGGACTCCTGGTTGACGACATGGGAACGGGATACCGTATGTAATCAACGAGTGAAGGTTGGATGGCGAACACCAGGCTGCTCTTGGGCTGGTAGATGCTCATGGTGAAGTTGATGTTGAACGATGCCTCATGGAAGCTCGCCCCCCCATCATCGCCATACGTGTATTTCCATATAGAGATGGGCTGACGGATGAAGAACCAGCCGTTGTCGGACAAGTTGAATGGCAGACGACTATGGTTGTTGTAACCTTTGCCTCTGATGTAAGATCCGTGCAGGCCACCAGACACCTTACGTATGGCGGTAGTATTTGGATTGTCGAGGAAAAGGAGGCCATCCGTCGCATTGAATGCAAAGCTCAGGGTGTAGGGTAGGTAACTCTGGTCATCGTGGGAGCTCACTGCCAGTACAAGGGAGCATATGAGGAGGATGGTGCTGGAAGAACAAGGTCGTAGCGGAAGCGTATCGGTATGGAAGGCCATGGCAATTGCAACAAGACTTGCGTTGCTCACTGCTGGATTCGCCACTGTTAGAGCTTGCTTTATATATTACACTCCCGAGGGTCCCTCAGGTCACACAGCCACTCCTTTTGTCTAGACTGAAGCTTTAAACAACAACACTTCCATGGGCGATACAATTGAGTAGCCGCCGTAAAGAATCCAGATGATGACCCGTTCAACAGAGAAAATTCAAGTTAACGGCGACGAGACCAATGCTACTACAAGTGCCATGCAGTTCACGGACACTATAACTTACTTGCCTCGCTCACACGCCAAAAGTGAATGAACTACCCTGTCATTCTTGACTAAAATAAGAATTCTCCGTCTTCTTCCCACACTGCCGTGTGTAGCCAGCAAACATTCACTGCTCACCATTGCCGTGTGCACAAGGACATGTGTCTGTTGACATATAAGGCAATTTCCAGATTAATTCTATAATATAAATCATGATGAACTGATCTACTAGAATAAGCATGTGAAGCAAACAAGCATGATTCAAAATCATATAACAGATCATAGCAAGGTTGAACAACATAAAACATGGCATGATCATGACAACTGGTGTAGGCACAACTAGCACAACACATACACCAGATAGATTGAATAGATTGAACATGTTGGTCAATAAGATTAGATTACAGATGTAATACCTGCCGATGTAGAAGTACATGGTGATGAAGATACGAACGATGATCGCATGTCCTTGTAGATGTTCCCGTGCGCGAGCCTTATGACGACGAGACGGCGTGCTGAGATTTGGGAGCAGTCGCGAAGAGCGCTTCCCAAAAACCTTATTCGCCTTCTCCGGTGTAGGATCGCAAAAGGCGACGGTTTCAGGGAGACCTGCTCACCCGGTCGCTGGTGCACGCGAACGATCGGGCTGGAGACTTGGCAATGACGGCGCAGCAGTGGGAAGAGGAAAATACTATTTTACTACTTTAGGATTTTCTAATTGAAACTCCCAATTGTAGTTGTTATATTGTGTCTATTCCCAAAAGACTTGGTACAAATATATAGGGAGGAAAACTGCCTACCTCCACATCAACTAGCAATATGGTACTAATTGATATTGCACCTCTCACCTTTACTCATGGGCTGAAATAATAAAGCCCATTAGGGAACACAAATATTGGGCCTTAGAGATTTATCAGAATTTCTTCATATGAATTTTAGGGGAACTATTCATATATAAATTCTAACAATCCCCCACCAGATCTCAACTGCCCAGTATAGATATTTTCCTTATCTCACTACTGTTTTATATACTAGTGTTTCAGCAGACTGTTGTTAAGTTGAACATCCGCCTAGAGCTTCAAGTTCTACTCATTCACAACTTGAACAATGGACTACGCCTTGAATTGCAAGTTTTGTGTGAATAAGTTTTGCTCAAAGTCAAACTAGTACTTGGCTGCCAGTAGCCCTTCTCCGTGGGTGGAGCATATACGTCATACTCCTTAGTCTCTTCATGAGCTTACTAGAGATCACCCAAATCTCATAGGCTGCGACGTTTAATGGTGAACTTCGTATAGGTATGCCCTTTCAAGATTGCTCGTAGGACAGCATCTTTACTTATAAAGTCAATAGGACATATTAAGGCATTCTCGCCAACCTACCATCTGAGCCTCTTTGCTCTTGAGAGTATTGCATCTTCACATAGAGAGGGTTTATTAGTTTACTCTCCTCGGTTTACCAATAGCTTGTTCTTCCTGGTCCTTAGTCACGGGATCTCCGATCAAAAAGGTTGGGTTACTACTACTGAAAACTCATATGGGTCTCATACCCATCTCCCTAGATGCAATTTCTATCACATTACGTGATAGCCCTTTAGTAAAGGGATTCGCGGGTTTTTATCTCATGCGTATGTAGGATAAGTCATTACTCGAGTTTCTCAATTTCCCGACAGTCTTCAAACGTCTTTTAACGTGTCTTGTTGACTTTGAATTATCCTTTGCACTATTCACTTTAGTGATCCTTTGTTTGATTATCACAGTTCATAAGGATAGCCGGTAATCGGTTTTCAACCCTAAAGGCAAGTCGGGACAAGAGCTCACGCAGCCACTCCGCCTCTGCAGATGCTGTTTCTAAAGCAGTAAGTTCTGCTTCCATGGTTGACTTAGTCAAAATAGTCCGTTTTACAAGACCTCTGTTGGTATTTGTTAAGCCTACGTAAATATTTATAATAATCCATAGTTTAACGGATCTTGGTGAGCATTTCACCCGGGAGAGGGTTTTAAATATCGAATCCACGGGGGGAGGATAGTGTGAGGTAACTAAAGACAATAACTAATCCCTGAGCAGTGGTCAAGAGATTGAAGAAGATAAAGAGATAAGAAGATTTCTATGGTTGTCTAGTTCTTATCCTTGTAAGCATAAGTTGATATTGTCTTAAAGGGAAGCACCCAAAGGACAACATGGGTGAAACATGCAATCCTCCGGCACTTACATGCCCAACTTGTCTTATAGACGGATGGTGGATTCCAAAGGACTCAAAAGGACTTGTCACTCCCGCGATCTACCACACGGCCCGGAATATAAGGTGCCATCACAAGTAACCCCAGTCTAGGCACCACGCCTAAACCTAAGCTACCCCTCTAATCTAGGGGTCCCTCTGATTAAAGTACTCAAATAAGAGTTGTGAACATTAAGAATAATAAGAACATTTACTTACTCAAATAAGGAGTTGATCCACCATAGAAGTCTTGGAATCAAGTACCGGTGTTACTTGATTCGATGGTACAAGATGTAGAGGAGTCACCGACAGGTCCGGTGCTTCCTCGCCAGCCTCTTCCCATCACCAACACTTTAACTCTAGGAACAAGATTAGCTCTAGTCTCTCTAATGAGGACTATGGCTCTAATCTCTTCTTAACTCTTACTCATGATTAGATCTAATTAGATCTAATCCTCTTCTAATTACAAGTCTAATTGTCCTTCACTAATCCCTTAGAGAGAGTTGATCCTTTCAAGGGACCCCTCTACAACTAAGAGTTAATGAGATAGAATGAGATAGTAATGAATTAGGGTTTAGCTCTGGGGGCAGGGGGTCTTCTTATATAGGCCTTGGGGATGAACGTGAACCCTTGGATCAAACCGACCTTGGCAACGGTGTAGATACAACCTCAAAGTTGGTAGTAAACCGACCTAGAAAGGTGACACTGACAGGTGGACCCACCTGGCGGCCGGCCTAAAAGGCTCTGGCGGCCGCCAGGCCATGGTGGGCCCATGCTGTCAGGTCCTTCCTAGTGTCTTCGGTGTCTTCTAGAATGTTTTAGTCCACTTTTTCGGGTTGAGTTACTTCACGGTCAAGTCTTGTCATCATATGGGATGTTTATTAGGAACTTTCTCCATTATTCTCGCATTTATCTATTAAGTCCCTGAAAATATATAAATCACCAAAGCTCGTGGAATTATGTTAGTTAAACCCCTAAACTTATATTGTTATTAATTTTAAGTCCTTTTTCATGTTTAGTTGACTAATAATTTTATGCTATAACAGGTGTCAACAACCTCCATGACACTGCGCCACCTCCAAGAGTAAATACATACCCACTTGTGGCGTAGATTTGAGCAATATCGAAAATCGGCCGCATCACTATATTCCTCTAGCACACGGTGGGTGCCCGTAATAGTGAATTCCATAGCTCATTGTACCTTTAAGATAGCACAAGACCCTTTCTAGTACATGCCAATGATCATCACCCGGGTTGGACATATACCTACTCAACTTGCTCACAAAGAAAAGAGATATCCGGTCCGGTTGCATTCGCTAGATACATGAGTGAACCAACAATCTGAGAGTACTTGAGTTGATCTCTAGTACGCTTCTTATTCTTTTGCAATGTCACACTAGGATCATAAGGTGTTGGAGAAGGCTTTCTATCCATAAAGCCAAAATGGCTCAGACCTTCTCAACATAGTGAGATTGCGATAAAAGTAATCCCACTCTCTTCCTTAATAAGCTTAATGTTTAGAATTACATCGGCCTCTCCTAGATCTTTCATATCTAAATTATTTGACAAGAAAGACTTGACCACATTTATAACATCCATGTTTGTTCCAAAGATTAGAATATCATCAACATATAAACATAATATAACAGATTCGCCCCCACCATGTCGATAATACACACACCTATCAGCTTCATTAACAATATAGCCAAAGACTAGTTAACGTAGTGTCAAACTTCTCAGGCCATTATTTAGGTGCTTGTTTCAAGCCATACAAAGACTCAATAATTTACACACCTTACGCTCTTCACCTTTTTACTACAAATCCATCGACCGATCCATATAGATCTCCTCATCCAACTCTCCGTTAAGAAAAGCTGTCTTCACATCCATTTGATGAATGATCGACCATATGAGGCAGCCAAGGATAGTAGTGTTCGAATAGTGGTCATTATAGCAACGGGTGAATGAGTATCAAAGAAATCTTCTCCTTCCTTTTGAGTGTAGCCCTTAGCCACAAGCCGAACCTTGTACTTGTCAATAGTACCATCAGGTCTAAGCTTCTTCTTGAACACCCACGACAACCAATTGGTTTATAACCAAAAGGTAGTTCAGAGAGCTCCCAAGTTCCATTAGAAAGAATCGAGTCCATCTCACTACGAACAAAGCTTCTTTCCAATCATCTACATCCGGAGATGCATATGCCTCTGAAGTAGAGGTGGGAGTATCATCCACAAGGTACACAATGAAATCATCACCAAAAGATTTTGCAATCCTTTGTCTCTTGTTCCTCACAGGAACTTCATTGTCATCCTCCTCAAGTGGTTGCTCAAACGACTCAATAGGAGACTCGATAGGTATAGTAATATCGGGAGCTAATTCAGTAGAAAACTTAGCATTGCTACGGATATCTTTTACAGAAATATATTCTCAAAAAATGTAGCATCACAAGATTCAAAGATAGTATCAACAAGCATATCGAAACTTCAGATTCTACTACTAAAAATCGATAGGCAATCTTTGTTGTGAGCATATCCAAGAAAGACACAATCTACCGTCTTTTTGGTCCAAGCTTACGCTTCTTATTAATTGGAACATTGACTTTCGCCAAACATCCCCACGTGCGCAAGTATGAAAGTGATGGTTTCCTTCCAACCCATATATCATATGGTGTTGTCTCTTTATTTCGCTTTGGAATTCTATTCGTGACATGACTCGCGGTCAATATAGCTTCCCCACCATGCCTTAGATAAACCAAAGAAGTGTCTAACATGGCGTTAACCAAGTCGGTCGGTATGCGACATTTTTCCTCTCAAAGAACCCCGTTGGATTCGAGCGAATAGGGAGGTGTCCTCTCATGAATAATACCATGTTCCGCACAAAACTCATCAAATGTTATAGGAAAATATTCACCACCACGATCTGACCTTAGACGTTTAATCTTTTCTTTCTAGTTGATTTTCAACTTCAGCCTTAAAGATTTTAAAGTAGTCTAATGCCTCATCTTTAGTTTTCAGCAAGTAAATATAGCAATATCTAGAAGCATCATCAATTAATGTCATGAAATATCTCTTTTCACCTTTAGTCAACACACCATTCATCTCGCATAGATCAGAATGAATGACCTCTAGAGGTGCCAAGTGTCTCTCCTCCGCTGCCTTGTGAGGCTTTCGAGGTTGCTTAGATTGCACACAACTATGGCACTTAGAACCTTTGGCAATGGTGAAATCTGGAATTAACCGTAAGCTAGATAAATGTGACATCAAACCAAAATTCACATGACATAAACGAGAATGCCAAACACTTGAATTATCATCAATTGTGCCACAAATATGATTCACTGAATTATTACAAAAATCTGCCAAACTTCAGGCGGAACAAGCCACCACAGTCATAACCTTTACCAATAAACTGTCCATGCTTAGACATAACTACTTTATTGGACTCCATCACTACCTTAAACCCATCTCTTAAAAGAAGGGAAACACTAACAAGGTTCTTACGAATAGTAGGGACATGCTGCACGTCCTTCAGCTGCACAATTTTCCCTGAAGTAAACTTCAGATCTACCGTGCCAACGCTACTAATAGAAGCATGTGACCCACATTCCCCATTAGGACAGAAGAATCTTGTAGCCCTTTATAAGAAGAAAACAAAGAGATGTCAGCACTGTTTGATGGATTTTTGGCACATTAAAATCCATGTGTATACATATATTTGTGTGTTACACCAAAAGAGTTGAAAAGGAAGTGAAGGAAATGCATATGTATATGTGTGTTTGTTACATACAACAAGCAAGGTAGAGAAGCTAAGAAGCTAATAAAGCTTCGTGCTGCGCAGCATATGCATATATATGTTTTGACGTGCTAAGAAGCTAATATAACTAGCTTTGACACACTACAGGACCATGTACACATGCATACACTTGGACGTGCAAGCAAAGAAGCTAGCATGTGCGGTTACGAGACGTGTATGTGCCCTCGTATACGCTTACGTTCAGATAACCGGCCGTAGAGTTTGCAAATACGCCGGTCTGCATAGTGTATATTCTTGAGATTCTACAACTTGCGGTATATACGGCCAGCATGTATGGATTCCCAGGCGACATACGTCTATCAGCTGCAAATTGTTGAGCCCAGATGTATATGCGTATGTATATCATCTTCAATTAATTCAGATTAATGAATAGCCCTCCATCTTGCTGGGCCCGCATGTCATGGGCTGCATGGGAGAGGTGCTGATGATTGATCTCGCTGTTAAATGGAACGCACAAGCGCCGTGTACACGTACGACTACGCGGCCTAAATATCTTGGCTTCTAGAAACTCGATCAGGATAACTATCACGTGGATAAGTATGAAGGTGGAATCGATTCCTGATATCTCGGACGTGCCCAACCAACCCCGGCGGCGCGTGCGTGCATCCCAGGAAGTCTGCCACAACCCTAACGCTTGGCCTATATATATAAAGACACACCCCGGCTCCATCGGGAGGGGAGACTTTGCATCAAGGCGCCGTCAGGCTGCCGAGCAGGACTGCACGTCCGCAACCATCGTCTGGCATCGCCGCCGGCCGGAGGAGCGCCCAGGCGCTGGCTTGGTCCAGCCCTGCCCTTGAACAGGGAGGACGATGGACATCTAAACCCCATCCGCCGGCACAGAGCCATGTATCCGGAGGACCCCAAGGGCGATGGCTTTGTCCACGACCTGATCTACGCCGGCAGCCGGTCTACCTGAGATGCTGGCCAAATCACCACGGCAACGCCGCTCCCGGCCATTGTCAACATGAAGGACGCCCGGCTGATTCGATCGCTGGAGCAGATGATGGCAGCCCTACCAGGCGCCCAAGATGGAAGGCAGGCAGCCGCCGCCGAGAATGAAGTGTCGACAGGATTCAAATCCGTCCATCCATGAGCAGGCCAATGTCGCCACGTTTGGCTGTTTGCCTACGCCACGACAAGGCGGGAGGACGCCCGGTTCATTGGATCAGCCGCCGCCATGGCACCATCTATCATCTATCAGGAGCACGGAGCGGACTACGGCGCCGACGAGCACGGATGTACAGCCCTGGCCTCAACTCTTATGCGCCGGGAGGTTTGTCATCGTCTACACGTTAGAAGGACTCGTGTTATCAACATGAGGGTGGAGATTGCCGATCGGCACTCCTTGAAGACGAAGGCAGCCGCCACTACACGGCGCACACCGTCCTGATCGCCACCACGGCGCTGAGCGGCAACGAGACGCCGGCAGATGGTCTACCAGTACCGTCCACCAGATGGGATCGCCACCACACCGCCGTCGGTCAAGATCCATTCACGGCCAGGGCGTCGGCTTCTGAAGGCACGTACGTCCGTCGGCTCCGTCCAGGAAGGTGTGCAGTACGTACATCTTCATGTAGAGGATGACTCCCGAGCAGCCAACACAAAGAGATGGCGTTCACGTCTGGGTGAGCATCTAATATAATCCTAGTCCTGTACAGTTGCATCTGCAGATGTGCAGTGGCATCGGACGAGAAGATGAACACAGAAGCCGGGCGCTTGACGCGGCTGCCTGGCGCTCATGATCGACGAGGGCTGGAGTCCGAGGGCAGTGTGCATCCATCACAAGAGGATGCCAAACACATCCAGTGTGTAAACTCATGCATGCATATGTTATTCACGTGTGTGCTGATGGCATCCAAGAACAAGATGCAAGCCAGGCAAGGCAAAGAGACGACATGCTACCATGCACGTCCCGGCGATGCTTGTGCACGTCTTCGTCCGAGCACAAGTCTGCATCAACGAGTCTTCAGCCGCTACTACGACGGGCGCCAGGCACCTCACCTCGACCACGGAGATCCCCGTGCGGAGGCAGACCATGCATCTCGTCTGCTGATCGGAGGAGACCGAGATTGGCGGGGGAGCGCTGCCGCTCGCACCTCGGCTGCATCAAGGCTACCACGCCGTCCCCGGCCTCCAGAGCCAGTCCATCCTCACGTCAAGAGGAGGGTTCCATCAAGCCGCCAGCCATGATCCATCCATGGCCAGACCATCATCACGCCAAGGGAAGGGCGCCATGAAAGGCAACCTGTACGTTTGATCTACATGGCGCTAGCGATCCATCCATGAGCAAGCCGCCGGGCAAAAAGCCATCATCAAGTCACAGAGGGCGTTCGTCTTTTGTGCGTCCCTGGCCAGTGATCCAGGGAGGCAGCCGCCACAGCATGGCGAGATAGCAAGCGGGAGGGTTGCAGGGCAGCCTGCGCCCCAGGGATCAGAGTGCATCTACTATGCGCCTCTCGACGCCGGCGGGGCAGACACCACACCTGGCTGCGCCAAGTACACCCACTACGCCGACTATACACCGGGCTGTCGACCAACATCTTCATCTGCACAGACGACCTCGCCCCACTGCGAGGGGTGAGCCCGGATGCCATCGACGACGGCTCCATCTACCCCTACGTTGCTGCAGTAGGTGTTGAAGAGACGAGCCCGGATGCTGTCGACCCGGGAAGGCAAGTGCACACATCGTCGACCACAGCTAGATGTACGTGAGATGCTGTATGCTTCACATGAAGCTAGCCTGGGCCGGCAGTGGTGCATGAGCATGTTTGCTTAACTACCGCGCCAATGCAAGCTGCTGCATATGTATATGTGTATATGCGCTTCAATTACTTCTAATAAGAGCGTGTGCACATGCACGTGCTAATTGTATAAGCAAACCACAGGAGCTCGTCGAGCCCTATTTATATAATTTTATCTTTTCTATTTTGTGTGCATCAGGTAAAGCTGTTCAGGCAATGGAGCTAGCCATGTACATCCACCTACCACTTCCGCTACTATCACACCACCACGCGCCAGCTCACGCCGACGAGGCGGACGCCGTAGGCGAGTGCAAGTCTTCATCAAGCCTACTACGACTTCAACAACTCTACATGACCAAGTTCCACGGCGTACCACGACGACGCTGCCGAGGAAGTCCAAATAAATCCAAGCTACATCAACCATGCAAGTACTTCTACCACTACAACTCATGTGCAGTTCGACACCGACGAGGCGAACGACACAGGCGGCGTGGCTAACACTCTAGCCACGTTCTACCGGCTCATGGACCGACGAGGCCATGGACACGCCGACGCCATCCACATCTACACCAACACACAAGCATGGAGAAGTGAAGCGAGGATCGACGGCGACGACTAACGCAGCTTAATCGGAGGTACTCTGTGAGCTTAACTCACGGGGGTAATTAACTAGGAGCTTTCCGAGGCCCTAGGAACCATGAAGACCACATCGCCTATGTCAGATGGCCGCCAGCAGGCCACCCATGGAGCTCACATGTATCGGGAACCTATATTTGTATTTTCATTAAATATGAATAAAGTTCGTGTTCCCTCTATTTATTTCTTTTGTGTACTTTAGTACACTGGCACGCGCTCCAGCGCATTTATTTTTATTTCGCACAGAGAGATCCTCCCCTGCTTGAGTGATTTTTTTCTGCGGAAACAAATTGGCACGCCCAGTGGGACATGGTTCTCCTCCCATCTTTGCTGCGCAAATATTGGTCGTCGTTTCGCTCAGTCTTATTTGGTGCTATTTCAGGTGTCTCACTTGTTTGAGGCTCCTCATACATAGCCCAATGCTTCACTGGGCCGTTATCATTGCCGCCCATTTCGTTTCCTTTTTTGTGTTTTCTCTGTGCAGGAACCAAGGTGGATGCTTCTTGTTTGACAAAGCTAGGAGCGTATCTACGCCGATGAGAGCGTATCTACTACGCCACGCTGGGGCAATTTTGCTTGCCAGCTCCGGTTGTTCATGCTGGTGGCAATTTTGGCTGCCATGATGAGGCTACCCCGACTACCCCTCCGTGCCTTGGAGGATCGATGTCGTTGAAGCTGGCTCCCTTTACAATGAGCAGAGCCAGAACAACATCGGTTGACGCACATATGTACCCGTCAATTTGATTGGTGCAATCGACAATCCTCGAATGGGATTCACGGCTCTGTGCCCCTGATTAGTCGTTGGGGTCAGCCTCTGCAAAGCCGATGCAAGGATGCACCTTGCCAGACTCATTCGTGGCACAAGCAAGACGTCCTCTGGGCGCGTCGCCAGCAAGATGAATGCCTTGTGGGATGGTGACTTTGCCGACTGATGAGCCATTGACACCAAGCTCGGCTCCATCAAGGCCTCGCAGGAAGGACGGTGACTTCGTCAACTTTGGTGCTGATCTAGTGGCGCCTAGGTGGAGGATATCCTACAGGAAGCCACAAGCCAGTGGCTCCAGCCCGATGTTTACAAAACAAGGCTGCTGCCTACCGACGGGTGGCGCTAATGATGGCATTGAGGGCCAAAACAAGGGCAATAGGACGCTGAACCTACCGCCAGGCATGAAGACGGTGGCAAGATGGCTTGGCCACGATGATGTTGTAGTCGTGCCATCAATATTTCAACTCGTCATAGTTGCCGGCCGATGATACAATCTCAAAGAAAGCAGTGGCCATGTCTTGCATGGTCACACCTCGTTTGTGGTTGGCGTGCGCGTGCACGTACACATGCACGTATTGCTAAACAAGCAAGCCTCACCCATGCATGCATGCTCGCTGTGCTGTGGCTGCAGGTCAAAGGGGAGAGGTCGTTCATTGAATCGACAAGATCTACACGAACACGTCCGACACACACCTTCTCGAACACTCCATGTTCGTCTCCCCGTTAAGGCAGCTGCAGCTCGATCTGGTTGCGGCCGGCGATATCATGTCTGCTGCCCACACCCGTGACCAGATGGAGAGCAAGCGCCTTGAGGAGACCAGATGGAGAGCAAGCGCGCCTTGAGGAGCTTGAGTAGAGATCAAGGTGCATAGCACGCGGCTTGCCTGACAAGCGCGTGGCTAACCCAACGTACGCATGTCTTCCTCATCGGCCTATGCTATACATAGTGTGGTGCGCGGCTAGCTTCACTTTGCCAACCAGAGCGTGTGGCTGTTGGAGGAAGGCCATCAAGGAGCGGAAGACTTCGTTAACACAGTGCGCGAGAAGCGACGCAGCCGGCCGGGAGATGACAACCTGGAAGAGAAGCCGGAGCAACAAGTTTTGACTCCATATAAGACTTCGGCAAGTCTCTGGCTATGGCGAGCCCTCGGGTATCTGCACGTACGGAGGCACCACTACACGCGGGCGCGCGCCGAATTTCCCATCAGGAGCGACACGCCTGTACGTCGCCCAACATAGGTGTCCTTGTGCTTGATTCCATCATGATGGCAATCACAAGCCAACAAGCTAACAAGGTAGGCATTGTGTACGCGCCGTGTACGCTGCCGCTGCGTATACTCCTCCACGGCACGTGTCGTCCAGCTTCAACACTGTTGGCTGTTAGTAGCCCCTGCTACTCAGGTGATGCGTCTCAGGAGTCATCAAGATTGAGTGGCAACATTATTGTTTGCTGCTCATCTACATCGACGGCTTGACTGGTGCACAAATTATCTAAGGTGCTGTGGCCTGAGGGCAACCCCATCGTTCACTGGGAAATAAGGGTGTGTATGGCCCAATACATCCTCATCTACCGGTGGTGTCACCGTGCACAACCAACTTCACCTTCACCGACCCCGACGCTGGCTGTTGGAGGCCCGCAAGAAAGGCTGTATCACGCCAGCACGGAGTCCATGGCCGCGGCAAGCTTCCGGCGGAAGTACGAAGGTACAACTACGCTCAGCTCTACGCATAAGGCAGTTAGGCTTCACACGCCGAACTTAATTTTCCTGCCGGAGTGACACACTTGTCGCCCAACTATAAGGGACGTCCTTATTATGCATGCTGCCTTCACGCCGGCAGCGGCAAGTGAGTATGCCTCGGACACGAAGGTTGCTGCAAACAAGCTAGCTGGTGGCCGAGCGTCTCCATCCAAGGCATTCCCGAAGCCGGAAGCCACAAGCGCGGGAAGTGATGGCGTTCACGTCATTCTCTATGGGTAAGAACTAATCTAGTATTGTTTCTTCCAATCTTGCATAACCATGTGCACGTCGCCCCCGATATCATGATTTGGGCCAAGAAGAGAACGACGTGGCAGCCAGATGATCAAGACGGCGCCAGACTGCGAGAAACTCTCGCGTCACGAGACACGAATTCTCGGTTGCCAGGACATGAACCTGAAGATGCTAATACTACACCAACATGCAAAGCAACATCAAAATGCAAGGAAGGTGTATATTCATGCATGTATTGGCCATGTATACATGTACGTGCAAGGTGCAACTACCACAAGATAACGAGCTAAGTGGCTGGAAGCTGCGACGCGCGCTCGATGGCTCACGTACATTTTGGTGCTACTTGTTGGCTGCCCTAAGTGTTGATAGGCTGGCATCTACGAGGGACGCGCTAGGACAAACACGCGGAGTCATTCTCGACCTCTAGCGACCACCGAACGCGCCCCTCTGCTCCAAGCCACGGCGTGCCGAGCCGGATGTGCGGGAACGGCTCTTCTGCACACCTCTACAACCGCCAGACTCGGAGGTTTCGAGTACGCGGATGTTGTCAAGCACAGCTCCGGTGTTCCACCGCAACACTCTCGCCGCCATCAGACGGGTGAGTACAGACATCATTGAGAATGTCGTCGTGTTCTACACATCAACATACCGGTGGCGAAATCATAGCACCTTTTGGTGTCCAACAGTGTTGATGGCTTTCCGGCATCCACTTTAACACCAACCCCTGGGGGCAGCACTAAGCACCCTTGCCATCTCGACGCCAATGTTATTCCAGCGCCATGATCTGCATAAACCCTGGGGGCAGCCCCCATTGCCCTCTTGGCGCCGATGTTTTGTCGGTGCCCCCATTGTCCTACCATGCGCTTTTGACGAGTGCGCCAAGCCAAAGGATACAACAAGACAGATATGAAGGGGACGGGCGCCTCTGCATCGACGACCGCGATGACGGTAGCGGCGACGGCGTGCCTCTGCATCGGGCACGATGACGGCAGCGGTGGCGGCGCGCCATCTGCATCGCACGATGACGGCAACGGCGGCGAGCGCCCCCTTTGTGTCGACACGATGACGGCAACGGGCGGCGTAGCGTCCCCTTTGCGTCGGGCACAATGACGATGGCGGCAAGCATTCCTTCGCGTCGGCATGATGGCAAGCATCCCTCTGCATCATCGCACGTTGGCGGCAATGAAGGGACATGCACGCATCAAGACCCATCGAGGCCGTCCGATCCCGACATGTCCCCCACGGCACAAGGGGACTGTTGACACGCAAAATGGCACAGGCTAAACCACCGCAAAATTCCAGACTTAGCCATATTTTGGAGGTCCAAGTCACCGCGAAATTTCCAGACTTAGCCAAATTCTCGAGGAGGATCAAAACGGCTTTACGGAAAGTGACCGGACTCACCGACCGACTCCACTGGCGCGTCGGTCCAGCGTCCGTCAGCGCGTCGGTCGGCTGGCTGGAACGGGCGGATTTGGGACATCGACCGGGACGCGCCCGTGCGACGGTGCAGCGTCCGTGCAGCGTCCGGTCACAGGGTCGGTCAATTTCGCTGCAGACCTCTCGCCGGACGCGTTGACCGAGGCGTCGGTCAGGGGCCAAACCAGCGCCCGGTCAGCCCGACGCAGGCCCGTGTCCGTCACGAGATCCGAACCGATTTGTTTCCAATCGTGTTTAGGTCGGTTTTTGGTACTTGAAAACGCCCAAGGACGGTTTCCTAAAGGGATAAGACCACCCCCTCTATATAATAAAGAGGTTTATGGCCGATTTGATCCCATCTACATCCAATCGACAAACACATCTACTACCGTCTTGCTTGTAGGTCAACTCTCTCTTCTTCGCCGCCCGATGCCATGAACGGAAGATCGACGACAACCACGCCCTAGAGCGGTCAGGCCGGCTAGGGCAGCCCATAGCTGCTGCGCGCCCTCACGGGTCCGCCCCGGCGTGTGGGGTTTCGGTTTCAAGAGACTTCGCCGGGCGTGTCTTATGCACCCAGCTCCCGACGAGGCTCCTCCGACGGCGTGTCTTGCGATCGCGCCATCGTTGGAGGCACACGGTCCAGGTGTGGACATCCCTAGGCGCTTGCCGATCCCTCGATTTCGGCTTGCCCTACGTGAGAGCGATCTAGCTCTTATTTTTGGTGTGTTACCGATTTTATCGTCAACACAGGGACAAGCAAAGGTGTGATCCCACGGGACAGCAACTTCGTCAACCTTGGCGCCAAGTCAACAATACCAAGCTGGTGGGCGTTCTACTTGTGGAAGCCGCATGGCAGCGGCTCCAGACGACATTGCGGCACAAGGCTGCCACCTGCTGCCTGTAGCGGACGAGCGGCGCTACTGGTGGCGTCAAGACGGCGTGACGTGGTGTTAATTAGTCCTGCTCACTGCAAATTAAATAAGGGTTCATTGTCCCGCCATCGACGTACCGGAAACCAGAAACGACACCCACAGTGTCTCAGCCTAGGAACGCATCAAGCAGTTCACGCCGAGGCAACGGTGGCACATCAAAACGCTAGAGGCTGCCAAGTTCATCACTTGCGCCACGGTAGGTGGCCGCACTGCTGCTGCGCCACCACCAATGGGAGCATTTGAGGCTACGATCCTGGCTGCATGATGGCCTCTTGTAATGTGGGTGCATGAACCGGAAAGCTGCGTCTTGAATTCGCTTGTCGAGGACAAGGAGGATGCCTTTCTACCTCAAGCGCTTCGTGCCCCGTCCGTGTCAATGTCAAGCTATCGCAGCTCACATCCATACTGGTGGCAGGTCTATATCTTGCTACGCTTCGACCTCGATTCCACAAAATGGTTGGACATGACGAGGAACGTGTTTATCCTCTACTGGCGCCCAGGATAGGCTGCCGGGACCAGACTTTGCCAAGCTGTCACCATTAGCAAAGATGATGCCGAAGTTCACAACCTGCTGATGGACACGCGCATCATGCTGAGGGCAGCACCACGCTGCCCTGATCCTATATAACACAGACAGTCTTGCGACAACAACAATACGTACACCGGGGGCAACACCATTGTTCCCCAGTGTCAACACACTGGGGGCAGCACCACGCATGGCTCCCTAGTGTCCTACAACGCTGGTCATCATCCAGTGTCATCGTCAACATCGCCAACCAAACCTGAGGCAGCACCATAGCCTGCTGGCATCCTACGACGTCGTTCTCCAGCATCGTCACCAACATAATCACACCTACGACGCCAACATTCTTTTCGGCGTCGCGTCCTACATCAAAAACACTACGGGTATCACACACCTCCCTGTCTCGTGGGCGCTGATGATGGTCTTCTGGCATCGCGTTCAACATCAACAACATGGAGTAGCACCACACCTCCACGATCGTCTACACCACCAACGCAAAGGGTACCTTGGTCTACATCGACAAACCCAAGGGACGGAGTCACACCTCCTAGCTCATCTCCCATGCCAATGCATTTTGGCGTGACCTCCAAGAATGGCAGCACTATGACCAATAGTGCACCCTGCAAGAGGCTACGTCGCGGAAGGCCTTTCAACAACGCCTCCAAGCTCACCAGCCGGTGCTCCACATCGACGGGAGGTTCTTAATTTTTGTTTATTTTGCATATTCTTTTTATCCATATTTTTTTAGAGTAGCATGCATTTTCCATTGCATCACTCGACCACCTCCCTATAAAAAAACCCCAAAAAGGCTCTCCCTACCAGGCCTTAGCTGCAGTGAAGTTTCGACTGTCTTGGGACTTTTCGGAAGGTCGGGGGCAACAACCTGGCACATGGAGCTTGCGACAAGCCACTACATCACGGAAAACACGACGGGACGCCAAACGTGTTTCCGCTGGGGGCAGTGGGAAGAGCGGCTCGAGCGCTCCTAAGCAGCGAGGTGACCATGCCGCTTCGCTTCCGGACATGAAGCGACACACACTCCGAGGGAAGACTATAGAAGAAGAGCAAGAAAGGGCTACCTGGTGCAACACAAGTTCCACTAAGTGTGCAGCCTCTTGCCACCCACGGAAGGTGGCAACAAGGGACCAAAAAAAAAAATGCCAGCGAGGATTCACCTAGATACACAAGGTGAATGGCTACACTCCAAGTTCCTCGTATGCTAAAAAAAAAAAAAAAACAAAAAAAAAAAATGAGCAAAGAAAAATGGTCACCAAAGATGTGGCGGGCAGCTCAAATATCAAAATGGAAGGCGGAAGTAGCCATTCACCATCCTCGGCAAAAGTGATGGCAAATTCTTCAGCCCGTTACCCAAAACCAAACACCCAATCAGCCGTACCTATGCCTCCATGTCGAGAGAGCCAGTGGGCTGTGGTTCAACTCAACGCAAAGGGAGTCTCGACCAAGAATTCCCTTCACCCCGGTGGAGACATCCAAGCGAAGTCTACACATTCAAGCACACAACGGGCGAAATCGCAGGAGCCATGTTGCTATGGTTACATAACGGCACCCAATGGTTACGCCCCCCGGCTGTCCTATCACAAGCTGCACATATAGCTTATGCCCATGGGAGAGCCAACATTTTCAAAAATATTTCAAAAAAATCCAAACAATATACTCAACTCGATGACTTTTGCCTCATCATTAACTCTTCCTAGCTATGTCATCTATCACCGGACAAGCTAGTTGTTTATTGTAGTGTTGCAGGTCCATCGTTGCACTACAATCGGGGGCGGTGCGATACGCTTGATGCGGTTAGTATCAAGCTGATGAAACCCTTCAAACCTAGCCATGTCACGCCACAATGCAAGGTGGCCTTTGGGTTGATAAAACCACATTTCGGGAGGGCTTGGTCGACGCGCGCCCGGATGCGGCCGGTGTCCATTTGTGAAACCCTTCAACCGGGTTGTTTTCATGCCACGATCACAAAGGTGGCTCCTTGGTTGATAAAGCTTTCGTCAAGTACCACGGTCCTTATACCGTATGGCCAAAAGCAACTCAAGGGCGTCCGATTGGCTCATGCACCATTCGGACTTGATGGATACATCATTGGACACCGCCGCAACATGGCCCCAATGGAGCCCTACCTCGTCGGTTCGATCGCCGCCCGCAGCGGCTCCAACGGAGTTCAACACCGTCCGTTGGCGGCGCCGCCATGCGGCTCCAATGGAGTTCAACACCGTCCCGTTGGCGGCCGCCGCCGCGGCTCCAAGCGAGTTCAACACCATCCCGTTGGCCGCGCCGCCATGCGGCTCCAACAGAGTTCAACACCGTCCGTTGGCCGGCCGCCGCCCGCAGCGGCTCCAGCGGAGTTCAACCTCGTTCCGTTGGCGGCGCCGCCACGCGGCTCCAACGGAGTTTAACACCGTCCGTTGGCGGCGCCGCCCGCAGCGGCTCCAACGGAGTTCAATCATTGTCCCATTGGCCTACGCAACGGCGGCTCCAATGGAGTTCAGCGCCATACCTTGGAGTCAACACGATGCTATCCGAGGCGTTTTTTGTTTATTTATTGATATTTATTTTGTTTGGTTCTCTTTCTCTCTTTGTCCCTCTTCTCGATCTGTTCATGCCACAAGAGCAGGGGAGTATCCACGATCAGGGGTGCCCTCTATGAGGAGTGTAAGCCACCGCGGCAGCCTAGATAACAACATGAATATGATGAAATTCTTCAAAGGCGGGGGGCAGTGTCAGGCGACTAAGGCACGCGTGACCCTGTGTGTACGCGGCCTTTTTATATCAATGTGTCGCGCCACTCGCCGAAACTATGGTGAAGTCATGCTTGAGCTGGGGGCAGATAAGTGTACAAAGAGTCTCCCGACACATACTCGATCATGTGTATCATGCATACTTTTGATGAGTAATATAAACAGCTAGCAAGTATTGTTTTAAACGGTGCACTTACACATTAGCTGATTAACTAAGGTGTGCATATATCCATTGGCTGCCAACACGGCGCCTCGGCGGCCCAATGGCACTACCATCCTACAATAAGATGGAGTCCAAGGGCGTCTGCTGCTCCTGCTGTGGCAATCGAGCTTGCAGCCCTGATGACCACTACATTTCCACCTTGACTGTGGTTTCAGCACCCTGAGCATGTGTGCTGCCCCGATGATGAGCGAGGTGGCCGTGAACATTTTGGCACTGATGATCCCTTCAGAGGCTGCTCAAGCTCCATCGCCTCAGAGGGCGCCGCAACAGAAGCTAGTGTTCATTCTCTATGAACCACAGCGCGGGCATGGACTTCTTCATCCATCGTCAAGATGACGTTGGGCATCGACGTCCACCATGCCTTCACAACAGCAATCCAGCAGCTCCCTCGTCGATGGGCGCTGCATCAACTCTGTAACCACTTCGGCAGCTCGGCAATCTGCCCGGGCGTATGTTATTTCGATGGCCAGGTTGGATCAACCATTCGCATGTACTCACATGGCCATTGTTCACATGGTGGCATCACACATATGCACCAGGACGATGTGGTAAAGCTAATTAGTAAATATGTATGACACATAATTATAATACATACGTGTGTAAGCAGAAATATACATGTATGGTCGATTCAAGTGTGATGTGTTCATACACAAATCCAAAGGAGCACAGACGTTGCCCTGTTGTTCATGTAATATTCATGAATTGAATTTAAAATTGGAAAAAAATAAATCAAATGCAAGGCCGCAGCCAGTTGTGCTGCACCGTCTCCATCAAATGGTTTCTCACCAAGTCGGAGTTCGAATTTGCTCCGCATTCGAACCCAACTTGGTGGGGGGCATTTGTTTGATGGATTTTTGGCACATTAAAATCCATGTGTATACATATATTTGTGTGTTACACCAAAAGAGTTGAAAAGGAAGTGAAGGAAATGCATATGTATATGTGTGTTTGTTACATACAACAAGCAAGGTAGAGAAGCTAAGAAGCTAATAAAGCTTCATGCTGCGCAGCATATGCATATATATGTTTTGACGTGCTAAGAAGCTAATATAACTAGCTTTGACACACTACAGGACCATGTACACATGCATACACTTGGACGTGCAAGCAAAGAAGCTAGCATGTGCGGTTACGAGACGTGTATGTGCCCTCGTATACGCTTACGTTCAGATAACCGGCCGTAGAGTTTGCAAATACGCCGGTCTGCATAGTGTATATTCTTGAGATTCTACAACTTGCGGTATATACGGCCAGCATGTATGGATTCCCAGGCGACGTACGTCTATCAGCTGCAAATTGTTGAGCCCAGATGTATATGCGTATGTATATCATCTTCAATTAATTCAGATTAATGAATAGCCCTCCATCTTGCTGGGCCCGCATGTCATGGGCTGCATGGGAGAGGTGCTGATGATTGATCTCGCTGTTAAATGGAACGCACAAGTGCCGTGTACACGTACGACTACGCGGCCTAAATATCTTGGCTTCTAGAAACTCGATCAGGATAACTATCACGTGGATAAGTACGAAGGTGGAATCGATTCCTGATATCTCGGACGTGCCCAACCAACCCCGGCGGCGCGTGCGTGCATCCCAGGAAGTCTGCCACAACCCCTAACGCTTGGCCTATATATATAAAGACACACCCCGGCTCCATCGGGAGAGACTTTGCATCAAGGCGCCGTCAGGCTGCCGAGCAGGGACTGCACGTCCGCAACCATCGTCTGGCATCGCCGCCGGCTGGAGGAGCGCCCAGGCGCTGGCTTGGTCCAGCCCTGCCCTTGAACGGGGAGGACGATGGACATCTAAACCGCATCCGCCGGCACGGAGCCATGTATCCGGAGGACCCCAAGGGCGATGGCTTTGTCCACGACCTGATCTACGCCGGCAGCCGGTCTACCTGAGATGCTGGCCAAATCACCACGGCAACGCCGCTCCCGGCCATTGTCAACATGAAGGACGCCCGGCTGATTCAATCGCTGGAGCAGATGATGGCAGCCCTACCAGGCGCCCAAGATGGAAGGCAGGCAGCCGCCGCCGAGAATGAAGTGTCGACAGGATTCAAATCCGTCCATCCATGAGCAGGCCAATGTCGCCACGTTTGGCTGTTTGCCTACGCCACGACAAGGCTGGAGGACGCCCGGTTCATTGGATCAGCCGCCGCCATGGCACCATCTATCATCTATCAGGAGCACGGAGCGGACTACGGCGCCGACGAGCACGGATGTACAGCCCTGGCCTCAACTCTTATGCGCCGGGAGGTTTGTCATCGTCTACACGTTAGAAGGACTCGTGTTATCAACATGAGGGGTGGAGATTGCCGATCGGCACTCGCCTTGAAGACGAAGGCAGCCGCCACTACACGGCGCACACCGTCCTGATCGCCACCACGGCGCTGAGCGGCAACGAGACGCCGGCAGATGGTCTACCAGTACCGTCCACCAGATGGGATCGCCACCACACCGCCGTCGGTCAAGATCCATTCACGGCCAGGGCGTCGGCTTCTGAAGGCACGTACGTCCGTCGGCTCCGTCCAGGAAGGTGTGCAGTACGTACATCTTCATGTAGAGGATGACTCCCGAGCAGCCAACACAAAGAGATGGCGTTCACGTCTGGGTGAGCATCTAATATAATCCTAGTCCTGTACAGTTGCATCTGCAGATGTGCAGTGGCATCAGACGAGAAGATGAACACAGAAGCCGGGCGCTTGACGCGGCTGCCTGGCGCTCATGATCGACGAGGGCTGGAGTCCGAGGGCAGTGTGCATCCATCACAAGAGGATGCCAAACACATCCAGTGTGTAAACTCATGCATGCATATGTTATTCACGTGTGCGCTGATGGCATCCAAGAACAAGATGCAAGCCAGGCAAGGCAAAGAGACGACATGCTACCATGCACGTCCCGGCGATGCTTGTGCACGTCTTCGTCCGAGCACAAGTCTGCATCAACGAGTCTTCAGCCGCTACTACGACGGGCGCCAGGCACCTCACCTCGACCACGGAGATCCCCGTGCGGAGGCAGACCATGCATCTCGTCTGCTGATCGGAGGGAGACCGAGATTGGCGGGGAGCGCTGCCGCTCGCACCTCGGCTGCATCAAGGCTACCACGCCGTCCCCGGCCTCCAGAGCCAGTCCATCCTCACGTCAAGAGGAGGGTTCCATCAAGCCGCCAGCCATGATCCATCCATGGCCAGACCATCATCACGCCAAGGGAAGGGCGCCATGAAAGGCAACCTGTACGTTTGATCTACATGGCGCTAGCGATCCATCCATGAGCAAGCCGCCGGCCAAGCCATCATCAAGTCACAGAGGGCGTTCGTCTTTGTGCGTCCCTGGCCAGTGATCCAAGGGAGGCAGCCGCCACAGCATGGCGAGATAGCAAGCGGGAGGGTTGCAGGGCAGCCTGCGCAGCCTGCGCCCCAGGGATCAGAGTGCATCTACTATGCGCCTCTCGACGCCGGCGGGGCAGACACCACACCTGGCTGCGCCAAGTACACCCACTACGCCGACTATACACCGGGCTGTCGACCAACATCTTCATCTGCACAGACGACCTCGCCCCACTGCGAGGGGTGAGCCCGGATGCCATCGACGACGGCTCCATCTACCCCTACGTTGCTGCAGTAGGTGTTGAAGAGACGAGCCCGGATGCTGTCGACCCGGGAAGGCGAGTGCACACATCGTCGACCACAGCTAGATGTACGTGAGATGCTGTATGCTTCACATGAAGCTAGCCTGGGCCGGCAGTGGTGCATGAGCATGTTTGCTTAACTACCGCGCCAATGCAAGCTGCATATGTATATGTGTATATGTGCTTCAATTACTTCTAATAAGAGCGTGTGCACATGCACGTGCTAATTGTATAAGCAAACCACAGGAGCTCGTCGAGCCCTATTTATATAATTTTATCTTTTCTATTTTGTGTGCATCAGGTAAAGCTGTTCAGGCAATGGAGCTAGCCATGTACATCCACCTACCACTTCCGCTACTATCACACCACCACGCGCCAGCTCACGCCGACGAGGCGGACGCCGTAGGCGAGTGCAAGTCTTCATCAAGCCTACTACGACTTCAACAACTCTACATGACCAAGTTCCACGGCGTACCACGACGACGCTGCCGAGGAAGTCCAAATCAATCCAAGCTACATCAACCATGCAAGTGCTTCTACCACTACAACTCATGTGCAGTTCGACAACCGACCAGGCGGCGACGACACAGGCGGCGTGGCTAACGCTCTAGCCACGTTCTACCGGCTCATGGACCGACGAGGCCATGGACACGCCGACGCCATCCACATCTACACCAACACACAAGCATGTAGAAGTGAAGCGAGGATCGACGACGACGACTAACGCAGCTTAATCGGAGGTACTCTGTGAGCTTAACTCACGGGGGTAATTAACTAGGAGCTTTCCGAGGCCCTAGGAACCATGAAGACCACATCGCTTATGTCGATGGCGCCAAAGAGGCCACCCATGGAGTTTATTACATGTATCGGGAACCCATATTTGTATTTTCATTAAATATGAATAAAGTTCGTGTTCCCTCTATTTATTTCTTTTTGTGTACTTTAGTACACCGGCACGCCCGCGCATTTATTTTTATTTCGCACGCAGAGATCCTCCCCGCTTGAGTGATTTTTTTTTGCGGAAACAAATTGGCACGTCGAAGTCATATGCCCCTTTGAGTGTCTTCATCCAAAGACCGGTTAACCTGGGACGGGCTCCTTGCCCTAGTTTAATTCGCAGCCGCTACACTCCTCTTGGCCATCATCTTCATCTTCTCCTTCTTCCGAAAAGTGATGGTATGCCCGATAAGACACATTGTCCCCTTTTCGAAAACGGGTGTCCTTCTTGATGCTTTGGAACTGATTGGCCATGAGTGATAGGCCTTTGAGAGTTGTCCAAGGTCATCAAACTCCATGCCGGCTTAGCTTTTCCCTCGACGGCCGGATGCATACCCCGAATGGCTACAGCCGCAATTGATGGTCCGGCAAGCTCAAAGAGTAGCAAGAATTCTTTGTCTCCTCGAACCCCGCGTAAGAACTCTTGTGGTGTCTCATTATATTTCGTGTCAACCCCATCGTCGACGAGCTCATTTTCATTGGAACCATCAGAGAAGTATGAATGGAATTTGTCCTCCAAATCGGACCATGTTCGATAGAATTGGGCGGCAACGAGCAAACCATGTAAAAGCCGCCCCGTAAGGGATGATGGAAAGAAGTTTAATCCTCCATGCTTCATCATTGGCAAGCTCTCCTAACTGAATCGATACCGACCGATGTGTTCGGTAGTAGAGGTGTCATCTCGTCCGGAGAACTTGGTCAAGTCGGTTGGAGGCTTCAATCTGGAAGGAAGCGCCACTCTGTTGTACCAATCAGGATAGGGTGACTGATATACATAGGGCCGATTCTTGGGCTTAATCCCAAATTGGTGTTGCATCATATCGGCCATCCTCGCTAGGAGTATATCCACATTTGAATTTTGTGGTCCATGAAATTGTCCCGACTATCCGGTGGCCTATATCCGAGGATTTGGCATAGCATGGATAGTGGAGTAGTCGATGAACTCTCAGATAACCGTGGGGCCAAAGGGATTTCTCTCGCAACCCACCGGCCATTGGAGCTATTGAGTAGGTGTTGTATCTTTGGAGGATTCCTGTGTGTTCGAACGCCGCTTCTCCATGTGTCTTGGCTCCGGATCCTCCGGTTTTTTCTCGGGTGTCTTGTTCTCTCCCCCAGATTCTTGATTTGTAGCTCCTTTCTTTGGTGGTGGCTTTGGCACATGTATATATTTTGGCCCTGAAAGCTCACCAAGCTGAGCCTCAAAGTTTTGATCAAACTCGGGTCCAAAGCTAGCCTTCATGATATCGTGAAAAGTGTTGAAGAACGCCGTGTTATGATTAGTCATTGCTCTTCCAACGGCAGCTGCAACAAACTCTTCCATCCGACGAATTTCTTCAGGACTTGGTTCCTCATCTTCCTTTCTTGCCCCCTCTTCCGTGTCAGAAACTTGTTGAGCATATTCCTTATCACCGGGCATCACTACTTTTGGAAGATCGTCTTACGGATGATTGTGCCGCTCTTATTCTTGGAGAAGCATGACATGCACTTTTGCGAGAAGGCTGCGCACATATCTCTCACCGGGCCTCCAGTCGGGAGGCAGGTCATCCATCTGGAGCTGAATGACATTGCTCTTGTCGACGTTGTCGCATCGTGTCTTGACCTTGAGTTATCCCACCGGCGCGTGCCAAAAAGCGTAGGCAGGCAAAAATCCTACTCCTTGCGCCGCTGCACACCGACAAGCGGAATAGCTGGCTTTTACTTTGGCCGCCCGAGCGCCTTGAGGCGTGCAGTCAATTTGACCTCGTTAATTAACAAGAAGGTAACGTGAGATCCGGAACATGCCCGGTGAGACCAAGACAGTTCCGCATGTATGGCTCTTAGGCGGATGTAAAGACATATAGCTATGAGAGCTATCTCGTCTATAGATAATGAATGCATTCGGTAAGCATGTATAAAGATGTAACGTAATAACTTGATTGCCGAATGATCATAGAAGACATGTTTGAACAAGTAAAGTCGATCATCATGATATGACATCATAAAGCTCTATTGCATGGATCTAATTAATTGACAACATGGAACAAGAAGCTTGTGTAACTTATAAATATAAACCTAATCTAAATGACACATGCATAGGTTTCATCCAACTAGTCTGCCCGCGACGCCTAGCTTTCCTAAACCCGTCAAGCTTAAACCCTTGCAAGCTAATCCACCGCATGATACCACTTGCTACGAGATATAAACCACTTACCACAACTAGATCAATCCACCGCATGATACAATCTAACCATGATAAGCTAAAAGCATGTATACGTCTAAATAGATCTATAAATACTCATTACTCGTTGAAGCGCGTATGCATAGACAAGTAAAGTACATATGCAAACCTAATCTAAAGCAAAGCTTTAGATTCATCCCGATCAGTCCTAACAAGCAATCCATCGCATGATACATCGCAACAAGCTAATCCACCGCATGATACGGCTTGCCGACTTAACCGTTCTAAACCCTCTTCGTCCTAACAGCTATCCACCGCATGATACACTGCAACAAGCTAATCCACCGCATGATACGGCTTGCCAGACTAGACTCTAACGATAGGTAGACTTACACATGCAAGATACAAGTAAACACATAACTGTATTCGGCAAGCTTGCCGAATCCAGGGTCCATGAAGAAGAAACTTACACGTAAAACCTTAGCCTGCCGCACGACTCATGACTAAACGCGCAAGAACCCGCAACACGTGACAACCTAGATTGATCTAGGCTCGGCTATGAAAGAACAGATAGATCTAATGACAAGCTAATGATAAACATTGAAAGTATTGATGACATATAGATCTAACAAAGGATAAAGCCGAGCCACATCAATCTGAATTGGGCAAAAAGTGTGTGCAATTATCATAATAATAAATAAATAAATAAGAAACATGCACCACTTGGTAACTTAATGAATTCATTAGATTGCCAAGTCTAATGAAGCCGATAACTAGCTCTTAGCCAGATCTTAGCCCACCGGATGGCTCATGATCGACAAAAGAACCCTCTTGCCCCTGATAGCTTAAATCCGCCTGACGATACTAAGCGTGAACAAGACTTCTTGCAATAATCTAAATCCGCCTGACGATACTAGACATGGTGCAAGGTTGCCGGTACTTACGGAGGTCGACGGGTCGATGAATCCTCTCGCAGTAAGATCGGCGACACGACCGACTCAAAGGGTGGGCGGAGCCAAGGCACGGAGCTGGGTTGGTTGTATTTGATTTGGTAGATCGTTTTACGGTTGCTGGGGGTCTTATATTTATACCCGAGCTTTGACGAGTCCTAACTAATTACGTAATAAACATAACGAAAATATCTAACTAAGATACATCGCCCTCAAGTCTTCTGAGTCGTGAAATTGCACGCGTGACGTGGGCCCTTGTCCTTGAATATCTTCTTTGATGCTCCACGCGTGCCGAACCATCTCATGCTCGGCTCCTTCTCGGACTCGGGCTCCTAGCCGAATAATGCGGCTTCCCGAACGCTACGGGCGTTCGTTGCTTTTTTTTGCTAGCCGAATGACTCCTTACCGAATCATCGTGTGCCGCCCATCAGTCATCCCGGCTTTGCCAAATTTTGGTGTTAACATATGCCCCCTCAATTTTGGAGTAAAAGATCCTTTTGCTTCGGAATTGACCACGATCTACTAAAAATCCAAGCCAAGCTTTTAACCGGGCTAAAAAATTACCGAGGCCCATTTTCTCGGAAGTTTCCCGTGGCAATCGCTTTTAAACCCTTCGGATGCTTCTTGGGACTTGTGCCACCGAAACCTCCACCAATGTGAATCGGGCAAGTCGGGTCATTTCCACTTCTCAAAATAGGCACCGAATAAATCTTTTGCCTCCTCGCGGCCACTCCAAATTAGTCTCTTGGCCCTTTCTCGTATATAAATATAGACAAGCCCTTTAGTTGATAGCATCAATCCAAATCTCGCTCATACCTCCAAACTTGCCTTCCTTCCTCTCCTTCGAGATCTGAAGTATTCGGCTAACCCTAGCCTTTGACAATGGAGTAAGTTTTTTCTTTCCTATGCGCTTTTGATGCCTTCCTTACACCAAATCGACCTTCCTTTCAACGACTTCTCAAGTCCTCGTGATGCCGAGATTGCGGACTTCGCCGTCGGCCGCGGACGGCGCAGAGGCGCTTCGGTAGAGCGGGAGGCGATAATCGAACTATTGAAGATATAGAAGACGTGAAGGAAGAATATGACAAGCTTGACGAAGCCGGGGAGCGCCGTGTAGAATAGCAACAAGAAGCTTTGTTGCTACCTCTAATGGATTCTCCTTTCATGATTCATTATTCTCAAAACAATCCTTTTTCGTAGACGTGGCGAGGAGGTTTAATCGTTTGATTGAAGCGACCGGGCAAGTGATTGAAGCAAAAGACGCCGCGAGGGCCCGACCGCACGCAGAGGATGAAGATCGCATTTGGCCGCTGAAGGCTGTTCTTAATAGCCTCTTTGACTAGAAAAATGTAAAAAATACCATGTATCTTCCGTGCGGCGGCTATGCCCTTTTAATAAGATCATGTTGGCTTTTCTTGTTGTCCTCTCGCTTGTATAATTTTATCGCCCGAATTCCCTCGATAACTATTTTCCGATTTCAATGCCTTAGTACAATTGATCAGAAAGTACGACTTTGTATGAACAACGTATTTAGTACATTTGTGTGTTTTTGTCTCGAAGGCAACATATCATTTATATGCTGGCTATTCCCCATTCGCGGAGTATTTTTTTTTTTCGCTATAGGCGATGCTTTCGCACATCGGCTACCTCGGGATTTCAATTCCTTCAAGCTCCGACTTCAACGCTTGGATAATATTTTTCGGGAATCTCCCATTAATCGCCGACCTGAATTCTTGCCCTTGTAAAGATATCAAGATATATGCATTCCTGTGTACACATCTCAATACCCGAAAAGGACCTTCCCAATTTGGAGACCATTTGACGAATGCTCGTCTTTGGTCCCAAGTGGTAACAACGCTTTCCGACAAGATCTCCTTCAAAGCAAACTCTTTAACTTTCGACTTTCTTATTGTAATATTTGGCGACACACATCTTATTTTTCTCAATATTTTCCAATGCTCTTTGACTAATTTGATGCGAATCTTCTAACCCATCTATCATAAGATTTCTATACTCTTCTATCGCCAAATCTTTACGTAATGCAACCCGTCCGGATCGATTGCATCTCCCATGGCAATACTGTATGGTGTCCATATACTAATTCATAAGGAGATGTCTTAGTAGATCCATGACACGCCATCCGGTAAGCCCATAATGCTTCATTAAGAACCAAATGCCATCTTTCGGGCTTCTCTTTGATCTTTTCTAGATGATTTTAATCATAATTTTATTAGAAGCCTCAGCTTGACCATTGACTTGTGCATAATAAGGGGATGAGTTATATAACTTGATTCCCATTTCCTCAGCAAAAATCACAAAACTCAGCGAGAGATAAACTGACTCCCTTGATCGGTTGTTATGGTTTTGAAATCCAAACACGTGAATTATGTGCTCTTTTACAAACTCAACCATATTCTCTCGATGTGACCTTTTTCAATGGGATAGCTTCAACCCACTTAGTAAAATAATCGGTGGCCAATAGTACAAACTTATGGCCTTTGCTCGATGGAGGGTGGATCGGCCAATTAAATCTATACCCCATCCTCACGAATGGCCAAGGCTTGCTAACAATGGGGTTTAATGCTCGATGCGGGAGCTCTTTGAATATTACCGAACCTTTGACAATCTTGACATCCTTTGTAATACTCAAAACAATCCTCAAGCATAGTTGGCCAAAAAGTACCCTGTTCTCCCGATACCCACTTCATTCGGTAGGCCGATTGGTGTGCACCACATAATCCCTCATGTACTTCATACATTACTTTCTTAGCTTCTTCTTGACTCAAACATTTAAGCGGTACCCTATCCGGAGATTTGTAATATAACCGATCATCAAGAAGCACGAACTTAATAGCTTTGTACACGAGTTTTCGAGAAACTTTCTTGAAGGATTTTTGAGGTATTCGGTAATTTCAGTTCTCCAATCATCATCATCGACCGGTACCTTGATCCCCACAAAGCGCACACAAATGCGATGAGAACTTCTTGATTGTCCTTATATCAGGAAGCACTTTGGGCTAGTTTATTAGCCTCTCCATTTTGCTCCCTCGGAATATGATGAAAGATCACAATCTTGAAAGTTCTAAAGTATTTTTCGACATTCTTCATAATAATTTCTTAGAATGTCATTTTACGCATTCATATTCGCCGATCGATTTGTTTGATCACTAATTCAGAATCTTCAAAGATTTCAACCGCAGCGGCTTCCATTTCAACAAGAAGTTGGAGTCCTCTCGAGTAAAGCTTCATATTCTGCCTGATTATTATTAGTAAAAGTAGCATCAATAGGGATAGCAAACTCAAAAGATGCCCCTTGGGTGAGATCGTGAGAAACACTGCGCCTCCTCCTTTCTCACAAGATGATCCATCAAAGAACAAAGCCCAAGGTGTAATACCAATCATGTCGTGAAGAAGGGTTACGATGTTGAGTAACAAAATCAGCAATGATTTGTCCTTTAATAGCTTTTGCCGACTCGTACTTCAAATCAAACTCGGACAATGCCAACACCCATTTACCGATTCTTCCCTTTAAAATCGGCATTGACAACATGTGTTTAACCACATCAAACTTAGAAACTATTGTACATTCGGCATTCAATAAATAGTGCGAAATTTAGTGCATGAGAAGTAAACATATAGACGCAACTTCTCTATAGCCGAATACCGTGTTTCGGATCCAAAAGTTTTAATTTGAGATAAGCTACAACTCGCTCTTTTTCCATCTTCTTCTTGCATAAGGGCCGACCCCTATGGTCAAAATTATCGGCCGCCACTTACAACTTGAAAGGTCTATCTAGCTTTGGAGGGACCGGGGACCGGTGGTGTCTTCATATATTCCTTTATTTCATCCAAGGCCTTCGGTGTACATCACTCCATATAAACTTCTGAGCTCTCTTGAGTTTTAACAAAGGGGAAAATGGCAAGACCCTTTCTGACAGATTGGAGATGAATCTTCTCACGAAATTGATTTTGCCAAGTAATGACTGTAACTCTGTAAGATCAGTAGGAGGAGAAATATTCTCTATGGCTTCCATGCTCTTTTTCCCTACTTCAATTCCCCTCTATGAACCAAGAATCCTAAGAATTCACCTTTGTAACCCTAAAGGCACATTTGTTTGGATTCATCTTTAATCCATGTTTTCTAGTGCACTCTAATGTCTTCCTCAAGTCAGCGAGATGCTTCTTGTAACTCTTCGACTTGACGACCACATCATCAATGTAGACCTCGACTATTTTGCCGATCAACTCATGGAAAATATAATTCATAGCTCTCGATATGTTGCACCAAAGATTTTTCAATCTGAATGTCATAACAATCCATTCGAACAAACCAATATGGCGGGACACCTGAAAGCGTTTTTGATATATCTTCAACGACCATAAAGATCCGATTGTATCCAAAGATTCCCATCCATGAAGTCGATAATCTCATACCCGGCGGCGACATCTACTAACGGTCAAGAAGCGGCATGGGATATCCATCCATAGGGGTGGCTTTGTTAAGATCTTTGAAATCTATACACACTCTCATCTTCCCATTTTTCTTGTAAACAGGAACTATACTGGAAATCCATTACGCATAAGCGCATCGGCCGAATGAAATTTGCTTCTAGTAATCTTTCAATCTCTTTTTTCACGTCGGCCAATACCTTCTCTTCATAAATCTTTCGAGGAGGTTGTTTGTAGGGCTGGAATCCTTCTTTAATGGGCAATCGGTGTTCAACAATCGAGCGATCTAGCCCAGGCATCTCGAATAATCCCAAGCAAAACAATCCTTGAATTCCTTGAGGAGGTCTATTAGTTCTTTCCTAAACTCCGGATCTAGTTGAGCGATATAAGTCGGTCTTGGTTTGTCACCATTGCCAATATCTATCTCTTCCAATTTATCAGCCGACTTAAAACCATGCCCAAGCTTTCCTTTGTTACCATCAATTGGGTTCCCCATCAAAAACCATCATGAATGCCGACTGCTTGGATCGGCTGTTGATCCCGGTGATGAGGACCTTCTTTCAACTCTTTTTCCCGAGAAACACTTGACATCATCATATCGTTGAAACAATGACTCGGCAGTTGCAATATCCTCAGAATCATCTGCTTGAACTATCTCAACTTCATCGCCATCCCACTGGATGAGAATTTGATGCATGGTGGATGGAACAACAATTAGCATGGATCCAATCTCCCAAGAAGCAAGCTGTAAGACCCTTCACTATCGATCACAAAGAAGGTAGTGATTAAAGTTTTTGAGCCGATCATCAAATCAACACAAACAGCTCCATGGGTATCTGAAAACTTGCCAGCAAAGTCTCTTAGCTCAATGTACGTCTCTAGTAGATCTTCATCAATCATCCCTAATTTTTCTGAATGTTGTATATGGCATGAGGTTAATAGCACTCCTCCATCAACAAACATGTGAGTCAGAGGCTTCCCGTTGAGGTACCCTTTCAAGTAGAGAGGTTTTAGATGATTATGCTCCCTCGGCTTATCAAACACTGCTTGTCTTGATAAGGTCAATTGGGCCAAGAGGTCCATCATCTCTCTACTATCGAGATCAGAAAAGGCATCATCGTCTGAACGGGCATCTTCCTTCTCGGATCCACAAAGAAACTTGTTCCATAGGAGCTTTGAATTTTATTGGGATGAAGAAAACCATGCTAACATCCCGAACGCCCACTTGCTGAATACTCCTCTGCCGAATGACTGGCTTCCTGAGTTTTCTTCTTTGGGCGCCATACCTGTTTGCGTTCGGCTGTTGCTTCTTTGAGCTCCTTGTTTTACGAGACGTTGGACTCTTCTCTTACGGCTCTTCCTTAGACCAGGAGGGCACCACTGTCCCTTTTGCCACACATACTCTTGAGGAGAGTCCAGATCATCATCGAGAATCCTCCACATCAGCCCAAGCTTGATCTGCAATTTTTTTTACTGACGTGAGGTTTCTTTGTCTTCATTTTTTAAGCTACCGATCATCCTCCGGGAAACGTGCCCCCAGTCTTTCTTGGATGGGACGGCGGTTGACTCATGCCTGTCTGTACCCGTGGTATTGCTCACTACGTTCAGGGCAATTATTCCTAGCAGGCAGCTTCAAGCCTTCGTTCCAGCAATGCCTAAAGAAAGGACAGTCCCAATGAGACTCCTCCTGCTCTTTCATGTATTCCTCCTGTTCTCGGTGGTACATCTCCTCTTCATATCTCTGCTGCTCCCTAGCAAGCTGCTGATCTCTACGATATTGCTTTTCTTGCTGCCTTTGCCATTTGTTCAGCAGTATACGAGATGTCACCCTTGGTTTGGAGGTTTCTCCTTTCTCTGTTCGGCTATTTGGAAACCGAACACGATGTTGCTGGAGCTCTACATCAGACACTTGCCGACTAGGGTCAACTGATCCACTTTGCTTTGCCCTTTCAGAAGTCAGCACTTTCATTGGGCTTTTGCCCTTAGGTTCACTGGCAGAAATCATGCATGTATCAAAAGCAACCATGCCTGCAGGGAAAGGCTCCTTATCCACCTTCATGTTGTTGTTGAACTTGAGGAGGCCCTGCTGTATAGCCCTCTGAATCTGCTGCTTGAAGATTCGGCAGTCGGTGATGTTATGAGTGATCATATCATGGAAGCCACAATATTTGCCACTCTTGACCCAATCTGACGTCTCATAGAATGATTCTCTCGGTTACTTGATACGCCCTTCCTTGACTAAGAACTCAAAGAGCTTTTTTCGACTTGGAGACGTCAAAGTCATATGCCCCTTTGAGTGTCTTCATCCAAATTTGGTTAACCTGGACAGGCTCCTTGCCCCAAGCGAATTCGGCAGCCGCTACCTCCTCTTGGCCATCATCTTCATCTTCTCCTTCTTCCAGAAAGTGATGGTATGCCTGATAAGACACATTGTCCCCTTTCTGAAAATGGGTGTCCTTCTTGATGCTTTGGAACTGATTGGCCATGAGTGATAGGCGCCTTGAGAGTTGTCCAAGGTCATCAAACTCCATGCCGGCTAGCTTTTCCCTGACGGCTGGATGCATACCCCGAATGGCTACAGCCGGCAATTGATGGTCCGCAAGCTCAAAGAGTAGCAAGAATTATTTGTCTCCCTGAACCTACGTAAGAACTCTTGTGGTGTCTCATTATATTTCTGTGTCAACCCCATCAGGTCGACGAGCTCTTTTTCATTGGAACCGCTGTAGAAGTATGAATGGAATTTGTCCTCCAGCTCAGACCATGTTCCGATAGAATTGGGCGGCAACGTAGCAAACCATGTAAAAGCCGGCCCTGTAAGGGATGATGGAAAGAAGCGAATCCTCCATGCTTCATCATTGTCAAGCTCTCCTAACTGAATCAGATACCGACTGATGTGTTCGGTAGTAGAGGTGTCATCTTGTCGAGAACTTGGTCAAGTCGGTTGGAGGCTTCAATCTGAAGGAAGCGCCACTGTTGTACCAATCGGGATAGGGTGACTGATATACATAGGGCCGATTCTTGGGCTTAATCCCAAATTGGTGTTGCATCATATCGGCCATCCTCGCTAGGAGTATATCCACATTTGAATTTTGTGGTCCATGAAATTGTCTGACTGCCCGGTGGCCTATATCCGGGATTTGGCATAGCATGGATAGTGGAGTAGTCGATGAACTCAGATAACCCAGGGCCAAAGGGATTTTCTCGCAACCCACCGGCCATTGGAGCTATTGAGTAGGTGTTGTATGCCGGAGGATTCCTGTGTGTTCAACGCCGCTTCTCCATGTGTCTTGGCTCCGGATCCCTCAGGTTTTTCTCGGTGTCTTGTTCTCTCCCCAGCATTCTTGATTTGTAGCTCCTTTCTTCGGTGGTGGCTTTGGCACATGTATATATTTTGGCCCCCGAAAGCTCACCAAGTTGAGCCTCAAAGTTTTGATCAAACTCAGGTCCAAAGCTAGCCTTCATGATATCGTGAAAAGTGTTGAAGAACGCCGTGTTATGATTAGTCATTGCTCTTCCTTCCAAGCTGCAACAACAATCTCTTCCATCCGACGAATTTCTTCAGGACTTGGTTCCTCATCTTCCTTTCTTGCCCCCTCTTCGTGGTTTGAAACTTGTTGAGCATATTCCTTATCACAGGGCATCACTACTTTTTGGAAGATCTCGTCTTACGGATGATTGTGCCGCTCTTGTTCTTGGAGAAGCATGACATGCACTTTTGCGAAGGCTGAGCACATATCTCTCACTGTGGCCTCCGTGTCGGGAGGCGGTGTCATCCATCCGAGCTGAATGACATTGCTCTTGTCGACGTTGTCGGGCATCGTGTCTTGACCTTGAGTTATCCAGGGCGTGCCAAAAAGTGTGTAGGCACAAAAATCCTACTCCCTTGCGCTGCGCACACCGACAAGCCGGAATAGCTGGCTTTACTCGGCCGCCCGTGAGGCGTGCCAGTCAATTTGACCCGTTAATTAACAAGGAGGTAACGTGAGATGCGGAACATGCCTGGTGAGACCAAGACAGTTCGCATGTATGGCTCTTAGGCAGATGCAAAGACATATAGCTATGAGAGCTATCTGTCTATAGATAATGAATGCATTCGGTAAGCATGTATAAAGATATAACATAATAACAGTTGCCGAATGATCATAGAAGACATGTTTGAACAAGTAAAAGTCGATCATCATGATATGACATCATAAAGCTCTATTGCATGGATCGAATTAATTGACAACATGGAACGAAGAAGGTGTAACTTATAAATATAAACCTAATCTAAATGACACATGCATAGGTTTCATCCAACTAGTCTGCCGCACGACGTCTAGCTTTCCTAAACCCGTCAAGCTTAAACCCTTGCAAGCTAATCCACCGCATGATACCACTTGCTCTGAGATATAAACCACTTACCACAACTAGATCAATCCATCGCATGATACAATCGACCATGATAAGCTAAAAGCATGTATACGTCTAAATAGATCTATAAATACTCATTACTCGTTGAAGCGCGTATGCATAGACAAGTAAAGTACATATGCAAACCTAATCTAAAGCAAAGCGAGATTCATCCCCGATCATCCCTAACAAGCAATCCAATCGCATGATACACCGCAACAAGCTAATCCACCGCATGATACGGCTTGCCGACTTAACCGTTCTAAACCCTCTTCGCCCTAACAGCTATCCACCGCGATGATACACCGCAACAAGCTAATCCACCGCATGATACGGCTTGCCGACTAGACTCTAACGATAGGTAGACTTACACATGCAAGATACAAGTAAACACATAAGCGTATTCCGCAAGCTTGCGAATCCGTGGTCCATGAAGAAGAAACTTACACGTAAAACCTTAGCCCGCCGCACGACTCATGACTAAACGGCGCAAGAACCCGCGAACACGTGACAACCTAGATTGATCTAGGCTCGGCTATGAAAGAACAGATAGATCTAATGACAAGCTAATGATAAACAATGAAAGTATTGATGACATATAGATCTAACAAAGGATAAAGCCGAGCCATATCAATCTGAATTGGGCAAAAAGTGTGTGCAATTATCATAATAATAAATAAATAAATAAATAAGAAACATGCACCACTTGGTAACTTAATGAATTCATTAGATTGCCAAGTCTAATGAAGCCGATAACTAGCTCTTAGCCGGATCTTAGCCCACCGGATGGCTCATGATCGACAAAAGAACCCTCTTTACCCTCGATAGCTTAAATCCTACCGACGATACTAAGCGTGAACAAGACTTCTTGCAATAATCTAAATCCGCCCGACGATACTAGACATGGTGCAAGGTTGCCGGTATTTACGGAGGTCGACGTGGTCGATGAATCCTCTCGCAGAGATCGACGACACGATCGGACTCGAAGGGTGGCCGGAGCCAAGGCATGGAGCCGGGTTGGTTGTATTTGATTTGGTAGATCATTTTTACAGTTGCCGGGGGTCTTATATTTATACCCGGGCTTTGACGAGTCCTAACTAATTACGAATAAACATAACTAAAAATATCTAACTAAGATACATCGTCCTCCAAGTCTTCTGAGTCGTAAAATCGCACATGACGTGGGCCCTTGTCCTTGAATATCTTCTTTGACGCTCCACGCGTGCCGAACCATCTCATGCTCAGCTCCTTCTCGGACTCGGGCTCCTAGCTGAATAACAAGTGGCTTCCCCGAACGCTACGGCGTTATCATTGTTTTTTTTGCTAGCCGAATGACTCCTTACCGAATCATCGTGTGCCGCCCATCAATCATCCCGCTTTGCCAAATTTTGGTGTTAACACTAGATGACTAGCAAGACTATTTAGGATTGTTCTTCTAAAGATAGTGTTGTCTCCTCGAATCTTCTCTTATCTCTAGAGATATTTCCCCGAGGTGATCCAATAGTAATCCGTAACATTTTAGCCTCTAGCCGTAGCATGGCCTTAACTCGCCATCTCTTAAAATGTGCACTAGAAAACTTTTTCTAGTCTCAAAGACGTCAGTGAAAAACAGCCATAGTTAAATCAAGAAAAGCCTATAATAAGGTTTTTTTGGATTGTTGACATATAAGGCAATTTCCAGATTAATTCCATAATATAAATCATGATGAACCGATCTACTAGAATAAGCATGTGAAGCAAACAAGCATGATTCAAAATCATATAAATGATCATAGCAAGGTTGAACAACATAAAACATGGCATGATCATGGCAACCGGTGTAGGCACAACTAGCATAACACATACACCGGATAGATTGAATAGATTGAACATGTTGGTCAATAAGATTAGATTACGATGTAATACGGCCGATGTAGAAGTACATGGTGATGAAGATGCGAACGATGATCGCATGTCCTTGTAGATGTTCCCGTGCGCGAGCCTTATGACGACGAGACGACATGCTAAGATTTGGGAGCGTTCGGCCGGCGAAGAGCGCTTCCCAAAAACCTTATTCGCCTTTCTCCCGGTGCGGGGATCGCAAAGACGGCGGTTCCGGAGACTGCTCACCCTGGCCGGTGCACGCGAACGATCGGGTTGGAGACTTGGCAATGGCGGCGCAGCAAGTTGGGAAGAGGAAAATACTATTTTACTACTTTAGGATTTTCTAATTGAAACTCCCAATTGTAGTTGTTATATTGTGTCTATTCCCGTAAGACTTGGTACAAAATATATAGGAGGAAAACTCCCTACCTCCACATCAACTAGCAATATGGTACTAATTGATATTGCACCTCTCACCTTTACTCATGGGCTGAAATAATAAAGCCCATTAGGGAACACAAATATTGGGCCTTTGAGACTTATCAGAATTTCTTCATATGAATTTTAGGGGAACTATTCATATATAAATTCTAACAGTGTCAACGCATGATTGGACCAAACTTTCGCCCATCTTCTTCTTCCTCACAAGGACATGCCCGACGACCTTAGAAAGGGAAGATACTGGTGGTGGAGATGGTTCGACGAGCGGTGAGTAGGGATGACAATCACAACCGCGGGTGTGGGTGTAATTTGTGGGTTGGGGTGTGGGTGTCACAGTCCGAAACAATGACACACAGGTTGGTGTAGGTGTGACATTGCACGCATGGGTCTTGTTGAGGGTGGGCATATCGTTGGTGTGATTGTAGGCGGGTTTGTACTCCACCCACATGAAATCCAACCCATTGCCATCCCTGGCGGCCGGTGAGCGAGGTGGCAGGGGGGACTGACCACAATGTTATGGAAGGATAGAGGCTACGACTGAAATCTCATGTTTGGTTTTAGAAATTGATGACACCTTATTATGGTAATCCTTTGCTCTAAGTGTGCTTAAGAGATAAGGATTGCATGGATGACGTGGAGCAACATGATCATGGGCATGGACATTGATGATGGACATGGTGGATCATCGAGCTCACATGTTGGAAGGAAAGAACCCGGAGATCAAGGCAAAGGTATAACTTGATAGGGTTTGCTTTCGGTGATCAAGACACTATAGAGAGTGTGATCACATTTTGGATAGATAGCCGACTATCAAGAGGGGAATGCCATGACTAATCCGAATTTGAAGTGCCTCTAGGTTCAACTTGACTTGCATATGCATTTAGAATCTAGTGCACTAACTTCGCTCTTGCCAAATCATTTGTGAAATGCTAACACTTGTGCTATCGAGATGTACTTCGACGTGTTAGCAACTTAAGGCAAGTGGTGAAACGTAGAAAGATGGAAAGACAACGACGCTGGGCGATGAAGTGGGCTTCAACCGGCCGCGCCGGACGCCGGATCGGGATTTTGCCGAACGTCGGGCCGCAAAGATCCGGGCGTGGTGGCGCCGCCGCTTGAAATAACTTTGCACCGAGCGTCCGGATCTTGAGCGTCGGACGCCAGGATCCGCGTCGGCGCATACGTGGATCTTCAGGCAGCACGCGTCAACGGGGCGGACGCTGGAACAGGCACGTCCGGCACGCGCCGGACACTTTACTAGAGAGGAGTCGCAGAATAGGCGACCCCGCGGACACTAGCAGCAGCACGCAGGATGCTTCATCGGCAGACGCCAATGGCTAGCGTCTGGATTTGAATTTACATGCGCCGAGTCCGTGCCCCCGGGTTGTAGCGTGTCCAACATGTGTGACAGGAGACCGTTTTTGCCCCTAACTTCACCATCTCTTTGGGGGGGGGCTTATAAATAGAAGTGTGGCCGGTTCATGGGAACCTCTCTTGCACATTTGAACACTCTAACATCCTCTTGAGCAAAAGAAACTTCCTCCACTCATCTCTCTTGCTTAACTTCGATCTTTGGTGAGATTGCGTGAGATTCAATTGTATTTGCTTGTTGATTGCATCTAGAGGCACTTGTTCTTCGGAGGAGCTGCGAGATTTTTGTTTCTCTTGGGAATTTGCTTGGTTCCCTAGTGGCTTGGAGTTCATGGTGGTGTTGAGCTCAATCGGTGATTGTTCGAGGCCACACCGTGGACTTGTGAGGGGTTGATTCTTTCCCCGTGGGAGATTCACGAAAGGAGTCACTAGTGGATTGCTCGTGGCATGTGGATCCCCTCTTGTGAGTGATTCAATGAACTCCCACCGTGGGATTTGGCACCGGCCATTAAGATTGTGATCATCAAGTGGGTGTATCGCCACAACGGGACCGCGTGCCGGCAAACACGTGAACCTCGGTGAAAAAAAATCATCGTGTCAATTGTGTTTTGCTCGTTGGAGATTTCATTGACATCGGTGATTGGCCACTACCTCTACTCTACTCCGGTGGTATTGTATTCTAGCACCTCTTTGCATTACCTTGCTAGTTTTGCCTTGTGTAGCTTGTTTAGCTTAGTTAGCTTGTTTAGCTCCTAGTGTCAAATCAGTTGCTTTACCTTGATTACCTAGGAGTAACTTAGCAACCTAGCTCTTTTGTGTGATTAGAGATATTAGTTTTGCTGGAATTGCTAGGTGGCTTGCCTAGTTAGTTTGTAGCACTGCTTGTTATGTTACGTCATCTTATTTACTAACGGTGTTGCTTAAGTGTTGTTGTGGAATTTTTATAGGCTATTCAAACCCCCCCCTTCTAGCCATTAGGACCTTTCAACGACGACAGTAAATGGGACATCAGCGCCCTAGGCAGCGGTCGATGTGGAGAGGAAGGGGCATCATGGTGGGAAGTGGGAAAAGAAGCAGAAATTAGGGAACCGTAGTGTTAAGGCAGCGGTGGCGGGAAGTGGATATGATAGGGAAGTGGATGGGCATCACGTGACTTGGAACAAGCTCCCTTTACACCCTTCATCTATCGTCATGATTTAATCTTCCTACTTGAACTCTAAAATGGAATTTCTTACACCATCTAAATTGTTTAAATGTTTTCTCGGTTCCATTCGGATGTGATTTTAAAGGAGGCTCCACCCTTTTTTCAGTTTAAAAATTGGTAAATACCTAATAAAGTATTTAGACTAAAAAAATATAATATAAATCTGAGTTTCTAAAATTATGAGAAAAAAATCTTAGATATATTAAAAAGGATAGACCCAAATAACATACATATATGGTCTGTATAGTTCACCCCTACTAAACTTTAGCTAATAAAGTTGTCACTTTTAGCTACTAAAATGGCAACACCCCAACTAAAAAGTCCATTAAACATTAGTATCTTTAGTAGCCAAGGGGTTACTAAAATCGGAACATATCCGTGCAAACTATATTTTTGTGAAAAACCCGTGTAATGCCAAAAAAGTCGTATAAATTCATAAAAAATCACACATGTGGATGATACGATGATACATGACCTTATAAAATATCTTGTCCAAACTCGACATGGTTTTTCGAGATATAAAAATAACAAATTTCTAACAAATCATTAGTACAACTTTCTGGCTTAAAATTTTTATTTTTATATCTCACAAACGAAGTCAAGTTTGGACAAGATATTTTACAAGGTTATGTATCATCATATCATCTACATGTGTGATTTTTTGGTGAATTTAGACGACTTTTTTTTACCATGGTTTGCACGGGTTTTCATGAAGGGGTTGGTTTACACCTGATACGATTCCTACTAAAATAAAACCTACTAAAATGTAAACTTTACAAGGATACCTCTCATAATTATCCATTACCTCTCCATCTTGGCATTTAATAAGGAAAACAGTCTTTGTTCAACTACTTTAATGCAGTTTAGTCACTTTTAGTCAGGGGAACCAAACAGGGGCTGCTAAAGTTTTGTGACTAGTTTTAGTAGCCAAAATTTAGGAGGTGGGATCCAAATAGGCCCATCGTTAATGAAAATATCTCTAGAAGCATCAAAAACGTTCACAATTCAATGTTCAGATGCATTTCAAAAACTTTCCAAAAGAAAAATATGAGATCAACATGAATGTGTTAATTCAAATGTATGTAGCTTTCCAAAACAAAAACATGAGATCAACATGAATGTGTTAATTCAAATATATGTAGCATTTATGATGTTGGCATCTCATATGTTTTGTGAAATGATTTTAAAACAAATTTTTTTGAGCATGATTTTTAAAACACATGAAGACATATGTTAGAATATTTTGGAAATTTTCAAAATATTGTCATTTTTCTAGAGGTAAATATATTTTTTTGAAGCTTCTAAAGATATTTCGTGAGATATTTTATTTAGATTTATATATATGTATTTATGGTTATTCTTCAAATTTTATAGAATCCTAAGTACATTTTTGTGGTTTAAAAATCTAACTAGTTTTTTTCTAGTTTTTTTTTTTTTATCTAAAGAAGGATGAGTGAAACTTCTAACCGAGGCATTTAGGAAATTTAATCAGTTGTGAGAGTTGAGGGAGATAAGATATCCGGTTTTAGAGTTCGTGAAGAAATCATACCACGCTCTTACTAGTTTTCAAGTTTTTTTTTTTTTTTTTTTAAGGGATGGCAAAAGCTTTGCCACATCTTTTAAAAAAAGAAAAGAAAATTTACAAAAAGATTTTACAGCTTCCTTTGCTATGAGGAGCAACACAACCACTCTTCCAGACAACTGGTAACAACCAGGAAAAAGAAAAAGAAGGACACCAACTGGGCTAGAAAAAACCTCTCAACCGAAAAACAAGTGTTGTCCTGCTGCCTCGACGTTCCTTCATTCAGTCCCAAGCCAACCGGTATTGCATAATCTGATCCCTGCAGCGTCCAGCTACCTGCATTGGGTTGAGCGAGGTATGATGTAATGTTCCTCTATTTTTCTCCTTCCAAACACTCCACCGGAAGTATATGAAGATCCCATCCACTTGTCTTCTCTGGCTTCTATCAATCTTCCATCGACATCTCCACTAGTATAAGTGCAAGGACCCTGTTCTTCCATCTGTGGTGCTTCCATCCCTTCTCCGATAAAATAAAATTCTATTTTTTTTTCTAAAGAAGAAATCTGTTCTTCTCCAACTGTTCTTGTGGCAGTGTTCTTGTTATTTCAATAGGCAACTAAGTCTAAGATGCGAGAAATTCATTTATATGAGCTGGATTGTTGAAATTGAAACATAATCAATCAAGACGAATGATACATGCATGCTGATGGATGCATCCATTACAATTTGGGCTTGCAAAAGGTACCAAATTCAGGTCAAGTCTAAGAGAGACCTACGAAAACATAGAAAACATAAAAATTCTAACACCATATATAAGCTATCATCATCGTAAGTACATATTTCTCCATTATCTAAGACAGCATCATTAGTCGCATGATCACACTTGCTGATCCGATCCATAAGCTGAAGAAACCAGCGGCCTCTGAGTCCTGATGTGATCCATGCAGTTCGTGCAGTGTGCAGCGCTATATGTATTTATGGTTATTCTTCAAATTTTATAGAAGCCTATGTATTTTTTTTTTTTGGTTTAAAACCTAACTAGTTTTTTTCTAGTTTTTTTATCTAAAGAAGGTTGAGTTGAAACTTCTAAGTGAGGCATTTAGGAAATTTAATCAGTTGTGAGAGTTGAGGGAGATAAGATATCCGGTTTTAGGGTTCGTGAAGAAATCATACCACGCTGTTACTAGTTTTCATGTTTTTTTAAGGGACGCAAAAAAAAGCTTTACCGCATTTTTTATTAGACGAATAAAAGAAAAGAAAATTTACAAAAAGTTTTTACAACTTCCTTTGCTATGAGGAGCAACTCAACTACTCTTCCAGACAACTGGAAACAACTAGGAAAAAGAAAAAGAAGGACCCCAACTGGGCTAGAAAAAACATCTCAACCGAAACAGGTGTTGTCCTGCTGCCTCGACGTTCCTCCATTCTGTCCTAAGCCAACCGGTATTGCATAATCTGATCCCTGCAGCGTCCAACTACCTGCATTGGGTTAAGCGAGGTATGATGTAATGTTCCTCTATTTCTCTCCTTCCAAACACTCCACCAGAAGTATATGAAGATCCCATCCACTTGTCTTTCTAGCTTCTATCAATCTTCCATCGACATCTCCACTAGTATAAGTGCAAGGACCCTGCCTCATTTACTGAATTCAGCGCCGACAAATTGAACCACCGCTTTAGGATGCCCCAAACCTCTTTCGCGAACGGGCAGTCTTTGCAAAGATGCACTGGGGTTTCTAGAACATTTGGACATAGTTTGCAATCTGTGTCGCCTGTCCAACCCCTTTTGAGAAGGTTGTTTGCTATGATGATTTTTTTTTTTTGTGCAATAATGTCCATGCAAAGAACCTACATTTTTGCTCCACTTTAGCCTTCCAAATTGGCGACAATTTCAATCTACAAAAAGACCCCTGTGAACTGTATCCGGTAAGCACTCTTTATGGAGTATTCTCCATCAACCGTCCATCTCCATCTTATAGAATCCTCTACCGTTTCCTCTCACAACTCTCTAATGGCTTCCCAGAGCTTGATGAATTGGCTTACTTCCTCTCCTGTCGCGGGTGGGTAAATATGATCGATCCATTTGCCCCCATTCATTGACTGATGCAGCATTATCTTCTTCCTAGCCCATGTAAAGAATTGGCTTACTAAACGCAATGGATGGGCCATTGCATTTTTCTTTTGTTAAAAAGATTTGGCCCAGTGTATAATTGACCTAGCCCATGTAAAGCTTTATTTAATCCATGCCTTGTAAGCCCAGCCCACTCGAAACTGTGCTTAAGGGCAATTTGTGGTGCTTCCATCCCCTCTTCTCCGATAAAATAAAATTCTATTTTTTTTCTAAAGAAGAAATCCGTTCTTGTTGTTTCAACAGGCAACTTAGACGCGAGAAATTCATTTTTTATATGAGCTGGATTGTTAAAATTGAAACATAATCAATCAAGACGAACGATACATGCATGCTGATGGATGCATCCATTACAATTTGGGCTTGCAAAAGGTACCAAATTCAGATCAAGTCTAAGAGAGACCTACGAAAACATAGAAAACATAAAAATTCTAACACCATACATAAGCTATCATCAACGTAAGTACGTATTTCTCCATCATCTAAAACAGCATCATTAGTTGCATGATCATACTTGCTGATCCGATCCATAAGCTGAAGAAACCAGCGGCCTCTAAGTCCTGATCCGATAGGTGCAGTTTGTCCAGTGTGCAGCGCTAGGCGACAGGAACCAAGAACGATGTCGGCATAGGAAGCAAGCTGGGTTCCGGCGCGGCGACGACGAAGCCCGGTCCAGCGTACATGGCCCGTGGCTTCCAAAGGATCTCCTCCTCCTCGTCATCCTCCTTGGTGTCCATGTCGTTACTGCCTGTACTGCTGCTCGCAATCGCCGAGCAGCTCGGCCTGCGTCGGGCAGCGTTTCTTGCAGCGCCGGGCGGCGCGGATGACGACGGCTGATCGCCGCGACGTGCTGCTTGTGACGGAAGACGACGGGCGTGCCTGATGACGACGAAGCCGAGCGCTGCCTTCTTGTGGGCGCCCCACCTCTCCACGGAGTCGGCTCGCCAGGCTTGGGCTGCGGCGGCGGCGGCGCCCTCCCCGACGCTGTCGGCGCAAGTTGAATGAAGGCTTGATGAGGCGGCTGAGGATTTGGCTTCCAAGTTGCTCGCTGACTTGGTCTTGTGCGCATCCCACCTCCCGCCGGCGCCGGGCGCGCGGTGGCACTAGTAACTAAATGATTTTGCGAGCACTTGCAAAATCTTTCCCGTGGCGGGCACTTTTTTGCCCGTCACGTAAAAATATCCCGCCACGCCCAGCTTCTTTTTACGTGGGGGGCGTTTTTGCCCGTCACGGAAAGATTTTTCGCGTGGCGGGCACCTTAACACGCCGCCACGCAAGGTGCCCGCCAAAAAATCTTTCCCGTGGCGGGCATCCTAAAAGGCCCGTCACCAAAAAAATACGAAGCCCAATAAACCTGGGCTAGGCCCGATAATTATCTCTACTATAAATATAACACCTTAAAACCCTAGCAAACCCTAGCCTCTCATTCTCCAACCCTCGCCCGCCTCACCTTCTCTCCCTCATCAGCCGCATGCAACCCCACATGCAAACTCCCTCGGCGGCGCTCCCTCTCCCTCACATGCAACCGCACACTCTCCTTCTCCCTCACCTCTCTCCACATCCCTCTCGGCCCGGGCGACCCCACAGCTCCCTCTCCTCTCCTTCCCTTTCGGCCGACGACGGACGGCAGGCTGGACACGGGCGGCGGCCCGGCAGGTGGCGCCGCGGTGCCACGGCAGGGGCTCGGGTCGCGGTGGCGCTCCACCTTTCCCCCGGATCGACGATGGCGGCGGCGGGCTTCCCCGGGATCGACGACGACGGCGGCGGCGGCTTCCCGGATCGACGACGGGCGGCGGCTTTCCCAAAGACCTCGAGGTCCAACGACGGCTCCTCCTTCCCCGATTTGGCGCGGATCCAGCGGAAGTTTTCAAGACCGGCGGCGCATGCGCCCTCCTTCTCCGGGCGGCAGTAACGGCGACGTTAGCCGAAGCTCCTTCCCAACCGCGGGGGATCCAGGATCCGGCCCCTTTCCTCGACTTCGACGGCGGGGCGTGACCTGGCGCGGGATCCGGGTTGGCGGTGGTTCCGGGCAGTCCGGGGCCGCCGTGGCTGCCCTAGATGGCTCGGCGGCCCATGGATGGGCTTGGCCCTGTCTAGGTTTTTGTATTTTTTTATTTTTTTCAAACCATCCCGCGTGGCGGGCGCTCTAATGTGCCCGCCACGGATAATGTATTCACCGTGACGGGCAATCGAGCCTCGCCACGCAAAGTCACGCCGATTAATCGCGACCTTTCATTAGTGACGGGCTACAGTGCCCGCCACGCAAAAACCAATTTCGCCGCCACGCAAAAATCTTTTCAGTACTAGTGTGGCTGGGCTTGGCGGCGACGGCAGCATTGGGAAGATGACGACACGACGAGAGGCACGCTGGCAACCGAGATGGCCATGGTGGATCGCGACGCGACATGATCGAGAGGCGCCTCAAATCGAGCAGAGGAGATGGAGCTTAAGAGGTGATGATCGGTGGCAGCCAGCCGCCGCAGCACATATATATAGGCTAGGCCCCTGCTGCACCTACATGCCTGCCTGCGTGGGGCGGGCGCGACGCCATCTCGCTCTGTTCGAGGTCGACTCGGTTTCGTGCTCGATCCGACGCTGTGTGTGCACGCACAGGAGGTCAGGAGGAGATGGAGGCAGCGCACGCGCGCGGCCTGTTCAAGAATCAAGCACGGCTCCGCTTGGGCGGCGCTGACTGCCTCGTGGTGCCGCCGCTGCGCGGTGCTAGCGTTGCTGGCGGCGAGATGCGGCGCTGCACGGAGTGGTCGCGGGAGTGCGCGGCCGCCGCTCGTGCTGCTGTGCCACCACGCGGGCGGCGTCGCAGGTGATGGCGGTCCCCGGCGTGGAATGGGCCATCTGGGAGGCACCGGCACCGAACACGCGCGCGTCGCTCGGCAGGGCGTGCCGGCGGTGGGACGCGACGACGCTCACGATGGCGTCCTGAAATCCATTGTTACACGATCAGTAGTGGATACAAGACCCAAAAAGAAGCGAAATCATTTTCTTTTACCACACCGCGCTCCGTCCGCGACAACAGGTCAGTGGCATCGGCTTTGTTCCCGTAAGTGTGCTGTGCACTGTAGAGGACGCCGACTCGCTGGCTTATCCACATCGCCAGGTGCTTTCATGGCTCGATGCTTGACATCTCGCAAAATCTTAAAACATGTGTAGCGACTGCAAGAGGTGCACAACGACATGTGTCAACACATGATTGGACCAAACTTTTGCCCATGCCTTCTTGCTCCCAAACTTTTCTAAAATTATAGGAAAAATCTTAGAGATAATATTAGAATGAACAGGATAAACCCAAATTACATATACTTAAAATAGCTCTAGAAGCTTCAAAACAACATATTGTTTCTCTAGAAAAAACTAAAGCATTCACAATTCAATGTTCAGATGTATTTCGAAAACTTTCCTCAACAAAAGCATAAGATCAACATGAATGTGTTAACATCAGAATGTGTTAACATCAAATGTATGTAGTATTTAAACACTTTTTTGTGAGCATGATTTTAAAACACATGAAGACTAAAGTTAGAATATTTTGGAAGTTTTGTAAGTATTGCCATTTTTTGTAGAGGTAAATATATATTTTTTTGAAGCTTCTAAAGGTATCTTAATGAGATATTTTATTTAGATTTATATATCTTTATGGTCCTTCTTTAGATTTTAGAAGCATATATGCATTTTTTGTGGTTTAAAAACCTAACTAAAAAGAAAAGTTTTTTTTCCCAAATTTTTTATATTTAAAGAAGGATGAGTTGAAACTTCTAAGCGAGGCATTTAGGAAATTTAATAGGTTGTGAGAGTTGAGGGAGAAAATTAAGATATCTAGTTTCAGATTTCGTGAAAAAAATCATACCACGCTGTTACTAGTTAAGAGGTAAGGAACCTTTCCCGTGCGACTTTTTGATTGAAATGATCACATTTTTTTTTAATTTGGTCTTGTGGGTTTACGTTTTGTACAACTTCTGAACTTGTCTATTTTTAGTCGTATTTTTTTTAAGGGAAGTTTATGTCTATATGCGGTGTAGCAGCGTGCAACCTAACCCATGTAAAGGCACGTTCCGTGGAGAAATTGTCCTTATAGCTTGTGCCAATGTTTTGTAGGCAAAGGCTGCAATTATTTCATTTTGAACACGACACACGTGTGTGGAATGCTGAAATTGAAATACAGTTGACCACGAAATCAATACAAGATGACACCTGCAGAAAGTGCAGATATGGATGCATCCAATTAAAGTTTGAGCTTGAAAGGCATCAAATTCAGTTGAAATATAATATCAGACCTACAAAAATACACAATGCATTCAAATTCTAACACCATAAGCATCACTAGTCGAAGTAGCACCACTACATGATCACACTTTTTTTTTTCCACACACGAGGACAAAGCCCCATTTCCATTTCTTCAAACGGAAATACATGAGTTTCATTTTCCTAGATGAAGGATAGAAAAACAGCAAAAAAAAAAGGGCTATCACCACAACATTTACCAGCTAATCTCAGCTGCAGCAATAATGGGTGAATAGTACCAGTCTAAGCAATTATTACAGACTAGACGACAGAGGCAACGCTCATGTTGAGCACCAGCATCAGCAAGTCAACATAACAGCAAAAGAAGACTACTCAGATATGAGGAGGTTCCACTCCCAGAATGAGACAGACTTCTTCCAATCATCTCACAGGATTCTGATTGCAGACATGGTCTTCAGGCATCTTGATCGGCTTCACCTTCTTGATGGCTTCATCTTCTTGAGCGGCTTCATCTTCCTGATTGTCGTCAGCTTCAGCTGGATGTCCTTCCTCCCTTGTTTGTGCATTGAAGATCTCTGTTGCTAGTCTCATCATGGAATTGACACCTTCAATGATTTCTTCCCTACTCATATCTGGCATAAGTCCTGTCCAGAAGCGCATTAGAGCTGCAACATGGCAAATGATTTCCACTGGATTTTTAGATGTTTCCCATCAAAATAAGATCTATTTCTTGCTTTCCATATTGCCCAACATATCAGCAATGCAAATCTTTGTGATTTGGAAGCCATTGATCACACCAATTCCAGCATTGAGCTAAAGAATTAGGGATATTATCAGCCCCAATAAATTTGGCAATAGTTGACCACAAAACCTTGGCAATGGGACATGTGAAGAACAAATGATCACAAGTTTCATCAGCATCACAGAATTGACAAGAAGGATTTCCTTTCCACTTTCTTTTCAAGAGACTATCTCTTGTCAAAATAGCATTTTTGGAAAGTAACCACATAAAGTATTTAATCTTTTGAGGAATTTTTCCTCTCCAGATCTTCCTGTAATCTTGACCCACATCACTTTGTGTTAGAGAATTGTATAAAGATTTAACAGTGAAAACTTTCTTGTTTCCAAATTTCCATAAAATTTTGTCATTTACATCCTGCAGTACAAAGTTTTTCAGCATCATGCATGATGAGATTCCAACATATCTGGAGCTCATCACTAAGCCACCTTCTAAAAGTAATAGCTGTCAGATCAGCCTTAGCATCTGCAACTACAATATTTTTCTGATGACATAGAATATATAAGGTTGGCATGATTTCAGCTATAGGCTTTTCATACAACCAAGGATCATTCCAAAATCTAACTTTTTTTTCCATCTTTTATCTCTATCTTTCTTCCATATAGATAGAATTCTTTGATTTTTAACCTACATGATCACACTTGCATGCTTAGGTCGCTGAAGAAACCAGCAGCCTGAGTCCTGACTCCTGAATCGATCCATGAGTTCGTCCAGTGCAGGGTGTGAAGCTATGCAACGGGAACCAAGAATGCTGTTGGCATGGGAAGCATGCTTGGTTGCGGCGCTGCGCCGGCGAAGCCCGGTCCAGAGTACAATGTATGCGGCTTCCATAGTATCTCCTCCTCCATATAGATGTCATTACCGCTAGTACTGCTGCTCTCGCCGTCGTCGAGCAGCCTCGGCCTGCCGCGGGCACGTTTCTTGTGCACGTCCCAGCGCTCGGCGGAGGACGCACGGCTGATCGGCGACTTGCTGCTACTGGCAACTGAAGACATGCCTGAAGACGACGACGAAGAAGGATGGCTCGCCGCTTTTCTTGTGCACGTCCCACCTCTCAGCGGAGTCGGCCCGGCCTGGCTTGGACGGCGGCGACGACGTTCATGGGTTCTTGCGCGGTTCGGAGATCTCGGACGAGGACGCGCGTGGAGTACCGCTGCTGATGGTGCCCAGCAATAATGGCGAACGACGCCCTGATGAGGTTGAGGACGACGCCGCTGGGCAGCAGGACGGCGGCGGCTTGGCCTTGTGCGCGTCCCACCTCACGTCGGAGTCGGCGCGGCCGGGCTTGGCGAGTGGCTTCGGGGAGGATGGTGGCGATGGCGACGCACAGCGCCGTCGGGAGCTGCGGGAGCATTTTCCACTTGGGTGGGGTTGAGAGGAGCGGCGGGAGAGCTGCGTGTGCCATCTTGAGGTGCACGTGGGCAACCGGTATCGCCATGGTTGATCGAAGACGAGGTACGACGCAGTGACACACACAATTGAGATGATATGAGATGATCGCTGGTGGCAGCGGCAGAAATTTATAGGCAAGGCGCCTAGGCCCATGCTGGGACGCTGAACGCGAGTCGGTGACGGTAGTTTGATCCGGTGATTCCGATCGGAGCCATCAGAATTGGTTCACCGACGTGTGTCGCACCCACGGGGTAGGATTGTAGGAAGGGCTGCGTGCGCCATGACAAGGTGCACAGCATCTTCAAGAACTCCCAAAATCAAGAATCCGATTAGGTGAGTGTTGACACCCAAAAAGGCATGGTCTAAGTCACGGTAAAAATCCAGACTTAGCCATATTCTTGAAGAGCTAACCCACCGCAAAATTCCAGACTTAGCCATATTTTGGAGGTCCAAGTCACCGCAAATTTCCACTAAAAGGCTTTTCGAACGTGACCGACTCACAGCGCTGTTCGGTCCAGCGACCGGTCACAAAGTTGCCGGTCGTCGCGCCCACGATCGGTTTGCAGACCTTTCGTTAAAACCGATCGACGCCACCGACCGAGCCCCGTCAACTCCTCCGTGAGTCCGGTCAGCCAGCTGGAATCAGGCTGATTTCGGGCATCGACCGGACGCACCCATGAGTCCGTCCAGCGCCCCGGTCCTAGGATCCGGTCCGGGTCGCGCGCCGCGATCCGCTGCAGACCTTACTGGAAAGTCGACGGACCCGTTGACCGGAGCGCCCGGTCAAGGCGATCGCGGCGTCCCGGTCACCCCGACGCAGCCCGTGTCCGCACGAGATCCGAACCGATTTGTTTTCAATCGTGTTTAGGTGGGTTTTTGATGCTTGGAAACGTCCAAGGACGGTTTCCTAAAAGGATAAGACCACCCTCCTCTATATAATAAAGAGGTTCATGGCCGATTTGATCCCATCTACATCCAATCGACAACCAATCTATCTCCTCGTCCCGCTTTGTAGGTCATCTTCTTCCCTCAACCCTCTACGTTGCTGTTCGGCGGCGAACTCCGCGTTCGTCGGGCGTTCTAGGCGGTCACGCTGGTCCTAGAGCACCCTCGCGCGTCGCCCTCCCGTGGGTCTTCCCGGAGGTGCGCTCGGAGGTTCTTCCCGGCCGTCACCCGAGCTCCCCGCCGCGCCCCCACCGATCCCCTAGATCGGTTTGGGCTGCCACGCTATGGTGCTCGCTGCTTCAAGGTTGTACGCAACCTTCGTGGGCATCCAAGGCCCTCCCGTGTGTTGGTGTGAAGCCCTAGTTTCAAGGCCAGCGGTGAGGAAGAGAAATGGCGTGGCACCCACGTTCGCAGCCTCGCCGCCGACTCGATTCACTTACCCTTGCAAGCACACGCTGATTCAACCGATGTGATGGATGGGGTGGGGACTATATATTTTCGCTGCCGCGTGCTACGGGGAATCATCTCATCCACCGGGCCGCCTCCGCTCCATCTCCACGATACCGGGCGCTTCTCTTGCTGAGCCTAAGCCCTAAGCGTTGATCTCCGCGGCATCATCTTCGCCTTTGATCCACGATGGCAATCTCGGTTGCCCCTGCGTGCATCTGAAGATGGCACACGCGCGGCTCTCCCGGCGCTGCTCCCGACCCGCCCAAGTGGAACATGTTGCCGCGCGCTGCTCCCCACGTCATGCGTCGTCGCCATCCTCCCAAATAAGCCACCGCCGCCAAGCCCAGCCGCGCCGACGCCGATGAGAGATGGGACGCGCCGGAAGATCATCGTCGCCAGCGCAGTAACCTCAGCCTCGTCCGCACGGGTTTTCGTTCCGCCCGGCGGCGTTGTCGGGAGCACCGCCGGCCCGCGATCGCCCCTCTCAGCGCAAACACGGCCTCGCCGCCGCCCATGTCCGGCGGGCCGTGCGTAGAGAGGTGGGATCAAGCCTAACCGGCGAGCCCAGCGCCGTCGCCGCCGCCGCCGCTTTTAGGCAAGTGGACGAGCAGCCGGCGTCCTCATCCGCCGAGCGCTGGGACATGCACAAGAAGCGTTGCACGGCACAGTCCCAACCTGATACTCGACCACGGCGAGCAGCAGTACCGGTAGCAACGACAGCGACACGGAGGAGGAGAGGAGGAGATACAATGGAAGCCGCTGGGCCATATGCGCTGGACCGGGCTTCGCCGTCGCCGCACCGAATCTAGCATGTTTCCATGCCAACAACGTTCTTGGTTCCCGTTGCATAGCTGGTGACACACACTCCATGGATCGGATCAAGACTCGCCCCTGGTTTCTTCAGCGATCGAAGAAACTGTGATCATGTACACGTAGGAGTGGGTGCTACTTTTAGATGATGAAGAAGCACATACAACGCATTAGAATGTGAATATGCTTTGTATGTTTTTATAGGTCCTTGCTAAGATTATTTTATCTGAATTTGGTGCCTTCTGCAAGCAAAGCCTTATGCATTATGCATCCATCTCCATGTATCGTCTTTGATTGATTTGATTCTGTTTTGTTTTCAAAACTCCAACACGCGTGTCATGTCCAATGAATTGCTCGCGCCTTTGCTTACTCATCATCAACGTAAGTACTGAAACATTAGTTCAAAGAGCAACATGTAGGCATCACCATTGAGAGTGTAGTGAGAGTGTTGGACGGTCTTAGATTTTCAGTGTGCGTTCTTTGTGCCAAGATGGTGGTAAAGGCTGGACATCTAAGCTATAAATCTTGACAAATGGTGCTGAATTTTGATGTAAGTTACACTGGAAGCAGCAACTTAGAAAAATGTAGGTTATCGATCGATCGACTTCTAGATGCTAACAAGCTGAAACGTTGCCTCTACGTCTGTGGCGATGGCAACGCACGGCGGCGTCGGGAGCAGAGTGAGCATATTACACTTGGGTGGGTTTGGGAGGAGCGGCGGAGAGCTGCGTGTGCCATCTTGAGGTGCACGCGGGCAATCAGGATCGCCATGGTGGATTGAAGGATGGAGACGCTCTCGAGGAAGAACCGCCTCAACTTGAGCAGATCAGAAGGTGAAAGCGGTGAGGCGAAGGTGATGATCGACGGTGGCAGCAGCAGATATATATGTTAGATATCCAAAAGGACCGCATGAACGATAACTTGTGGCTGGATTAGAGGATTTGAGTAGAATTTGGGCGGGATTAGCAAGAATCAGAAGGATTGAGGCAAGAACGAAAAAGGAAGTTGGGAGGAACCAGGAATGTTTCATTCAACAGAATTCGGTTTACAGGTATTCCATTCCATGCCTTCGCTGCCAAGCAGCCCAAGACTTTTTATACTTTGCTATTACAAGGCCGTGGCCCATTTAGTCAGCCCAAAGCCACCCGCCGAGACCGAAAATGGGCCGACGTGAGGGCCTGCCTCACTGCCTGGCGGCCACCGCATTCCAGGTGAGGCCTTCCTGAATCCTGATCGATCCCTTCCCTTGATCACTCATTCACGGCGGATCTGATCGCCTGATCATCTTCCCCTCAGCCCTGATCGGTAGGTACCGCACTTCATCAAACATCACGGCAGTCAGCAGGCAGCGGTTCCAGGCTGCAGCGAGGTACGAGTCTCAAATTTATTTACTAATTGATGCTCACTTATCCCAACTTTATTATTTGTAGTTATATTAATTATTTCTCTAATTTCTTTTAACAGTACGTTGGATGGACCTTGGAGTCCTTGATGGTCGTGACCTAAATTTGTTTTGCACAACATTGACATCTTGTTTACTATGCCAGTGATTGTGGTATCAAATTTGTTGATCTACAATGTCATAAAAAAGGTTGAATAGATTGGTAACATTATGCATTGAGAAGGGATTGTTGGATGAAATTGATAATGAAACTATCATCAACGATTTCGCATCAAGGAATGCTTCACGAATTTTTGAGGTAATTAATTTATACAAATTATTTCATATGAATATTGCTTTTGCACTGCTTGTTAGTATCCATCTGAAATGTGTGTGAATACTACCAATGGATAGTATTAGTATTATTATCGTGTTCATATAAAAGGTCCAAAATTTTAGCTTCGTCCCTGTGTCCTCAATTACTTAGGACCGGCGCTGGTCTTTACAATAGCAATTGTAGTTCAGATGGCTAGGGAGAGTCAGCAGGGCCCCCCTAATAATGCTTGTTAGCGTAGTGTCTAATAATACATGTCAGGCCAGGCAAGAACGTGACCAATGAAGAATCCTCACGTTTTTAATGTTTGATATGAACAGAGATTGAAAAAAACAGTTCGACTGCAAGGTGTTCTAGTCCTGAAATGAAAAATAAATCTGTTGAAATGTACAAAAGTAGCACATAGCCTCATAGCAGTATAGTAGCAACAAAGGCCTTCCAAAAGGCAAGCCCCTGACAGCCACTACCGGAATCCTGTACTTGGCCGAGTGTCTGAATCTTTGCCAAGTGCCATCTGTCGGGCCACGACTACAGAAAGTCAATAACATTTGAACGCGAGAGAATTTTTGGTGCTGTGTGCAACTGCCACAGCTTTTCGTTTATAGCTTCCTCCTGTTTATATGAGTACATTACATGGAGAAAACTTGAAAGAAGAAACAAGCGGCCACAACCTGCTGCATGCGCCATCCCACATGCCCAGATCATTCCCCGCCCACTACACACGACGCCACAAACTCAATACCAGGACGCGTCCGTGCGGATATGCCACACCGAACTCTGTACCAGACCGATTCAAATAAAAGTTTTGAGCGGGAAATCAGGATTACAAATATGACAACTTTTTTTTTTTTTTTGTGAAGGCATGAAGCATATGGCACATGCAAATTCAAAGCAACTGACAAATGACAAACTGACAATGCAACGACCCATCAGGATCGACCGGTTGATACGTTCACGCGGCAAACCAAATTGAAACAACACTTACAAGACTTATAGGTTATACTCTTGATCAGATGCGCAGCTCCAGACCGTGAGGCATCATCTGGTTCATTTCCTTCTCCTCCCAGTCAGCTATGAAGTCATTATGTAAATCGAGCAGAAATAGCTTCTTCAGAGAGGTAAGAGATTCAATGCCCTGAGGTACCTTATCTAGTTTGGGGAGTGCCGTGATGTATATAGCTTCAATGCACTTAAGGGCGCCATCTCCAACCTTCAGCTGGCTGACATCAGGCATGCGGTCCAATACAAGATTCTTGAGGTACATAAAGCATCTTTCCGGAAGAGCCAAGGAGTTTGCGCTCTTCACCCTATGGAGACACAAGTATTGAAGATGTCGACAGTGTGATCCAAGGAAATGGAGTGGATCTCCCTCAACGTGACACCAGCTAAGGGATAGATATGCGAGATTTCGGCCATGGTCCTTCAAAATTGGGTAATCCAGTGTCTTCCCGGACCATCTTCCTCTTACAGTTAACCTTCTTAGATTGCTTGACTTTGGCACGAGATTCTGGAAACTGAGTTCCTCGTTCTCACCTGTTGCGGAGAGAAGTAGGCTGGTAAGGAACTGCAACTCTGAGAGGGAAGCAAAAAGCTCTGTACAAAGGGTAGAGCTTATGTTGTCAATTGATACACTTCTCAGTTGCAGCATCTTCGCCAGCTTCCTTGCCATGTCCTTGTTAGCCTGCACAGTCTCCAGAGTTTGCAGTTCTCCAAAATCTGTTAGTCCCTTTGGGGGCTCTAATGCAATGAAGCTTCGAAACTCTGATTGATTGCCATCGGGAGAACTGTCTGCCAAAATATGCCGTAGCTTCCTGGCCTTTCTAATATCTTTTGGTAGCTTCTGTATTTTAGTTTGCCTGACGTCCAGTGTGTCAAGATATGAGAGCTTTTGAATAGTTTCCGGGAGGGATTTGACTTGGGTGCACCGTAAGCTGATGTAGCGCAGATTGAACAAATTCCCGATAGATGCGGGCACTTCAGTGACATCAGAGTCTTGTAGGACAAGAACAGTAAGGAAGTTCGATCCAGAGAAAATTGCAGGTAACAATTTGGTCAAGCATGAACTTGCTCTCAAGTGCCAATAAACGTCGAAGACGTGGGAAATTGACTTTTGGTGTATTTGTGTCTTTCCAGGCATGCAACGACAGGTGACGGACATCCTTATCAGTGTATGACAGTGTGCTGTAATTAATTGCAGAAGCAAACCTCTCCTCTTTGGCAACCAAAAGGATCATTTTACGCACGATGTCATGCATTTTGCAGGTACTCACCCTGCCAAGTATATCATTGTCCACTACTTGCAGCATGTTCCGGCGGATCAATTCCATAAAAATATTCTTCAGCAATGGTTTCTGGTTCTGTGGGATTGTTGGTTGCCAGCACAGAGCCTTCTGCAATCCACAACCGCACAAGGCTCTCCCGTGACATGGGGTAATCTTCAGGGAACATGCTGCAATAGAGTAAGCAGTTCCTGAGATGTCCTGGCATGTCATGATAGCTCAGGTTCAGGACTGCTTGGAGATGATCTGGATTCCTCTTCAGCTCATTTTGAAGACGAACACACATTTGACTCCATATATGCACTGATGGTGGCTTCGAGGACATCATGCCTCCAATAGTTACAATCGCTAGGGGCAGGCCCTTACACATGTCTACTATAGGGGTAGCGAAGTCCTCGAGCTCTGGGGGGCACTTGCTGTCATTCATCTTGAAAAAGGCCTTCCTGCAGAACAGATAAAATGCATCGGTGGGGCTCAGCGGCTGGAGTTGCAGGAAACATGATGAGCGATCACGAGCGGCTGCGACTTGTGTCTTCCGAGTCGTCACAATGACACGAATTCCTGCGAGATTGCTCATTACATCACGTATCTCGTAGTAAATTATTGGGTCTCGGACATTGTCCAGGACAATCAAACATCTTCCACCTTTCATCTTGCTGATCCTTCTCTTTACTTCTTCCTTCAATTCGTTGGCAGGAATACTGTCAATGCTTGCCATGGATGGCTGTTCCATGCTGCTTCCAATCTTGAACAGTATCTTCCTCCACAAAGCATCCATGGTGGAGTCCCTCTCCACAACTATGAAACCATGGCCACGGAATTTGGTCATCTCGCGCTTGTACACATCCATGGCTAGAGTGGTATTTCCCAAACCTCCCTCGCCCAACAATGTTATGAGAGTGCTTTGAGAATCACTAGAGTGCAGCCAGTGAGTCATCAATGTTCTATTATCGTCCATCCTAACAAAATCTTGCTCCCAATTGGGCTCAGCAGGGAAGCAGTCCACGGAAACCACAGTTTGACTTATTTGTTGGGGAAGGTGGCCGTAGTTTTCCAGCCATGCTTGTTTCAGCTCTGTGGCATGCTTGAAATCATTCTCTATTCTGGTAATTTCTTGAGAGATTCTTCTGAAAGGTCCGAGGTATTCTTGAGTCAGCTTCGACAAAAACCCTCTGTTCTCCAGTTGATGGGCATCATATGAATATGTATCCATCAAATCCTCCACTTGGTAGGCCAGGTTCCTGATGTACGCGATCCATTTCATGTAGGCATTGTCGTTGAGATAGGCTGAATCTTGCTGCTGTAAGGCACCATTTATTATTGACAGCTGTGCTTCTATTCGCTGCACCTTCTCTGGAAGTTCCTTGATTATAGAAGCTTGTTCCTAAGTCCGGAAATGGCAGACCCAGCCAAGGATATGCTTATCTTTGCAAGAGCAAGCACCACGGCTTCTGCCATCTTCTATGCCCCTCTGAAATTTAGTGTGCTCGCAGCGATCCTCCTCGCGCGTGCACTATCCAGTCTTCTTTTTTTTCAGTACTTTACATTCTGCATAAAGAACTCTATGTTAGATTTACTACCCGTGTATCTAGATACTATACAGCAAAATACCATACCTTTATACATCACATACAACGATGAGAAAAATATCAAAAATCCTTTGGCTGGCTCTTGTTGCAATGCATAACTTATGATGCAGTACGTTATGAATCTAAGTTTTAATTTTTAATTATTGGTATTAAATTGGTATATATATTTTTAACTTTAAATTAAGAAAAAATTGTTGTGGGACACTCCACTTATGTGAAAGTGGCTGTGGGACCTTGTGCTTACTGTAATTTTTATTAACACTCCCTTTATACTTCTTAATAAAAATAAGGCTTTAGGTCATAGACTACGTTGCTTAATTCAGGTCAATTGTAGAGCTTAAAGGGGAGATATCTCGGATGGATAGCGATGCTAACATCTGAAGGGTAGTAATATTTTAGTCTTATAATGATGATTACCTAAAGGAATCTAAAAGGCTAGGAAGATATATAGCCGCTGAAGAAACCAGGATTTTCCATGGATATACACCGCTCAAGCCAATATTGGAGCATTCACAATTCCCATGTCCAATCATTTGGAGATAGACCAATATTATCATATTTGGTAGACCATGTGCTCATCAGACTTGTCAATCAAAAAGACAGTGTACTACTATAATAGCTTCATCACCTCAGGGGCATTAACCCCATCTCACCTCGGTGGTGGTGAAAGTAGGCGATCTAGAGGATTTTCATCACCATCAGTGAGGGAAACCGACGGTGAACACCAACAAATAAAATAGGCTATGACATCCAAGTTGTCTACATCGCCAAGCTCACCATCGACTATGACATCCAGTTTTCTACATCGCCAAGCTTGCTGCATTGTCTTTGAATCAGTGCGCCATTTGCACCCTTGCGTCGATCCACCGACACCTCGCCATCGCAATAGGCTCCATGCACATAGCTTGGATGGGTGAGGAGGAGTGCTGTAGGTGGGGGAGGGGTGACAATGGCAACGACAGTGGAGTAGTGGTTCTCATGACTATGTTGATTTACTGAAAATGATGTGCCTGTTGTCATGGGTTCATAACCGCGACAAGCATCGTTGGTCGTCGAATGTTAGAAGTGTGGGTCTCTGGTGGCTCGAGTGCTCAAGAACACAATAGAGACATGGCGATGTATCCTACCTAGCTTGGCTATTGATGCCCTAAGTCCAATAGTGTGGAGTTCTTCGTATTCAAGAGCACCCAAATCATGGGGTTACAACAAAGGAAAATGAGAGTTTGGCAGGGAATCAGTGGATGCTATCCCATGGCTGATTGGCAGCGAGGTTTCTTCCTAAGGGAATTGGCCCCTCTCTTGTTGGATTGCCAAGGGAGAAACACTCTATTGTTTCTCTCGATGTGTCTAATCTGTTGACTAAACTTTGCTTGCCCAACCCCTCTTTAGCCGACCTTCCCCTTAGATCCTGAGGAAGGTCAAGTACATGGTGGTTTTGGGGCTTCAGTCTATGGTCCTCACACTACCGGACCACGCAATTCCTGTCGGGCTTCATGAATAGCAAGGAACTCCCGTCGACCACTAAATTCGTCCGAAATCATGCTCAAATTATTGGATACCGTCAGAATCACCACATTTGTTCCGCCGGCCGGTGATAGCCGACACAAACAGCGTCTCACGCATCCACCGCCCCAAGAACAACGTTCACGTGTGTGGTGAAACTCGGGCGCTAAAAACCCACGAAAATGAATATGGGACCCACCCATCCCGAAATCCTTTTTCCTATTCTGATATCCGCCGCCGCCGGGCTGCCCACCCCATCCGCTCACACCGCACCCCATCCATGTGCAGTAGGCACGCCTCCCATCCGCTTGCCGCCGACAATCATACCTCCCATCTGCCTACCGCCACCAATCCTCACGCCGCCCCTTCCCTCACATCCTCGTGCCACCCCAACCTCACCCCTCGTGATCGTGACACCGGCTGCCGCCACACTCAATCCCCTCGTGCCCCCGCAGCAAGGGAGAGTTCTAGATGGAGAGGAAGGAGGAAGGGTTCCAACCAGCGAAATGAGATCCCCAAGTGGAGGAAAGGTTACGCTTCCACGACAACTACATCATACCACATGTGACATTAATTTCCCCTTAGAAGTTTTTGAGCTGCAATCTTTATTTATCCGTGATGAACTCGAATCAGCCGCCAAGAAAACCTGTGGCCTTGTAGTGTCATGTGCTAGGGTCTAGGAGGGCACGACTGTTGTGTGGATTGATGCTGGCATTGTCGTGGAATTAGCGGAGCCGTGGGTGCGCCACTTGGCGTTGCTAAGGACCCTAGCACTTGACCGTCATGGGTTTTTAGCTGCGCTTTGGCCTCCACTAGGTGAACCTTGATTCCTTTGTAGCAAAGTCTCCCCAACTCGAGGTTGATGAGAGAGCCGAGAGCTATCCAATTCTAGGGCGGTGAAGCCATTTGTCTCATTGTGTGTGAGGCCAATGGCGTGTCCCTATCGATGGAGTGGTCGATGGTGTCTAATGCCGATTGAACAAAGTGGGTGCCAAGGAATCCCTATATTTGCCGGGACCCGACGGGTTGGCAAGTGCTTGGGATGTTGGGCTGCCATCATTCGGGAGCTTAGGACCTTGCCTTTGCCCCCCCCGAGGCCCAACCAGTGGGGATGGGCATGCTTGGGCTCTACCCAACTCTAATAGGAGGGTCTGCGAGTGTACCCGATGGATATAGCCTCGGTGTGTTGACACTCAAAATTGTCCAAGGAGTGTTTAAGTGTCATAGATGAGTTGTAATGAGAGTTTGGCGGCCTTCCCGGTAGTCCGCCGAACACTTTGTGCAACTCATTGTCTTCTCCGGCAACTCGCCGACCTCTCCATGGGGCTCGGCGATCTCTCCAATGCCTCAACGGCCTTGCTATACTGATCGCTGACTTCACTATATACGTGGTTCGTCGACCACATTGTTTGGCTCACCGACCACTCGTTCAGCTCGCCGACCACCTAGTATGGCTAGCCGATTGCTCTATGCAGGCTCATTGACCTCTACGATCAAGGTCCGGGCGGCATTGCGAATTGGGCACATGACACTCAAATTGGGCCCCTACCAGTTTAAAATGGCCCATGAGAGTTCAAGCTCAATCTAGGGAAAACTCTATGAGCCACATGGTAATAGTAGCACATTGGTTTTCCAACGGTACAAGACCACCCCTACCCCTTATAAAATAAGGGGTACATGTGAAAGTCTCTAGTTTGTTTTTGGCTAATTGATGAAACCCTAGGACTAATCTCTTTGTTTAAGTGTTGATCTAGCTTGAGATGGCCCTAGCCAAGTAGTAAAGCATGGAGGTCATGGTGGATGCATGGACATGATCCAAAAATATGATCAAGTGCTTGGACTTAGAAAACAAGAAAGAGAAAAAGAAAAAATGGGCTCAAGGCAAATGTATATCCATAGGGTCATTTTTGGTTTGCACTTAAGACACCATAGAGGTTGTCGGTGATTTAAGATCGATAGCCAAACTATTAAGAGGCTAAATACTTGTAAACTTTGATCAAGTGCCACAAGGTCTAACATTAATATTGATGCATTTGGGATCTAGTGTGCTATCTTCTAACCCTTGGAAAATGCTTTCATATGTGCACATGATGTACACTTATTGTGGTTGGCTAATTCGAAGCAAGGATGAACTGAAAAAGGAGAAGAAATGTTGTTGGTGGTGCACCAGACATAGCACCAGACGCAGAGCCAGTGCTTTTGATGCAACCGACCAAAGTAGGTTGGTGAGGACGTCGCAATAGAAGCTAGCCCGGAGCTAGGTCAAACACGCTAGGTGTGATGGTTGACGTCATCAGTTTTGGTGGCTAACTAATCAGGCGCGTAGCGGATGCATGGATGTGTCAGGTGTAGGGTCACCTGACGCGTCTAGTGTAGAAAAATCGGTTCTGGACCTTACTGCAATCGCATCTGATTTTGCTGCGAGGGCACAATGGCTTGTCCGAGTGAGCATCCATTGGGTCGGGTTCTAGAGGAGTAGTTTTGATCGTTGTTGCCACGGACACATCAGGTGTGAGGCACCTATGCGTCCGGTGCCACTTTAACCAACCGTAGTGAATCATTGTGACAGTTGGAGATCAACAACCACAGTTTGAACCGGCAGTGCATGGCTTAACTCCGTGCACCGGACGCACGAAGCCATCGGCTAGGTGAGCTTGGGCTCACCTGTTTAAGTGGTGTGGCCAGCTTGGAGCAACCTCTCTTACACATTTTCATTCTTGAGGCATCCCTAAGCTAAGCAACTCGCCCCACTCACTCCATTGCTTAATTGTGCATTCTTGGTGAGATTTGGGAGTGATCTTAGTGCATTGCTTGCTTGTTGCATCTAGTGGCACTTGAAGAGTACCGCTCCTTGCTGGCTTGGTGATTGTTGGAGGTTTTGGGAATAGAAGAAGATTGTTCTTACCCACCTCCCGTGATTTGTGAGGGGTTCTTGTTGTAACACCCATATTTTTGCCATTTTTAAAATTCGCTAAAAACTTGAACTTTTCAAAAACTTGAATTTATTTGTGATCTTGATAAACTTTTTGAAACTTAATTTGATGTTTTGGGATTTGTTAAGCTTGGAATATTTGTTTATAACTTAAAAGGAGTTGTGAATAAAAGAATAAAAGGAAAGGGAAAAAAAATAAAAGGGAGTGGAAATAAAAGAGAAGAAAAGAGAGCAACCGGCCTAGCCTGCCTAGCCCTTCCCTCCCTCTTTTCCCGATGCACGGGCCGGCCCACCAAGCCATAGCCGCCCCGGCCCATTCCCTCCTCTCCTCTCTTGCTCTATGACACACGGGGCCCCATTTGCCGGCTCAGTCTCCCCCCGGAGCCGATGACCGGACATAGCACCCCTGGCCATGCCGCCTCCCCCTGTACCACACCCGTAGCGAAGACGGCGAAGGCATAGGGACGGCAAAGGGACCTCTCATCGAACCACGCCAAGGCGCAGTGCAGCTCCCTCTCACCTTGAATGCCCACTGGGGCACCCCGCAACCTGTGCCGGATGGATGCCGGCCACCACGACATGTCTAGGCGTGGAAAATGGCCGCGCGAGTAAATGCCGAGGATGAGGCCACAACAACCCGCACTCCTCCGCCTGAAACGCCACGTCACCTACTCGCCAACAACCCCCGCTTATCCACCCGAACAATGTAGAGGTGGCGACCATGCCCGGTTGGCGCGTGACACGACAAGACAAGCACACCGGCCACACCGGGGACGGCCCTTGGACATGACCGGGCCACGGTGAACGAGCTAGCAAGACCGCAGCGTGCATTCCCTCCCTTTGCCGAAAAATATCGGGAGCTCATGGAAAATATCCGCCCGGCAAGCTCACCGCGCGCGGCTATAAGCCAGCCCCACACGGTGCTCGTTCGACCCCGCCAAGCATCGCGGAGATCCGCTGAGAGCTTGACCACACAATGCTCATGCCAGTTTCTACCCTCCCCTTCTCCTTCTTGCTCCATTGGGGTTTCCCTCAAATTGGGATCCTGCCGCCGTCGAGGAGAGATCCAGTGCCGTCGTCAACATTGGGTCACCGCTGGTCAAATTACTGGCTCGGTATGTCCTCCTAACTCCTCTTTCGTCTCCCTTATTCCTCACTTTTTAGTTCTGTTGTGTAGCACCGCATCCGAGCGTCACCGATGCCAATGCCGCCTAAGACACCGTCGCCGATGCCGATGCTGCCTAAGACACCGCCGCTGTGGGGATCCCCCTCTGTAACCACCCCGAGGCACACCATCAAGAGCGGGGTGAAGATGGGGACCTAGCCTGCCCCTCACGACGAGCTCTAGGGCTCAAGGGATGACCACTCTCCAGCGGAGCTCCGGCGAGATGCCGCCGCCTTGAATGCGGAGGACGGGGCTCTAGTAAAGGTAAATCGGTCCTTTCGGGTTCCTTGAGTGGATAAAACCGGTTCTACTAGAATTCATAGGCCCTAATCAAATGTTTACTTTTGCTAGCTCAACTTTTTGGTCATAATGCATGAACCGATTCAAGCCCACAAACAAGTAGAGCTTTGAGGAGTGACGACAATTCTTCCTAACCCAACGAAGTCACGTAGTGCGCTTCTCATTTTGATGATGTAAATGCAACTCTTTCCACCAATTATATGCTTTTAATCAGTTTAAGGATGGATTTGTCTAAATCCTTATAGGAAGGTCTAGGTGTGCATCTTAGGCCTATGAGAAACACTTACCACAAATCGTACCCTCCACACTATGATCACATGAGAAATCCAAAAGCTTGTAAGGTACCTAATTTTAAAAATTTAGTGGTAGTGATACTAATAAGTCATATGTGGAACATGTGAGTATGTTTCAGCTTAAATAGGTGAAGGTTGTGCTTTTGATTATATAAAATGTCATAATGTTCCTTTATATCTTACTCGCACTATTTTTTTCTTGGTTTACATCTTTACCGCATGCTCCATTGGTTCTTGGGCTCAATTAGAAGAGAAATTTCATAGTCACTTTTGTACTCCAAGTTGAACCTTTGCTATATAATGGAATAATGCCTCGACCAAGTGTGTCTTTGTGAACCAAATTATCTTGTCCAATTCCAACAATTGGTATCTAGTAAGGGTGTCGGAGACCCCCCGCGGACGCCAGCCGCCCTAAGCAGCGTCCCGGCCAGACAGCGTCTGGCGCTATTTGTGGTTTTCTTTCTTTGGCGCGTCCGGCGTGGGCACTGGTGCGTCCCGCAGCAGCGCCCAAGCAGAGGAACTTTTGGCCAACGGCTCTATTTCGACTTGGGGTCTATATATAGTGCCTTGGCCGGCTCATTTGAGTTACTCTTGCACATTTCAACAACATAACTCATTTGTGAGCTTGTGAGACTCCTCTCCACTCATCTCTTCACTCTAACTTCGAATCTTGAGTGAGATTGAGAGTGATAGAAGTGCATTGCTTGATAGTCTTGCATCTAGAGGCACTTCATCCGTGGAGAAGCTGCGGGATCTTGTTTCTCTTGGGAATTTGCTTGGTTCCCTAGCGGCTTGGAGCAAGAGGAGGTGTTTGAGCCTCGATTGGAGCTTGTTCGAGGCCACACCGGTGGATTTGTGAGGGGTTGTTCCTTACCCCGCGGGAGATTCGCGAAAGGAGCACTAGTGGATTGCTCTCGTGGCTTGTTGGACCCTCTCTTGTGATCGGTGTGCTTGAGCTCCCACCGGGGATTTGGCATCGGCCATTAAGCTTAGCAAACCGCCAAGTGAGTGTGTCGCCAACAACGAGGACTAGCGTGCCCGGCAAGCACGTGAACCTCGGTAAAAATCATCATGTCAATTGTGTGCTTGCTCGTTGGAGATTTCAAATTGAACACGGTGATTGGCTTCAACCTCTACACTCCACCATCGGTATATCGATCACCTTCTCTAGCGTTACATTTGATATTCTTGTGTAGAATTGCTTAGGTTGCTTAGTTGAATAGAATTGTTTTGATCCTAGCTCTAGCTCTAGTTAGAATTGCTTGTTCACCTAGGAGTAAACTAGTGACATAGCCCTTGAGTGATCTTAGAGATATTAGAAATATCATCTCTTGCTTGTGGCTTTGCGTAGATAGCTCGTAGCACCGCTTATTTAGCTTCGCCATCTTATTTACTAATCCAGGTGCTTAGTGTTGTTGCAAGAATTTTTAATAGGCTATTCACCCCCCTCCTCTAGCCATTAGGACCTTTCAAGTGGTATCAGAGCCGAGGCATCGTATTTGAGTGGCTTAACAACCAACGGTGACAAAAATGGCTACATTCCATGTCAACAACACCAAGAAGGCGCCACCTTTCGATGGCACCAACTTTGGGCATTGGAAGTTGAAGATGACCGCACACCTCAAGCAAATAAATAGAGAAGTGTGGATCATGACCGAAAAATAAGTTTGAGGTGGCAAAGCCAAATAAGCCAACCGTATTGGAAGAGAAGATATATGCCAATGATGTGGCCGTGAGTGCTTTTCATGAGGCATTCAACGATAGAGTGTTTGAGCAAGTCAAGTCACTCACCATCGCCCATGACATTTGGAAGAAGCTAGAAGAGTGCTATGAGGGCACCGAAGGTGTCAAGCAAGCAAAAGCCTACATCAAGCTAGAGCAATTCAATAGCTTCAAGATGGAGGAAGATGAAAGTGTGCCGGAGATGTTCCACCGCATGCAAGTGTTGGTGAACGATCTCAATGCACTTTGGTGAAGATATCAAGGACACACAATTCAACATGAAGTTCTTGAGGTGCTTTACGGGAGAGATTTGAGATGCTCAAAACGGTTTTAGTGAAGACAAACTTGAAGGTCTTGAAACCCAACCAATTGCTTGATGAGATGACCGATGATTCAAAGAAGCAAGAGCTCATCAACAAGGCAAACAAGAAGGCTAAGGATGAGGACAAGAAAGATGATAAGAAAGGCTTAGCACTCAAGGCTAGCTCCTCATCCAAGGGCAAGAAGAAGAAGAAAGAAGAGTCAAGTGATGGTGAAGAAGATGGCACTTCTACAAGTGGAAGTGAGGTTGATGAACAATTGGCTCTTTTTGTGAGAAGATTGGGCAAGTATGTGAAGAAGACATACATCAACAAGAAGAACAAGAAGCAATCATCCAAGAAGAATAAGAGTGGCAAGAATGAAGGCAACATGACATGCTTTCGATGCCATGATGATTGCCATCTCATTGCCGAATGCCCATATGAGAGTGATGATGAGAAGGGCATCAAGAAGGCAAGGAAGAAGAATGATGCCAAGAATGAGAAGAAAGACAAGCCCAAGAAGAAGAATGAGTCACATGTGGCTACTTGGGATAGTGATGGCTCATCCTCTTCAAGTGATGAAGAAGAGAACAAGAAGAAGAAGAAGGGACAAGCTCACCTTGCTATGCATGACAAGATCTCCCTCTTCGACACTCCTTCATGCTTCATGGCTAAGGCCACCAAGGTACAATCTATCACTAGTGATGATGATAATGATAGTGATAGTGATAGTGATGATGAGGAGCCAACTCACACTAGGGAGGAGTTGCAAAGCATGCTTGATGATTGCATTACCATGTTCAAGCAAAGTAGGAAGGAATGCAAGGGCTTGCGTAAGGAAACAAAGAGCCTTAAGCAAGAACTTGATGAGCTTCGGGCATCTTATGAGAGTCTAGAGGTAGACCATAAGAAGCTTGAGAAATCTCATTCTAAGTTAGAGAAAGCTCATTCCTCTCTACTTGAAGAGCACAAGTTGAGGACAAGGTTGATACATGTAATGCAAGCATCATGTGTGATATCCTAGTTGATGAATCAACCCCTACATGTGTAGCCTCCACTAGCTCTATCACTAGCATATCCATCTTTAGTGAAGATAATGACAACCCTATGCTTATTCATGAGAATGCTTGTTTAAAGAGGGAAGTAAAGGAGCTCAATCACACCTTGGCTAAGGCTTATGGTGGTGAGGACCGCTTGCTTATGTGCTTGGGTAGCCAAAGGGCATCCTTATACAAAGAGGGCTTAGGCTATATCTCCAAGAAAGGCAAGGCCGCCTATGTGACTCACAAGACTCGTTTTGTGAAGAACAATAGTAGCTATTGCAAAGCTTACAAGCAAGTTGGTCATTTAGAGCCAAAGTGCATGAACAAGAAAGCCAATGTTTCTTCCATTAAGCTTGATAATTCATATATGCTTGTGAAGAAGGACAATGGTGTTCATGCTAGGTTCATTGATACACCATGGATGGGCTCAAAGAAGAAAGCCATTTGGGTACCAAAGGCCTTGGTGACTAACCTTGAAGGACCCAAAAAGGTTTGGGTACCTAAGAAGAATTGATCTCTTTTTGTAGGTCAATTACCGTGCTGGAGGAGAGCATTGGATAATGGATAGTGGGTGCACTCAACACATGACCGGAGATTCTCATATGTTCAAGTCAATTATCATCAAGGGCATTGATGAGTATGAGTCAATCACTTTTGGCAATGACAAGAAGGGTAGTGTTTTGGGTCTTGTCAAGATTGCAATTATACAAGAGAAGACTCTATCCAAGGTGTTGCTAGTGGACAATCTTGATTACAACCTCTTATCGGTTTCTCAACTTTGTGACCTTGGCTACAAATGCATATTCACTAGTCAAGAAGTTGAAGTGGTTAGTGGTGATGGTGCCAATATGATCTTCAAGGGATTTAGATATGGTGATCTCTACCTTGTTGATTTCAACTCAAAAGAAGCCAAGTTGACAACATGTTTACTCTCAAAGGCTAGCAAAGGGTGGTTGTGGCATAGAAGGCTTGGTCATGTTGGAATGAAGCAATTGAACAAGTTGATAAAGCATGACTTGGTTGTTAGAGGCTTGAATGATGTGAAGTTTGAGAAGGACAAACCTTGTGGAGCATGTCAAGCCGGCAAGCAACATGGCAATGCACATCCATCCAAGAGCACAATGAGTACAAGCAAGGCATTTGAGTTGCTACACATGGACTTGTTTGGGTCAACATCATACTCTAGCATTGGTGGCAACAAGTATGGTTTTGTTAGATACACTTGGGTGTTCTTTGTGCATGACAAGAGTGATGTATTTGAGCTTTTCAAGACATTTGTCAAGAGGGTTCAAAATGAGTTTGAGACATCCATCAAGAAGATTAGGAGTGACAATGGAAGTGAATTCAAGAACACAAGAATTGAAGAGTTGTGTGATGAGCTTGGAATTGGACATCAATTCTCACCAACCTACACTCCTCAATCCAATGGTGTAGTTGAGAGGAAGAATAGAACTTTGATAGAAATGGCAAGATCAATGCTTAGTGAATACAATGTTAGCCACTCCTTTTGGGCGAAGCAATCAACACGGCTTGCTATTGTAGCAACCGTCTCTATTGCCATGGGATGCTTGGCAAGACACCCTATGAATTGTTGAATGGAAGGAAGCCCAACATTGGATACTTTAGAGTCTTTGGATGCAAATGCTACATTTTCAAGAAAGGCACAAGATTGGGAAAGTTTGACAAGAAATGTGATGAAGGGTTCCTAGTTGGATATTCAACCACAAGCAAAGCATATAGAGTATGGAACTTGGGTAGTGGCCAACTTGAAGAGGTTCATGATGTGGAATTTGATGAAACCCAAGGCTCTCAGAATGAAGTTGAAAATCATGATGATGTGAGTGGTTCCAACTTGGAGAATGCAATGAGAAATATGGATGTTGGTGACATTCGGCCAAGGCAAGTTGATGATGATGATGACACTCCATTGCCTACCACTACGGTTGAGTTTGATACAAATGAAGCAAGCACTAGTGGTACTCAAGAAGAAGATCAAGAGCAACAAGCTAGTCCATCCACTCATCCTAGTCATCAAGTGCAAGTGATGCAACCATCTTACATAGCAAGAGATCATCCAATTGATCAAATTATCGGTGACATCAATAGTGGAGTGATTACTAGAGGAAGATTAGCATCATTTTGTGCTCACCATGCCTTTGTATCTCAAGAAGAGCCAAAGAATGTTGAGAAGGCATTAGAGAAGGAAGATTGGATCAATGCCATGCATGAAGAGTTGAACAACTTCAAGAGAAATGATGTATGAGAATTGGTGGAAAGGCCAAAAGACTACAATGTGATTGTAACCAAGTGGGTCTTCAAGAACAAGCAAGATCAAGATGGAATTGTGGTTAGAAACAAGGCAAGGCTAGTAGCTCAAGGGTACACTCAAGTAGAGGGTCTTGATTTTGGAGAGACCTATGCACCGGTTGCTAGACTTGAAGCAATTAGAATCTTGCTTGCCTATGCATGTGCACATGACATCAAGCTTTATCAAATGGATGTGAAGAGTGCATTCTTGAATGGCTTCATCAATGAGTTGTTTAATGTTGAACAACCACCGGGCTTTGAAGATGAGAAGTATCCCAACCATGTGTACAAGTTGAAGAAAGCTTTGTATGGATTGAAACAAGCACCTAGAGCATGGTATGAGAGGTTGAGAGATTTTCTCCTCTCTAAAGGGTTCAAGATGGGCAAGGTGGACACCACTCTCTTCACCAAGAAGATTGGGAATGACTTGTTTGTGTTGCAAATCTATGTTGATGACATTATATTTGGGTCAACCTATCAAGAGTTTTGTGAAGAGTTTGCTAAGATGATGGCCAAAGAGTTTGAAATTTCAATGCTTGGAGAGCTCACATTCTTCCTTGGACTTCAAATCAAGCAATTGAAGAATGGTACATTTGTGAGTCAAGGCAAGTACATCAAGGACATGATCAAGAAGTTTGATCTTCAAGATGCCAAGTCAATGTCCACACCTATGGCAACCAATGGAAGCCTAGACCCCGACCCTAGTGGTGATATGGTTGAACAAAAGAAATATCGGTCCATGATTGGTAGTTTGCTCTATGCAACCGCATCAAGACCGGACATTGCATTTAGTGTGGGCATGTGTGCTAGATATCAATCCAATCCAAGAGAAAGTCACCTCAAGGCAACAAAGAGAATTTTGAGGTACTTGAAGGGCACACAAGATGTTGGACTATGGTATCCAAAGGGATCCAAGTTTGATTTGATTGGATATTCGGATTCGACTATGGAGGGTGCAAGATAAATAGAATGAGCACAAGTGGCACATGTCAATTCCTTTGAAGGTCACCAGTGTCATGGTCTTCAAAGAAGCAAAATAGTGTTGCTCTCTACCGCCGAAGCCGAATACATTAGTGCGGGAAGTTGTTGCACTCAATTGCTTTGGATGAGGTCAACATTGAAGGATTTTGGATTCAAATTTGACAAAGTTCCATTGTTTTGTGACAATGAAAGTGCAAGAAAGATGACCCAAAATCCGGTTCAACATCCAAGAACAAAGCACATTGATATAAGACATCACTTCATAAGAGATCATCAACAAAAAAGGGTGACATTTGTATCATGGGTATTGGCACCGAAGATCAACTAGCCGACATATTCACCAAGCCACTTGATGAGAAAAGATTTTGCATGCTAAAGGGAGAATTGAACATTATTGACTTCTCCAACTTGAGTTGATGCACCCCACTTATATGACATGCCTCTCCTTTGACAAACCCAAGGTAAAAGTTGGTTGTCATGGCATTCATATTATGCTAAGGACTTGTTAGTGCATCTAGACATCATGCATGCTTAATAGGCTCATTCATGGAAAATAAAATGATTTCAATGTATGTGTGGCACCACTATTGCTTTGAATGATTTTATGAACTAGTGGTGGCATATGACATGTTTATGTGCTTGCAATCCTAGTGTCAACTCTAGAAAATGAGCTCATGATGTGTATTCTAACATGGTGCAAGATAACCCTTATTCATTTGAGGTGTGAAAAAGCTTATCCTTGGTTCAAATTTGAATACATGTTAAGGCAAGTGATTTAGATGAGACCACATGTGATACTTTTGATTGACTTGATTTCTCTCATTTACACCTTTTTGGTGATTGTTGACAAAGGGGGAGAAATAAGTCACAAAGATGTTGGAAAGGATCACACAAATAGGGGAGCAAGCTCATAGACTATTTGTGCATTTGTATGTGCATGATCATAATGAGATGTTGCATTGTGCAATCTAAGTTCAATATACATGATTGCTTGGTGTATGCTAGTTTTTTGAAAATTGATTGATGTTTGATCAACTAGCATGCATAGGATGTATCTAGACAAAGCTCACATTTTAGCCTATAATGTTGATCTCATGGGGTATGTTGAGTTTTTGATGATTGTCTAGTTACATTGATGCTAAGGACTCGATGGTTTCACGCTTCCAAAGGTCCGAATTCTAGAACCTTAGCATCTCATTTGGTATTAGTATCTCTCCCCAAGATTTTTTTATCCATATATATGTGCCAAATTGATCCAAACACATGGAAGCACATATGTAGGGGGAGCTACTACTACCAAACCGAACCTTGAAATGTTTGTCCAAACTATGATTCATGATCAAAATGCTATGGACAAGCAATTCAAGTTCAATTGAATTTTATCTCATATCTTTGTGATTTTGGTTGTCATCAATTACCAAAAAGGAGGAGATTGAAATCTCATGTTTGGTTTTGGAAATTGATGACACACTTGTGGACTAATCCTTTGCTATAAGTGTATGACTTGAGATAGGATTAGGTGGATGACGTGGAGCATGATGATCATGAACATGGATGATGATGATGGACATGGTGGATCGTCAAGCTCGATGATCGGCTTGAGAGGAACAGGGAGATCAAGGCAAAGGTATACTTGATAGGGGTTTTCCTTTCGGTGATCAAGACACGATAGAGCATGTGATCACATTATAGGATAGATAGCCGACTATCAAGAGGGGATGGCGCGACAATCCTTTGGTGAAGTGCTTCTAGGTCCAATTGATTTGCATATGCATTTAGGATTGAGAGCACTAACTTCGTTCTTGTCTAACCGATCGCGACATGCTAACACTTGTGCTCATGGGACACATTTCGAAGTGTTGGCAACTCAAGACAAGAAGTTTAAACTTGGAAAGATGGAAAGTCGACGACACAACGATGAAGAGGAACTTTTTTATCGCGCCGGACGCTAGGCCTGGCGCTGGCGCCGCCGGGCGCGGTGTAAAATTCAAATCGCTCGCCGACGACGCGGTCGAATCAATCCGCAAGGCCTCGGCGCTATTCAAGTGAAATCCGACAACGCAGGGTGAACGGCGACTGACGCGACGCGGCGGCGCCCGGCCCGGAGGAACTTTTGGCCAACAGCTCTATTTCGACTTGGGATCTATATATAGTGCCTTGGCCGGCTCATTTGAGTTACTCTTGCACATTTCAATAGCATAACTCATTTGTGAGCTTGTGAGACTCCTCTCCACTCATCTCTTCACTCTAACTTCGAATCTTGAGTGAGATTGAGAGTGATAGAAGTGCATTGCTTGATAGTCTTGCATCTAGAGGCACTTCATCCTTGGAGAAGCTGCGGGATCTTATTTCTCTTGGGAATTTGCTTGGTTCCCTAGCGGCTTGGAGCAAGAGGAGGTGTTTGAGCTCGATTGGAGCTTGTTCGAGGCCACACCGGTGGATTTGTGAGGGGTCGTTCCTTACCCCACGGAGATTCGCGAAAGGAGCACTAGTGGATTGCTCTTGGCTTGTTGGACCCTCTCTTGTGATCGGTGTGCTTGAGCTCCCACGGGGGGTTTTGGCATCGGCCATTAAGCTTAGCAACCGTCAAGTGAGTGTGTTGCTACAACGAGGACTAGCGTGCCGGCAAGCACGTGAACCTCGGTAAAAATCATCGTGTCAATTGTGTGCTTGCTCGTTGGAGATTTCAAATTGAACACAGTGATTGGCTTCAACCTCTACACTCCACCGTCGGTATATCGATCACCTTCTCTAGCGTTACATTTGATATTCTTGTGTAGAATTGCTTAGGGTTGCTTAGTTGAATAGAATTGTTTTGATCCTAGCTCTAGCTCTAGTTAGAATTGCTTATTCACCTAGGAGTAAACTAGTGACATAGCCCTTGAGTGATCTTAGAGATATTAGAAATATCATCTCTTGCTTGTGGCTTGCATAGATAGCTCGTAGCACCGCTTATTTAGCTTCACCATCTTATTTACTAATCCGTGTGCTTAGTGTTGTTGCAAGAATTTTTAATAGGCTATTCACCCCCCTCTAGCCATTAGGACCTTTCGGTCGTCTCATTGTGACTCGGCCTTGAGGACTTCATGGACGATGCTCGACAAGACCAACTACCATGTGTGGTCCCGCACGATGAAGCTCAAGATGCGGGCGCGGGATCTTTGGGATGCCGTCGAGGAGAGCCGGTCTCGCATCCGCGAGGATCGACGGGCGCTCAAGGTGATCATTGCTGCCATGCCCAAGGAGATGGGCATCCCGCTCATCGACAAGGCCATGGCAAAGGAGGCGTGGGCCGCCATCGCCGTGGCGCACATTGGTGTGGGGACGGGGGTGCGCGGCGGCGTTGCGTAATTTGCGCCGCGAGTGGAAAAATATGAGCTTTCGTCCTGGTGAGGAGCTTGAAGAGTTTGCGGATCGTCTTTCCACTTTGATGTAGCAGATGGCCATTCATGGCGACACCGAGATCACAGAGCTACGGGCGGTGGGGAAGTACCTACGCCGCGGTGTCGCCGGCACGCGACAACTCGTTTGTGGCAATCGAGCAGGCCGTTGTCCCGGAGACTCTCACGATCCAGGACACGACGGGATGCTTGAGGTCCGTCGACAACCGTGATGAGCTGCGCCGACCGAGCCCTGTCTCCATTGGCAACAAGCTCATGTACACGCGGAGGAGCAGTGGAAGGCCTGATGGAAGGAGAAGAAGAAGGGGAATGACAACTCTGGCGGCTCGACGTCGAACGAGCGTCGTCAGAAGCAGCGGGGCGGGAAGAAGAGGAAGAGGCTATGGTGGCCGTGGTGACCCACGGTGATCATGAGGACGACGGGGCTGCAAACAACCACAGGGCCAACCATGACGACAAGTGCCTCAATTGTGGCCGGGAGGGCCAACTAGGCACGCGATTGTCGCCAGTCGCGCCGTGATCATGATGGAGAGCGTGGCGGGAATCGTGGAGGTCGCGGTGGAGGCGCGGCGGGGCAACCAATGCGGTGGGCATGGTGGCCAGGCCCGGTCACGGAGGCGACGGAGGATGATGAGGGTGCCCTGTTCTTTGCTGACGACTCCATCGAGCTAGAGCATGACGGCGTGGAAAATCTTGCACACGGGTTCCTGGAGCTCGATGACGATTGCTCGGCGTACACCTTCACCACGTAGGAGCCACTGCCGCGCGCCTTCTTTGATACCAGTGGAGCAGAGGACAAGCTTGGCATCTGGTACGGACACCGGGCGCCACGCACCACATGACCGGCCGCCGGGAGCTCTTCGCGCACCCGAACACCGATGTCGGCGACACGGTGCGCTTCGGGACGTGTCCAAGGTTGACATCCGTGGCGTCGGCTCCATCGTGTTCCAAGGCAAGACCGGCAAGCACAGGGTGCTCCATGGGGTGTATTACATCCCGGAGTTGAGGAACTCAATCATGAGTTTGGGCCAACTCGATGAAGGCGGATCTGAGGTGAAGATCAAGGACGGCCGACTGAGGATTTGGAACTGGCGAGGCCGGTTGCTGGCCAATGTCAAGCATGGGCCAAATCAGCTCTACATATTGCACACGGACCTTTGCTCGGCCGTTCGCCCTCGCCGTGCGCAAGGATGATGCGGCGTGGCGGTGGCACGAGCGATCACGGGCACCTCCACTTCGATGCTCTCCGTTGGGTGGGCTAGGAGGAGATGGCTGCGAAATCCCGGTGATTGATCACGGAACAAGTGTGTGACACTGCGTCACCACCGGAAAGCGCCGCCCGTTCCCCCCAACTGCAGTAGAGTACCACGCAAAGGAATAGCTGGAGCTGGTGCACGGAGACCTATGTGGCCCGGTGACGCCCGTCGACCCCCGGTGGCCGGCGGTATGTCTTGTTGTTGGTGGGCGATGCCTCGGTACATGTGGGCCAAGCGCGCCCGTCGAAGGATGCTGCTGGGGTAGCCATCAAGCTGGTGCAGGCCACAGCGCAGATGGAGAGCGGACGCAAGCTGAAGGTTCTTCGAATTGACAACGGTGGGGAATTTACCGTAGCAGAATTTTCTGCCTGTTGTGCTAATGCGGGTATCAAGAGGCGCTACTCGGCCTCCTACACTCCCTAGCAGAACGGAGTGGTCGAGCACAGGAATCAGACGGTGATGGCCACGACACGCACGCTGCTGAAGTAGAGGAAGATGCTGGCGAGGTTCGGGGAGAGGCTGTGCTGACAGCAGTCCACCTCCTCAACCGCTCGCCCACCTGTGCCCTGGATAACATGACGCCCTATGAGGCGTGGCACGGGCACCCACCCACCGTCGGGCACCTCAAGGTATTCGGCTGCATCGCCTATACCAAGTAGCTGACCCACCGTGGCAAGCTCGATGACCGTGGTAAAGCCGACGTGTTCATCAGCTATGCAGAAGGGGCCAAGGCCTATAGGATGCTCGACCCAGAAACCGGGCGCGTCAAGGTCAGCTGCAACGTCGTCTACGATGAAGGGTGCTGCTAGGATTGGTCCTCTCTGGAGTCGGGGAGCTCGGGGACGACCTCCAATGACTTCACCGTCGAGTACATCCGGCGGTGGGAGTGGCAACTACTTCACCATCTCTGCACCATCGAGCGGGGACTGCGGGGAGCACCGAGCCCATCGACAAGCTCTCCAGCGTCGCCCACATCGGCCTCGAGCTCTGCCACGGCAACAACGCTGGCACCGGCTGCACCAAGCGTGCAGATCGAGTTCGCCACTCCTCTAGACGATGAGGAGGATCACCTGGACACGGCCTACGACAATGAGCCACCTGGTACAAGACGATGGAGAACATACTTGGAGGGCCCGATCCACAGCTCTTCGTCGAGCTGCACCTCACCCACGCCGGCGAGCCCGCCCTATGCGAGCAGGCCAAAGGGAGCTCGGCTGGCGGGCGGCCATGGAGGATGAGATGAGGTGCGTGGAGCGGAACGACACACGGGAGCTAGTGCGTCCACGGGCCGGTCACCGCCCAATCACCCTAAAGTGGGTGTACAAGGTGAAGAACGAGCTCGGGGAGGTGATCAAGCACAAGGCCCAGCTCGTGGCATGAGGCTTCGTCCAACAAGAGGGCGTGGACTTCGACGATGCGTTCGTGCCCATGGCCAGGATGGAGTCGTGCGTGTCCTGCTTGCCTTGGCCGCACAAGAGGGCTAGACCGTCCACCGCATGGACATCAAGTCTGCGTTCCTCAATGGCAAGCTCAAGGAGGAGGTCTACGTCCAGCAGCCACCCGGGTTCGTCGTTCCTGGAGAGGAAGACAAGGTCTATCGCCTCTGCAAGGTTCTGTACGGGCTGCGTCAAGCGCCATGGGCGTGGAACGCCAAGCCGGGCCGCGACGTTGAATAAGATGGGCTTCGAGTAGAGCAGCCATGACGCAGATCTGCATGCCGGCGGCATGAGGGCGGCTCCATCTTTGGTGGTTGGGGTCTACATCGACGACCTCATCATCACCGGAGCTAATGCATGGGAGATTGGGCTGTTCAAGACCAAGATGAAGACCGCCTTTGACATGAGCGATCTAGGGCTGCCGACTTTCTACCTCGGCGTTGAAGTCCAGCGAGGTTCCCGACGGCATCTCCCCTTGCCAAACTCACTACGCCAGCGCATCTTGGAGCTCGGCGGCATGGTGGACTGCAATCCAGCCACCACTCCCGATGGAGGAGCGTCTCAAGTTGAGCAAGCACAAGACCGCCAAAGAAGTTGATCTAACCCAATATCGGCGGCTCGTGGGGAGTCTCCGGTACCTCGTCCACACCCAAAGGACATCGCGTTATTTGTCGGGTTTGTTAGCGAGGTTCTCGCAACGGCCGACAACCGAGCATCACCAAGCCTTGAAGAGGGTGCTCCGCTATGTGGCGTACGTTGGAGTATGGGCTGCACGCCGCCAAGGCCCTAGGATTGGCTCGCTTTGTTGGCTACCGTGATTCGATCTTGCCGGCGATGTCGACTCAATCAGAGCACAACCGGCAACCTCTTCTTCCTCGGGAGCTGTTTTGGTCGGTTGGCGTCGATCATGCAAGGGTAGTAGCCCTGTCAAGGCTGCGAAGGCCGAGTATGTGGCCATGACCCTTTGCAACAACTCAGGCATTGTGGCTATCAAGATTGTTGGCTTCGGGAAGAAGGTTGAGCTCGTTGAGTGAAGGTTGACAACAAATCAGCACTCGCTCTTGCCAAGAATCTAGTGTTCCATGAAAGGAGCAAGCATATCCGGACCAAGTACCATTTCATCGGGATTCCATTGAGGAAGGAAGCATCAAGGCGGACTTCGGCCCCCACGGCCTGATCGGTTAACCGACATCCCGACCAAATTCCTCGGCAAGGCCAAGTTTGAGGAGATGAGGAGGAGAATTGGTCTTGAGAAGATCATCAAGTCAAGCAAAAGCAAGGCTTAGGGGGAGAATAAAGGAGTTAAGCCTAGCTTCAAGTTATCTTTTCATTAGCTTTTTCTTAATTCAGTTTAAGGCTGTCCAAAGGATGATTAGGAAGTAACCTTGGCGACCAAGTTGAACCTTTGCTATATAATGGAATAAGGCCTCTAGGCCAAGTGTGTCTTTGTGAACCAAATTATCTTGTCCAATTCCAACATCATGGATGAGCACAAAGGCATGCGCAAGCACAACGGCTTCTTTAAGCTCAAATCATTTATGACCAATCTGTAAGGTACCATGGCGCAGCGCATTGATTATGTGGAGAATGCCTTGGTGGGCCGGTTCACTACCATGGAGATCGTAGCCCGGTGTTCGACGAATGGAAGCCCCAAGTCAACGCCGCTATCCACAACAACCATCGGGAGATGGGTGCGCTCGCAAGTCTATTGAGTGGTGCTCGATGGTAGCCATGCAACCTCGGCGAGCATCTTCACCAAGCTAGCGGCGGTCATGGAAGAAATGTCCACCACACACGGTGGATGGCCCGTGTTGACATGCATCACTTGGAATCTGGGTTCCCAACACACCTCCCTATCAACGGTACATGTGGGTGTCCCAGCCCAAATCCATTGGGCCATGGGTGGCACCGAGGCGGTCGTTGGCGCCCCTAGCGCGGGCGTCGTTGAGAGGGTGAGGGCGGCGCCGCGCGCCACGTGCACGCCGGCGGACGGCGGTGCACGTGAGTGAGGTGGGGAGGAAGACCGAGGCTTTAAGGGGTAAACCCTATTTTATTTATTGCTTAATCTCAAAAGGATACATCTCCCTTTATATTTATAGGCGGGACTCGACTTGAATCGCAACTAATCCGGACTCTTCGAATTTGACTAGAATTAACCCCTATGTAATTACAATAACTAGGACAGTGGTGGCGGCCACGCAGGCAGGCGCCCCTCCTAGGGCCGGGCTGGCCCATGTCACGTTTGGGTGTGACATTACTCCCCCTTTTACGGCGGCGCGTCCTCGCCTTCTTTGCCTTGATCGTTCGTCAATGTCACTCGGGAAAGGATATTCTTGAAGTCGTGGTGGTGGCCATGGTTGTCGCCCGAGGTAGCCCCATGATGTAGCAAGTGTTGGGGGCTTGCACATGGTCGACGGGTGATGTTGGAGTCGGTGTTGATGGCCATGTCAACATCGAGGAGAATGGCGATGTTTAGGTGCTGCTCCGGGAGGTCGATGTGCTGCAGCTTGTCGTAGACATGCTAGTCGCTTGAGGCGCCAATGATCATGTTGGTGTGACGTCGAGGCGCCAAGACGCCGACACATCATCACCACGAGTTGCGGCGTTCTTTGCTAGCATGTCGTCGAGGTTGGAGTCACCCGCGGGGGTGTCGTTGTTGTTGTCGTCGGCGTCGCTGTGGGGGCGTCGTCATCGTCATTCGAAGGTAGTTGTTCCCGAGGAGGGCGAGCTCGCCGATGGCCTTCATGCGGGCGAGGTGGCCTACAAAGATGGCTTTTTGCTGTACCGAGAGCTAGAGCCGTACCTCATGTTGATGTAGTTGGAGATCGCAGCCTTGTCAGAGTCGTCCTCGAATCTGAGTGCGCGAAGTGCCTCCATGATCATCTCCCTGGTAGGGACGGGAGTAGGGTGGCGCCGTCTTCTGCAGCCATGGATCCGCATGGCCGAGGATCTTGTGGTCTCGGATATCAATGCGGATGACAGCCCAAATCCATTGGGCCGTGGGTGGCGTCGGGCGGTCATTGGTGCCCTAGCGTGGACTGTTGTTGAGAGAGGGAGAGGGGCAGCACCAGCGCGCTGCATGGCTGGCGCGCGTGGGCAGCGGCGGCAGTGGTGTGTATGAGTGAGGTGAGGAGGAAGACTGAGGCTTTAAGGGTTAAACCCTATTTTATTTATTGCTTAATCTCAAAAGGATACATCTCCTTTTATATTTATAGGGAGGACACGACTTGACTCGCAAGTAATCCGGACTCTTCATAATTTGACTATACTTAACCCCTAAGTAATGATGATAACGAGGGACTTACGGTGGTGGCCACGCGGCAGTGCACGCCCCCCACGGGCCCAAGGCGGCCCATGTCACGTTGGGGTGTGACAGTGGGCTTCCCTTAAGCTAAGCTCATTGAATCTGCATCAAGGTGAAGGTGGCTAAGCTAAGCTAAGCCCATGTCACATTGGGGTGTCAAGTCCTTTTTCTCACGGCGTCAAGGTGAAGGTGGCTAATGGCGGTACCACTATGTGCAATGCTCAACTTCCTAGTGTCGGTTGGACTATTCGGGATGCTATTTTCACTACTAATTTGAAGGTTCCACTAGTTCATTGTGATATGGTCATCAGTATTGATTGGCTAGAGGCTTTCAGTCCTATGATGATTCACTAGTATGAGAAGTGGTTACGCCGCGCATTCCCTATAGTTCTTACATTTGTTCCAAGGACTACTAAGGTGTTCGGTGAAATGCTTTTGAGTAACTAGCTTCCTAATTTTGATGCTTCTTTCTTCCCTCTAGGCTCACGGGTATATTCCTTATTGTGATGTTGACTTGACACCATGCTTAGCTCGGTATATTGTGCTATAATTTAGCTGCTTATATTCAGTTGGGCTTGTGCTTGTGTGAAGCATATTCATCACTTAATGACAATCTTGCTATTTTGGTACTTATTGCTTCTATTGCATCGGCCTTAATGTCATACACGTTTTAAGAACAAAACTAGATACACTCCATGTGTGAGCCCGGGAAGCCAAATCTCACATATAGCGACAAATAATGGAAATATCAAAACATAATCCTTATTATATAATGAACTTTGTATAAGAATATAACCTCTGAGTGTGAACAATGGGAAGACAACTTTGATCTTGGCACGACTCAATTCGCGAGGGCAACCATTTTGTAGAAGCCTAAACTCTTCCCGAGGTGTGGAAAAGAGCAAGAGTGAGTTCATGTCGATCTCAACAAATATAATATGGGGTTATGAGGCTCAAAAGGTAGACAACTATTTACTACGATAAGTATTTTAATAAGTCAAGATTTTATCATTTATTTAGCAAGAAGATATGCTTAACCCAAGTAACCCACATGAACATCATTATTGTAACGTCTTCATCACTTGTCCATCATCATCATCATCATCCGGTTTTGTATCCATCATGATCCTAAACCCATATCTCAACATCGTCTCTATTCCATCAGTTTTACGGGCCGCTCGTGGACAGGGAGCACGTCATCGGCTGATATACCATTTTTTACTCTGTGTAGGGTTGTACACTTACACTTTGTGAGTCATAACTCCCAAATGCATGGGTTAGCTAGACCCAAAACACTAGGAATCATAAAATGTTTTTCGAAGGGTTTTCTAATATGTCAATAGCCAATATGTATCTTCCGTCGATGCATTGTGATACAACCCTCACGGGATCCATAGTCTGCGGCAGTGCATGTGATACAATCTCCTCGAGATCCACAGACTATTTTACCCTACGCCTTTTGGGAACTACTAACATATTAGACAAGGTCACTCAAATTAACTAAAGCGAGCCATGTAGCCCTCACAATTGTACTATAAATCCTAACTTTTGCCAATAGATTAGTCTTTATGGAGAGCCAAGAGCATCATGTAAAAGGCTTAAACCATCCATGTTGCTAAAAAGCATATTTTATCCTTTGTTGCATATATCCATTAATCAAAATTCAGTTCCTAATTAATTAAGTACAGCCCTAGCAAGATAGCCATACACAATTAATCCCAAATAGGGTTGCTCAAAAAAAATTAATCCCAAATAGAAGACAAGATATATAGTCATCAACATCTAGGAAATCATTAGGGTGTCAATTAAGACACATGCAACATGAATTATATTTATACAAAGGCATAGGTAACAAGATAGTATCATGCAATACTTGCCTTAAACACAAATTATTTCTTCGTTTATAAATCTTCAAGAGATCTCCTTGATCACCAACTTCTTCTAGACCACCAACATAAGCTCACCATCTACTTGATTGAAGCAACGCACAAACAAAGCAATAATTAGAATAGTACACCAACAATGTAGAAAAAACATGTTGAAAGATTGTAAGACTAATCTACACATTGCTACGATCACATAGACGCCAAAATCACCGAAAACAAAGCTATACTAAATGAAGTTATGATTTAAACTAGATTTCCTTTGGTAAAATAATAAATTAATTATAATCTTGAATTTCAAAAGTTTAAAATATGGTTAACAAATAAGATAAAGATGTGGATTATGAAAATACAAAGCTCGGTGCAACTTGAATGGATTAGGATTAAAGCGAGAAGAAGATATGGGGTTTTGAAATGTGGTGGCAAAACTATAAATACTAAAAACATATTTTGGTGCTGATAAACATAGGAACTACACTTTCCCGAATCTGATTGTGCAAAGGTAATTACATAAAAGGACGATGACCTAAATTACAAAGAAGTTTGGGTAATCTTTAACAAAATGTCTAGCGTAAGCGGGTATCAGCCGAACTTGGGCCGTTGGATCAAGATTGAAAAGCCGAGGATCGGGTGTTGGTGAGGAAAACGGAGGATCTCTTTGGGAAGGACTCGTGGTAGCGACATGGTCGATGGCGGCAAAACTCACCGACAGAACGTAAATAGGCCCCGAGAGGCCATGGTTCGGCGCGGCAACTTGTACCAAACAAAAAGAGTGGAGGATGGGGATCTTACCTATGACAAAAAAGATGGCGGGGACGGCGGGTGGCCTAGATAGGTGGACGGGCTTGACTGCGTGAAACCCGGTGACGCGACTTGTGAGAAAAAAAACAAGAGAAAAAGCAGCGGTTGTAGACTCAGTGGCTTTGTGAGATCGAATCGACCCCCTTTGTGATGCTTATGGTGACCAAAGGTGATGAAACGACGGAATCGTAGGTGGCGCTCCTTCTAGGGTTCCACGGAGCCGCCGCTACTCGATTTGAGGGCAAGGCGAGTTGCGAGCATGGAAAAGAGGATGACGCAAGGTCGTGGGTCGCTACTTGAAGGCTAGGCTAACGTGGATAGAAGGAAACAAGCCACAATCATAGGATTGGCAATATCAGCGGTGTCCGTTCGAGTACTTGACTTCTCTTATGACATTGCATCCAATAGCCTCTAGACTTTGGCTTTCATAGCTAGGATTCTATCCTCCAACATTTTCCTTTGTCGTTCCTTGTTTAGCTTCATTTTGGGTTGAGGTTGAGGGTATGTTACGTTATGTCTCTACCGACTTCCTTTAGGTCTAAAGCTAACCACGTGAAGGTATCTTTGTTCTTGGCTAGTGTTTCCATAAGCTTTGATTCCTCCTATTTGTGATATCTTGGTTCGAGTAATGACAAATCTACCGAAAGCACTACCTACTCCAATGGGATGGCCTTCATCTTCTCTTGGTTGGCCAAGTTAGTTTCTTCCTTGGGCGTGTCCAGAGGCTCTTATGCGTTGTCTACAATTGTTGGTATAGAGTTTATGTTCCTCTCGTGCCTTGTATACAACTCCTTCTATTTTCCCGGCTTCCTTTTGGCCACGGTTTATGTACCATAATGATGTTGTGGAGCCGGTATCTTCATTCATCGATATCCCATATGTATTGCCGCATTGAATTTGTTGGCGAAACCTCTACCAAAGATCGCATTGTAGCGGTAGTAAAGATCCACTATGCCAAACGTGATGTACTCTATCCATGCGAAGTGCTTGGTCTTCAAAAGACACCGATAATGACATTTTTCCCAAGGCTTGGATCTTCTTGCATTTGAATGCATGTGTGGGAAATCCAAAGGCTATAACAGATTCTGTTAAGCTTCATCCGGTGAAGGTGTTGACAAAAGCCGAATTGGCAAAGTTGCACGAGTCTATGAGTGTTTTACTAGTTCCCCACCCTTAGGGATGAAAATGGTATGGATATTTATCTAACCGTCCGTTCGATCGAACTAATATGAACAATTAAATGGATAATTAAATGGATATTCGACTTTTTGTGTCAAATATAGATACTAAAATAGATACTTTATGTGGATACAAATACAAATATTATATCGTCTCTATCTGGCGGATACAGATAATCCGGGTAAAAATTTGGATATATCCGAACTACACATGGTAGATATTATCCGTTTATAGCGCCCAAGCCATGGTCAGTTGAATTACATTGGTGTTGTGCCCTTCATTTTATAGCTACCTTGCTCAGTTCTCAGCTCTGGGTTGCCAATGTGGTACTAACTGCGTGTGCATGTGGCGACACTTGGTGCCAGGAGAACAGAGTGTAAGGCACTAGATGTCGTCGGTTTATCGGCGATAGTCTAGTAGGGGTATGCCCATCTAGTAGGGGTATGCCCGACTAGTAGATTGAGAGGTTAGGGATGTGCTAGGCGGCTAACGAGGCGTTAAAGCGAAGCGAGCGAAGGACAAAACACATGGGTTTTACCTGTGTTCGGCCGCCTTGATGGCGTAAAACCTACGTCTGCTTAGTTGTATTGATTGATTGAGAATCAGATGTCCCTCGGGGGGGATCCCTGCTCACCTTATATAGCCCGGGGAGCAGGGTTACAGGTCGGATCCAGTCCAACAAGAACTATCCTGATCGGTTACATTAGGAAAGTATGTAGTGATTACGATCGAGCTATACTAGGAAACTATCTTGGCGACCAAGTTTAGGCCGTGATCTCCGATAATTGCGGTCTTCTAGCGCCAAGGGCTTCAGTCCGCCGTCCTGGGCCGGCCAGAAAGGCCTAGCCCGAAGTAACCCGTGAGGGGATAGGGGTTTATCCCCCCACAGCTAGTCCCCGAGCACGCCGTATGCTGCAGTGAAAGAGTCTTGACACTTTCCGATCATCGGGAGGTGTTGTCGACCCGATCGCCGTATGGTGTCGACCGGACTAGTTAAACGCCGACTAGCACGGGACGGCTCTCGACCGGCCGCTTATGTTCTGTAGCTCCTTTCCATTGCTTCCGACCAGCCTAGTCTTGACGAACCTGCACTTTCTTTGTATCTTGGGTGCTCCAATGAAAAAAATCTTTTTCTTTCTGGCGAAGTGTGCCCACGTATAGTGGAAAAACACTGTTAAAATGCAAATATCAAGAATGAGCATGATTCACCATAGGTGAAGTGTGCCCACTTAGTCCCCGAGCCTAGGAGTAGGTGAGTAATCACGTGCTGCTAGGGTCATAAGAAAAAATGTGAGCAAAAAGTCCCCGAGTAATCGGAAACCTAACTGCCGCAAAGACCAAACTCCTAGATGGAGCCCGTACGTGGAGTCCCCAAGCACCGTATGTCTACCCGAGCGTAGGGTGCCAATGCACCATGCATGGGTCAAGGTGCGCACAAAGACTATCCTGAAGAATATCCGGGGCATACAATAATGGCAACGGATCTTAATAGCCCGGGATTAAGGGGAGTTGGGCGTAGAAAATCAGAGACCGCGGGATATCCATGAATCTTCAGCGAGAAGATTTGGCTGCTCGTGTCCCAAAAAATCTGAAAGGCAATGTATCCGGTCAATTAATATCCCAGATCGTGTAGGGGAACAAACCGGAGCGAGAATCGAGGGGATAGGACGCGTGGCAACACCTCAACTCACGCGCACCTGGAAAGCGCAATGATGGCAACTGACGCCGCCGCCTGCCGCACGCACTCAACCCAGGAAATGGGGAGGCGCGGGCCCGTAGCGCGCACGGTTGCCATGCAGCAACCCTAGGGGCCGTCGGGGTTATAAATACGGCGCCCGCCTCTCCTCGTCTCATCCGCCGGAGCGCCCTTTCATCCTCTCGAGCCCCTTCTTCTTCTTCCTACTACAGTGAGCACCGGCTAGGGTTTGCGACCGCACCGGCGCTTTGGATCTTCAATCGCGCCGTAGTAGATCTCGAGAGGTAAGCACCCCATAGATCTATGGATTTCTTTGTTGCCGCTCCCCAATGTGGCCGATTTTGGGCGTGGATTTGAGCCGTTTTCAATCTTTTGCCAACACTTGTTCATTTTCTTGGAATGTAGAATCCGTAGAGGTGGGATGGATCGTCGCTCGCGGGAGGTCGCTTGGGCCATGGCGGAGGTGCTGCGGGAGGGGCCGCGGCCGGGGCTCTTGCCGGCCGCGGAGGAGCTTGCCGCGAGACGCGATGGAGAGCCCGCACCGCTCGCGACGGGCAGGTTCCCGTGAATCCGGACGGATAGAGAGTGGCCGTGCTCGCTATCCACCGAGGGATGGTGAGGGAGCTGGTTGGCCTCCGTGTTTTGCCGAGGAGAGGATCATCGCCGGCTGGAGGGTACCGGAGGCGGAGCCATACCCCATGCCTCAAACCGATGAGGTAGTGGTGTTTGAGAGCCACTTTCCGGGCGAGGATTTGGGATGCCGGGCGCACCTGTTCCCTACCGGAGCTCCCGATGCTGCACGGGCTCCAACTCGCCACCGCCACCAAACGCCATCCCCGACATCGCCATCTTCATAATGCTTTGTGAGTCTTTGCCTCGGCATCCTGCCCAACCTTAGTCTCGTGGAAGTACTTCTTCTATGTTGGGTTGACGGGGGAAGGGGGCTCGCGTGTTGCCGGTGGTGTGTTTGTGAAGCTTGGGGCAACGGGCAAGTCGAGTTTCCTTCCACGCCCACCGCCATCGGCGTGGCCTTTTGGTATACGCGGTGGTTCTACGCGGTCGGATGTGCCCATCCGGCCGATCCCACCCGTGCCCGGTGAGACAAGCGAAGCCGAACGAGGAGCCCGTGGCGGCCGACATGCCGTGTGCGGGAGCTGCTGGCTATGATCAAGACCTGCATGTAGATGGCATCGACCTTTGCCCACATGTTCGTGGAACGCCCGGATCCACCGAGCTCAGCGGGAGGGATCACCCCGGGTTTCAATACGGGCTGAATGATCCCATCCGCGAAGTCGGCGAATTCCCCGTCGGCGAAGTCCAGAGCGGGTAGCCAAAATTTCGCTACTTGGCCGAGGTACCGCATGATCAGCGGTGTCCTCCCCTGCATGGTAACCCACCACCGCTGGTAAGTGGAGTGCGGATTAGATTGATGTGCATTGCTATAGATTGCAACTGTCTTTACTATTGATGATGTTTGCAGATCCATGGGATGACGCGCAGTCGGTACTTCAGCCTGTCACCCGAGGAGGCTGCCATCGTTCGTGCCCGTGCTCGGCAGAACACTACCATCCCTGCCCCCGTAGCACTAGAAGCGCCCGAAGGCAGAGCGACAGAGAGTGATCGGGCCCGTGGCAAGCGCCCTCGGAGAGCCCGTCGGGCCGGAGTCTATCCGAGGAAGGTGACAGCGAGGCGGCCGCCTCGTAGCCATGCTGAAGCACCCCTGTATGACGACGATTTTCTTGCTGATGAAGAGCTTCGAGATTTTGTAGAGTCAACTGCATTTGTAAGTATCCCTCGTATAATATTCAGTCCCCGAGTAAGGTTGTGTTGATTGACCATCACTATGTTATACTCAAGCAATCTGGAGGAGAGAGAACACCAAGTGCACCGATCGATCCGCCAAGAGTGCCAGTCGAGCCACACGGTGGCGTATCGGTGCCACGGAGTGGAGGAGGCCGCAGTGGTGGTAGCTCTGGAGGTCGCCTCCGTGGTCTGCGCTTCGCCAACGTGTAAGTATTCTTGATGTCGATCGTGGTCGCTCACGTTGTCGGGGTGAGTATATATGAATCATGTTGTCGGCGGGGGCCCGTCATTAATCCCGATGCAAACACCGACGCCAAGGACGCCAAAGAAGGGGCGAGCCACCTGCATCGCACAACCTCGGGGGGCCCCGAGCAAGATGTGCCGGGCCGGAGACGCCTCAAAGGCCGCCGGCGCCTCAAGAGATAACCGGGCACCAAATCCACCAAGAGCCACTCGACGCCGCCGGAGAGCCAAAAGCGCTTAAGGCCGGAGGTGCGCTTTGAGTTAAATCACTGAATCCCCCGGACTATATCCAAGTCGAGGGTGATGGAGGAGTCCGACGGGCCGGTACGAGGCCGCTGGAGGACCCGGTGCCCTGTGTGGAGTAGGAGTGGCCTCGATGTCGAGGAGGAGGACGAGCCAACGCCGCATAGCCCGCCAAGTGGAGGAGGGAGGAGCCGGCCCCGCGTAAGTATTCGCCACGCCAACTTGCATTTTGATTTTGACGACACAACTTGTGATTGTATGCTCTTGTACAAGATATCAGGAACAAAGAAATCCATCGCTTTTGTGCGAGGAGCCGAAGAATGTCGTGAAGCCCCTGCGTGAGGCCGCATGGCGCGGGATGAGCTCTCCCATGAGCGCCGACCACCCTAGCGGAAGAGCGGGTGGTGCTCATGGCCGAGAGGGACCGCCGTTGGCAAGAACAAGGACGCTGTGCAGCCGCCACGCATTCAAGAGAGAGGCGGCACTAGGCTGCCGAGTGTGAGGTCCTGGAGGTCGAGCGGACTCGCCAGAATGCGAGGCCGCCGAAGTTGCCGGGAGGGGCAATCGCCAAGCTAATCGAGGCGGGGGCGTCTTGTGGCCGCCGACCGGAAGCGGCTTGAAGATGATCGCGTTGAGCTCATAGCTTGCGAGGAGTGGACATGCCTCGAGGCCCTTAACCATGTCCGGGTATGTATGAGAGACGCCCAAATAATCGACCGAAGACATCTCGAGAAAATTGTTAGTAGTAAGATGATTGACAAGGTTGGTTGTGTGATACCTTTGCGAGTATGAAGCTTCCGCCGAGACCTTGCGGCGGCAACCGGTAATGGCGAACCAGCTGACGGATGAGCTGCGCTAAGAGCTCCGGAACACCACTGCTGACCGCGACGGTATGTTCCTCTGCTGCAGAAAAACTATCCGTTTTGTGAAAAATTTTGTAAACGAAGTTTACCGATCTTACCGCGATATGTGTTGGCAGCCTTGCGTGCGGCCTCCGTTATCGAATTCGTGATCCGGAGGTCAAAAGTGCTCTTTGGAGGAGTCGTGCGGGAAGTCTTACGCGAAGGCGTCGGGCCAATCCTCGACGCCATTCATGGCTACGCAGCGGTTGGCGGGTCGATCCGGGAAGCGCCCGACCGACGCACGAAACGTGGAGCAACCGAGTACGCCGCCCTGGGCAAACTTCATGGAGTTCACTCGCCCGGGCTACTCATGGCGCGGCTCGACATGCTCGGCGGTGGCTCGCTCCCCATCATCCCGAGGTGCGATTTCGGCCCCGCCTAGGCTACGCTTTTCGGGACGACAGAGGCCGCCAGCTGGACTGCGCCCAAGAGGCCGACGAGGCGGTGGCGACACTTGCCGACGAGATGAACCCACCTCGTGAGCAAATCGAAGGTAAAGTCACTGGGGTGAAGTTGCCCCAGGCATAATACTTTGCTTTTTTGGCCGTAGCAAGAAACGAGTTAGTGAAAAAACAGGTTGAAAAAACACTCATGGTTTTTAGCGAGCCACGCCGGATGTGGGTGGCGATTATTAGCTAATACTTTGTTTTTATTGCATAATCGTTTTAGCATGCATACGATTATGATCGACGATGAAGTGTAGATCGTGAGACGAAAAAAAGGGGTCACCTATGGTGGGCCAGCCCTAGCCTTAACGCGCCGGTATAGCGCGGCAAGGAGATGCGATGCTCGGGCAAGCTATTGGGCTGTTCGACCACGCTAAGGAGTCATCCGCCGGTTGTCGGCCTATGCGGGGAGTACACCGGTCACACATACTGGCTAAAGCGACCAAATACGAGAGACGGCTCTAGGGGGGTCCGGTGACATTAGGGTGTGGTCGAGCATGGAAATAAATTATTACGTCGGTTGAAAGAAAATATAACCATGTCAATGGACTCAAAAAACTTTATTAAGTTGTGCGACAACGAAGGTAAAAAATGATACAAGCTGGCTTACGAGTCCCCGAAGTTACGGGAAAAATTGTCGCAAGTGCTCGATGTTCCGGGAGTTGGGGACGTCGACATCCTCCATGGTCGTCAACCGTACGCTCGGCGGGTAACCTCTTTAACTTTGAAGGGCCTTCCCAATGAGATCCCAGCTTGTGAACACTCTTCGCTTCCTTCGAAGGACCGGTCGCCAACCGCAAAGGCTCTTCCGCGTACATTGCGATTGTAATATCTTGAACGCCCTTGAGGTATTTAGCGTTCAGCGTGCGGCATTGCGGGCGGGTTTCCTCAGCGCGACGAGCTCATCTTCTCGAGTAGCGTCCGAAGTTTCTTCATTATAATTCTCGACACAAGAAGAGCGAAGGCGATGTCATTTGGGAGGATTGCTTCGAGCCAAACACCATGAAGTATGGGGAAACACATGCTCGCGTCTAGGCTGAGTTGAGTCCCCGGACAACGGCGGCGGCTCTTTAAGCCATCGACCGGGGTATTTCCCATCCGGCCGGAAGAGTCGCTTCGCAATGCTTCTAATATCATGCCGTTTGCTCACTCGGCCTGCCCGTTGGCGCGGATGAGCGACGGACACGTATTTCACCCGGATGCCTTTGTCTTCGCAATAATCCCAAAAAATGGCCCGTAAATGTCTTTGCCGAGATCCGTGATGATGGAGTTTGGGATGCCAAAGCGATGGACCACCTCATCTAACATCTCGACGGCTTTGTATTGGTTGGCATCGACCCGGCGGGAGGTATTCGATCCACTTGGAGAACTTGTCGACCATGGCGAAGATCCACTTGAAACCACCGGGGCTGCTTTGAAAGGCGATGGCGTCAAGTCCCCAAAGACGAAAGGCCATCTTTGCGGTATAGTGCGGAGCTCATGTCCGGCATCGCGTGCGTTTGCCAGCGAAGAATTGACATTTCTCACAATGCCGCACCGTGTGTTCGCATCGGCAAACGGCTGTAGGCCAATAAAATCCCCGCACGGAAAGCCTTGCCAACTAGAGTGCGAAGCGGTGTGATTGCCGCAAATCCGCCATGGATTTTCGTCAAGCGACTTTATACCATCTTCCTCGGAGATGCACTTCTGCGGGACCCGGTCCCCTATGGTCTTTCCGCATAAGGAAACCGTCGACTAGGACATAATTCTTACGCCGCCCGATGAGACACTCTTGCTGCGTCCTATCTTCGTGCACGAGCCTCCGCAGATATTTGATTATCGGGACTGCCGGTCTTAAATCGACGGTATTGGATAGCGTAGCGGCGATGTGCTCGGCCGTCTCGAGTGGAGGGCCCGGCGTAGGATCACTAATTGTCGGTTTCCATAGATCTTCAACGAAGACGCCTGCGGTATCTTTGCCCGAGAAGAACCGAGCTTGGAAAGTTCATCGGTGGCTTGGTTGTAGTCCCGAACCACATGATCAAAATCGAGCCCGTAGAACTTGCCCTCCAACTTCCTTATAGCTGCCACATATGCGTCCATCTTCTCACTCTTGCAATCCCAATCTTTGTTGACTTGCTTGATCACCAATGCCGAGTCCCCGAATACCTACAGTCGGCGAATCCCAAGCTGGACAGCAATACGGAGGCCGTGAAGGGCAGCCTCATACTCCGCAGCATTGTTAGATGCCGGGAAGTGGATCCGAAGGACATACCGGAGCGTATCCCCTGAGGGCGGTATGATGTAGACGCCAGCTCCGGGCCCATCGATGTTGAGCGAACCGTCGAAGTACATTGTCCAGCGCTCGGCCGGTGTTTTCGAGGGAGTCTCCGGATCCGTCCACTCGCAAAACGAAATCCGCCAATGCTTGCGACTTGATTGTACTCCTATTCTTGTATTCAATGGTGAACGGCCGAGCTCGATCACCTACTTGCATATACGACCATTGGCGTCCTTATTCCGCGGGGCGTCGCCCAATGGATAGTCCGACACCACGGTGATCGGGTGAAGGTCGAAATAGTGACACAGCTTGCGAGACATGATGAGAATTCCATAGAGCAATTTCTGTATATGTAGGTACCTTTGCTTGGAGTCATTCAGTACCTCGCTAACGAAGTAGACCGGCCGTTGGACGGGGGTATACGTGCCCTTCCTCCGCGGGCTCAACAACCAAGGCGGTACTAACCACCCGGTTGGTATTTGCGATGTAGCAACGATATCGTCTCGCATCGTTCGAGGCCACTAGCACCGGAGGTGTGGTGAGAAACTTCTTGAAGCTGCTGAAGGCCTCTTGAGCCTCGTTGGTCCACATGAAAGCTTCTCCCGCACGAAGGAGTTTGAAGAACGGCAATCCCTTTTTCGCCGAGCCGTGCAACGAAAAAACACATGCACGCTAACAATGTCATGCCCGCTAACAATGCCATGCTCGCTTTTCTCCGGGTTTGGCTCAATGCCATGCACGCTAACAATGTTGCCAAGCAAGTTACGGAGGGGACGCAAAAAAACACACTTTCCGGGTTAAGTTTCCATTGGTACTCGTTTAGTTTGGCGAACACCCTTGCAAGATCGTCGACTGGGGAAAGGGTGCTCACGGGTCTTCACCACGACGTCGTCGACATAAGCTGAGCGAGGTCGGGGATAAGATTCCTAAGCAGCCCCTGTATAGCCCATCGGTAGGTGGCTCAGGCGTTCTTGAGCCCGAACGACATGGTAGTGTAGCAAGAGGGCGCCAAACGGAGTGATGAAGGAAGTCTTCTCTTGGTCTTCGATCGCGAGGGCAATCGATGATAACCCGAGTAGCAATCCGGGAAGCTAAGTAGCTCGCAACCTGCAGTGGAGTCGACAACCTGGTCGATACGCGGTAGACCGAAAGGGTCTTTAGGGCAAGCCTTATTGAGATCGGTATAATCAATGCACATCCTCCATTCATTATTCTTCTTTCTTACAAGGACCGGGTTAGCTACCCGGTCGGGATGATACACTTCGCGAATAAAGCCGGCCAGGCTAATAATCTAGTTACTTACGCTTTAATAGCGGTGACTTTTCTTTATTAAAGCGGCGTATTTTTTGAGCGCACGGCTTGGCCATTGGCTTGACATGTAGGCGGTGCTCGATCCGGCTCGAGGTACTCGGGCATATCGGCGGGTTTCCACGCGAATATGCTCACGTTCTCCCTCGGGGAACCGGACGAGCGCGTCTTCCTATTTGGGGTCAAGGTTGACGCCTATCTTAGTCATCTTGGATGCATCGCCCTCCACCCGGTGGATGTCTTTAGTGTCCGACGGCTTGGCGGTCCTCTTCGCCCCCGCTCCTCCTCGGGTATCTCGAGGTCAGAGGGATTCAGCTTCTTTGCGTTCTTGATGACCTCCTCCTGCCGTATCGACTGAAGGATGAACTCCCGCTTGTCAAGGCCCTCCTTCTCGCGAGGGCGTAGGCCATGTGTACATTAGCCCCGCATGTAAGCACCCCCTTCTCCATGGGGATCTTGAGGATGAGGTAGCCATAATGCGGGACCGCCATGAGCCCTGGTCAATCTGGGCGCCCGATGATGGCGTGGTACGATGACTCAAAGTCGCGAATTTACGACGAAATTCATGTCTTGGATGCGATGGTGTTTAGCGTCGCCGAACGCACACGGCGTCACCGCCGAGAGGGGTTGACGATTCTCGGGGAGGATTCCCGTAGCGGGCGCCGTATGGCTTGAGGTCGCCCGCCGTGATGTCCGGAGCTTTCATCGAGTTCGAAGAACAGCATGTTCGGGCGCTCCCTCCGTCGATGAGGACCTTGTCAAATCGCAAGCGTCCGATCACCGGGTCTAGGACGAGTGGGAACCACCCGGGGTATGGGTTGTTGCACGACTGGTCGTCACGGCTGAAGGTTATGACCCGCTCGGAGAAGGTAGGCCATATCGGGTCCGTGACCCCCTCACCGAAGTCTTTGACGGTCGGGACATTACGGGCGGAGATCTTGCGATCCCGCCCCACCTGCGGCCGTAGTGTCCTCCCATGATCATGTGAATGACAGGCGTCTTGGTGCGATAGCGGTGCACAGGATCGGCGTCCTCGTCTAGGTCTTCTTCCCGGATGTTGCGGACAACTTTGGGCGCTTCCTCCGGCTGTTCGTCGGCGATCTTGAGCTTTTTTTGCGTTTGCTCTCATACTCGGCATTGAAGTGCCGACACTCCGCATGAACTATGGTTCAAGTCCGGGTGTCGGGGCACTTGCCGTGTAGAAGCTTTTTGGATCGGATCTCGCCCGGTTGGCGTCTTCTTCTTGCCACCGGCCTTGGCGTTGTTGACACCACCTCCCCGGCGGTTCCGATCCGATGGCGCTCGCGATAGTTGCCTTGACCCTCTTCCGGCGACTCACGTCGCGGAGTCGTCGGGGCGGCGGTTATCGTGGCTTGTCGCGCCGCTTATCGCCGCGGGGAGCATCGCGGGGGGGGAATACTCTCGGCGGGCGAGTAGCCGTAATCTTTGTGGAAGACGTACTCGCCTCATCTTGCGGCGAACCTCTGCGCCACGTCCGGCCGGTTTGGACATGGTTGTGATTTTGGACTGTGGAGCTTCTTCCGCAGCTCTTGGGCTGCGGCGTTACCGTTGGAGACAAGGCCCTTGGTGAATGCGCCGACGCCTCCTCGTCGGTGATACCGGGATCGTCGGGCGCACCTTGAGAAACGGCGGATGTACTCCCGGAGTGGCTCGTTGCGCTCGAGACGCAACCTCTCCAGTCATACTTTGTAAATTTGTTTACACGTGGACTTGTAGGTGCTAATGAAGATATCCTTGACGTCTTGCCACGTGCGTAGTCTTCCTTCCGAGAGGGCGGGGGGAGCCGGCGATTGGCCGCTGGTCGGCCGATCGGAAGTAGTTCGCCATAACGTCCTCCCCACCTCAGGCCGATCGGTCGCGATCTCGTAAATCATGACCCGGGCCTCGGGATCTTGGTCGCCGGAGTGCCGGGAGGGCGTTAGTGCCTTTGAAGCCGGGGGAGGCCATCGGACCGGCGGAGATCCGGGTGGTAGGGCTGGATCGTAGTGATCGTGAGGTTCCCAGTTGGGTTCCGTCACAGCATATTGTATTCCTCACGTCGTTGGATCTCGGCGTCTTCGCGAGCTTTCTTGGCTGGTGGTGATGCGATAGCGGGCATCTCGGGCAATCTCGATCTTTGCTACGGAGGTCGGGGACGCTTGGTTTCGATCTGGCGGGACGCCGGGGTGGTTGCCCACCAGCGCCACCGGCCGGAGCACCGCGACCGACCCCCCCGCTCCGCTTGCCGACCGTCTTGGCACGCGTTTTGCCCGGCGGCGGTTAAAGCTGCCGGGGGAGCGCCGCCGTCGCATCGCTGAGATTGGTTTGTCCCCCTTGGCATGGAGGACGCCTCTTCTTCACCTTGGGTGTTGCGACTCCTCTGGCGATGGCGCGGACGGGATGGCGGCGTGAGGGCGCGGATGAACCCGAGACCGGGTTTAGGCCGGGCGTGGGTGGCGTAGGCGTATCCGCGGACCTCGTCGATAGTGACGTTCTCCGCAAAGCGGGGAGGGTCACGGCGCCGCAATGTTATTCGGCGTCTTGTGGACGAAATACCAGCCACGCTATCGAGGGCCCGAGCTTGTAGATTCCGGGCGAAGTCGGGCGGCTGCGGCCGATGTCACCGGCTGAGCCCGGCGGCCGCATCTGCTCCACGTGCCGGCGGCGTGCACGATCGGCGTTACGCTCTTCCCCCGCAGAACGTTCTTGATTTACCCCTCAAGGGGTGCCGAAGTCGTTGCCGGCGAAGACCTCCGCCGCGGGTCTCCGGGAGCGGTACCACTGGTCGAACAGCGGGGAGTCGTAGGCGATCTCAGCTCCATCGGGTCTGGAGGACGGTAGTAGTGGCGTCGGGCGAAGTCGGGGGAGGCGATAACGGCCATCACGGGCTTCGGTGCTTTCCTCCTCCCCTCGGCGCCCTCGGGATCGGAGAGAGCTTAGCCATGCGGATGTGGTCGCGCGTTGTCGATGAGGCGCAGCCGTGGTACGTTGGTGCGTCGATGAAGTCGTAGGGTCGGGACGGTCCTCCGGCAGGTCCCCGAGCCTGGCGCTGGCCACCGCGGATGATGAGAAGTGGGCGACCCGACCCTCGGGAGTAGAAGTGACGACCGGACCTCGCCGAGGGGAAGATGGCCCTCGGCCAGTCTGCTTTCTCCGAGGAGCCGCCGGGCGGCCCGTGTCGTGGTCGATGTTGTTCCTATTGGGCAGAGCGACATGGTCGAACCAACCAAAGGGGTAGACTCACTCATACCGATCTTGAAGTCGCCCAGTAGATTGTCGACGTCGTGGGCCTAAACGCCGCGTACGCGACGCGAACGGGTGGGTGAGCCCTAATCGGGGTCCGAGCGGCCCCCCGGCCCGGGTTGGGGTCGGTGCCGATGCGGAAGTAGCGATGCCGCAAGACGCGATTGGATCCGAACCGGGCCAGCGAGTCGTTGGACGCCGGCGTGGCGCCGTTGTTCACGGCGGCCGTCGGTGGATGTCCTCCATCGGGTCGACCGCCATGGAGTCGAGGGGAAGATCACCATCTTGTTAGCCATGGCGTCTTCGTGCACACCCCCTACCTGGCGCGCCAACTGTCGTCGGTTTATCGGTGATAGTCTAGTAGGGGTATGCCCAACTAGTAGATTGAGCGGTTAGGGATGTGCTAGATGGCTAACGAGGACGTTAAGCGAAACGAGCGAAGGACAAAACACACGGGTTTTACCCGGGTTTGGCCGCCTTGATGGCGTAAAACCTACATCCCCGCTTAGTTGTATTGATTGATTGAGAATCGGATGTCCCTCGGGGGATCCCTACTCACCTTGTATAGCCCGGGAGAGGGGTTACAGGTCGGATCCGGTCCGACAAGAACTATCCCCGATCGGTTACAATAGGAAAGTATGTAGTGATTACGATCGAGCTATACTAGGAAACTATCTTGGCGACCAAGTTTAGGCTGTGATCTCCGATAATTGCGGTCTTCTAGCGCCAAGGGCTTCAGTCCGCCGTCTTGGGCCAGCCAGAAAGGCCTAGCCCGAAGTAACCCGTGAGGGGATAGGGGTTTATCCCCCCACACTAGAGTACTCCAATAGACTTTGTATCCAAAAAGATATTTGTATCCGACATTCTTTGAATCTGAGTCATACCTTATTTGATACTCATTATTCATACCCATAACTGAGACAATCCGTATTCCTATATGTATTTGGTAGCTATCCATCGCTGATTCCAAATCCGAGCAAAAAACATGAAAACAAATATGGTATTAGTGATATCCGTTCGTATCCGATCCGTTTTCATCCCTACCTACCCTGCTATGTTTTCTTTGGTTACTAGGGCATTGGCGTGGGGTAGCTCTAGATTTGTCGGTCCTTTCTAGTGAAGGTGATTGTTGTCTTCGGTTAATTGTTTTAGCCCCCTACACAGCTATGTCTTTGACCGATCGAGGTGGTCCTTCTCATTTCTTGGTTTAGAATTCTATAGCGGAGCCTCTAGCTATAGCAAGATCATTTCGATCGTTGGTAGGGTGTATGTGCATTGATTTGATTTTTGGGTTGGGCTCGTTTTTAGCAAAGTGGCGGTTGTGTTTGGTGTGCTAGAGGGGTGGTAATTGGTTCGGTGGTGGAGGAAGTGTCTCAAAGCTATTGTTCTCCGCTAGATGTGGCTTGTTTGTTGGTTATGTGTTGTGGCCTTGGGTTTACGTGAGGTCGGTTGACTGCCTCGGTGGCCGCTTGTTTGTGTTGGTGGTGTACGTGTTGGTCACCAAGTTGGCAAAAGTTGGGATAGTATGCCTGCGTGCCAAAGTTCAGGGATGTATTTAGGTAGAGTTGAGTCTAGGGTAGACAGGGCAATCTTGACTTGCCTATTGTGCTTGGGGGAAGAAGGATAGAGATGGTCGCAAAGGCGCATGCTTTATATCTCGCTTTGTAGGAGGGCCGGACTATCTTTGAGCTTCGCCACCAAAGCTGAAGCCTGAGGTGCTTGTTGATTCACATGCTCTATAATTGGGCTAGTAGCTTTTGAGAGCTCTTGCTCGGGTATTTAGTTTGTTTGTTGCCACACCTTTGGGGCACCGAGGTGATCTTAGGCCGCGGGCTTCCTCAACCTTGTCCTCTTGTGGTGATGCATATGTGCTTTGTGTTTTGTGCTTGAGCCTTCTCTAGGGCGGCAAAGGTCATTGTCTCTCTCATAGAAGCTTTCCTCTTTCCTACCATTGTGCGTTTACCTTGTCGAAGCCCCAAGATGGGTGCCAATGTTGAAACTAGACTTTCCAATGGGTGTGTCAAGAGCGACCACCGCTCGATTGGGGCGAAGGGCTCCTTCAAGCGGTCGGTGCCTTGGGAGTGGGCCTAGTCCATTGTAGGAATCACAAAGTGGAGGGCTAAGAGCATCTCCAACAGTTTTGGTATTTTTGACTTGTATGCCAACTCCCCATTCCAAATGCAAAGTAAAAAAAAAGGCTTCCTCCAACGGTTTTGCTATTTTTGGTTTGCTATATGGGAAAAGTGGGGCCAGGGGGGAGCGGTTTGTTGGTTCCTCGTCGGATCCGTTTCGCAAGTCGCCATGGGTCGGGCATGCAAGAGACACACGCAAGAAATGCCAAAGCTCCCAAGTTTGGCAAAAAATGCCAAAGGAGGACCCTGATTTTGCCAAACTCACTAGAATGCAAAAAGGATTTGCAAAACTGTTGGAGCATTGTTTTCTAGACTTTTTGGCAAAAAATGCAAATGCCAAACCCATATGCAACACTATTGGAGATGCTCTAAGGTCTCATAAATGTACTCACTAACCAGTTCACCACTACATTTTGGGCCTTTTTATAGGGCAACACGTTCAATATGTGACCCCATTGCGCAAATGCCCCAAGGCAGTGACCATACATCCCTAGGATATTCCTCCTTCAACGTAGTAGTAGGCTAGAGGGCATTCTTGGTAGTCTACTTTTGTCACCTTCTTGTTGTGGGATCCCATCTTAGGCCCACCAATGGCTCTATGGCCTGACAGGGGCGTTTACTATTAAACTTAGATAGAAATTTGCCTTACCTTACGCTTGCTCAAGTTTGGACCTCCACCTTCGTGCCTTTGTCCTCCGTCGGTAGTTTGATGTCTGGGACCTCCACCTTCGCGCTCGGGCCTTTGACAACAATTAGGAGCCTAAAGCCTTCGCTCTTAGTGCCTTGACTTCTACTTTTGGCGGTTGAAATTTAGTTGGAGTAATTGGTTATCGAGACTGCTTTTTATCTATGGGACCCCTTTTGTTCAAATCAATAATTCGTGGCTACCATTAGCATTTGTTAAGTGGATATTGTTTGTCCTTTGGTGATTTTATGTCGGTTAGATGCATCTTCTTTTGTGTTATTGTTACACTAGATTAGGTTCATTTGTTCACGAAGGGCCTTATGCAAGTTTTTTTCATCTTGAGGCCGTTTGAAATGGTTTATTATATTGTAGTTGTTTTATTAGAATGAAATATTTGTTTCATCTCATTTGTACTACTTTGAATTATGTATGAGGAAGTGAAGGTTGAGCTCCTATTTGAGCATAAGTTGATGGATGTTTGGTGCATCCCGGAGTTTGGTCTTTAAATGAACCATTAAGTCTAAGTTAAGGTCAACATGTGGTATTGTAGATGGCAATACAATCGTGGGTTGCCCATGCTTATGTGACATCTAGTGACAAATTTGTTGGTACTTTATTGGCTACCTATTTGATAGTTTATTTCAATCAAGTTTCTAAGAGGAGCGATTTAAATTGCTTTTATTAGTTGGTAGTTTGGTGCACATAGTGGTGTTCACATGTGCATGTTGCTCATTCGATTAGTGTTGGGCTGTCGAAGTTATGTGTTTTAACTAGAACACATAGGGAAAGCATGGTTTTGCATTTTTCACTATTTGTTCAATGCCTCGGCTAATTTTTTTGGCATATCTCTTGGTGATCGATCAATTTATTCAGACTTAGGTTAGGAGGTGTTGTTGTTTTGAAAATCTAACCAATGAGTAATCGTGTGCCCAAAGATGTCTAGCTCGTAATGGTAAAAAAAAAGAATCAAGATAGTGGGGTTATATTTATCATAGTTTGGGCGAATGTCCCTTGTCCAAATGGGTGAGCTCGGTGCCCATAGGTTTTTCGGTTTGCAGTACGGGTGTACAAATAATCGAGAGAGGGAGAAGCTCCCAAGTCTCTAGTGAATGAGTGAGTATGCGAGTGGATGAATGTGTTCAAAGCCAAGCGTGCTTAGTTGCCTAAGCTTGGATCGAAGCTCTAGGAGCTTGTGCGTGTGAATCTAGTGAGTTGATGCATTTGAGCCTTAGAGGAAAATAAAGGCTCTCTTCGGGTTTGCGTGAACCTATTGAGGCTATCGTGTGAGAGGGCATGCCTCCCCTTTTATAGTTCAAGAGGAGGGTAGGATTACAAATGAGATGTCCTAGCAAAGTGAAGAAAAGTTAGCGGTGATGGAGAATTCGGGCTTGTCTTACGGTAGAAGGAACATGGATGGGTGAGTCCTAAGAGGAGAGGGCACCCATGCCATCCATGCCTTGAAGTACGCCATTCGTCCGGTCTGTCATGCTGAGTCGTACCATACATGCGTCCTCCCGCTTGCCACATGGTTGTGGAGTTGGGAGAGTTTGATATGACACTTGAGGGCTATCGTTTTACCACTAGCGATGTGCGTGCTCATTCTCAAAAGGAGGGTGAGGCATCCCATAGCTCGAGATTAGCTAACCCTCTTAGTTTTACAAGGAATCTTGCCATGCATGCCATGTAAAATCCATCCGGACAAAGGCATGTCGACACTTCAAATCGAACATGTCCCTAGCCCCGGGAAGCTTTGTTGCACATGTTTAGAGATTTGCTAAGGTTACAATTTGTTTAAGAGCAATGTTTCCTTGTCTAGATTTAGTGAGATGTGATTTGGACTTATTAGAAATTCTTTCAATTTTCTTATTGTGCGGGATACACCCCGGTACCCATGACACACTACTTGGGCCATGGACTTCGGGTGGCCATGCCCATGACAAGATGGAGTGTGGGTCAAGGCATCAGCCACCGCTCACTCTGAATCTATGTAATGTGTAAATGAGATCATACCTTTCTATAACTCGGGTGATCTTATCTCGTAACCCTACCCCCGACTATACAAGGTGGGTTGGGACCTTCCTTGTTTTTCAAATCATATCATATGATAGCCAATACAAAATAGAACACAAGACGTAGAGTATCACACTATTTTGGTGGCTCGAACTTGTCTAAATCTTATTGTTGACACCAGATTTTGGTACGAGAAGAATATGTAATCATTTGAACAAGGCATTCATCGAAGGTGCATTGGCTAGTTTGTGAGAATAGTCGAATTGACTAAACACAGAGGAAGCAAGGGGATTGACCATCCGAAGAGGCGACGTCGGCCAAGGCCCACCATATCAAGGGAAGGAAGCAATGAAGACTCCGACAAGAAGGGAAAGATTGGAGTCCAAGTTTAGTTGTTTAGATTTGTTTACCTTTATTTTGAGTCGTATCCCCGACCATTGTAAAACAGATCCACAATCAATCAAACAAAATTCTTAGGTCAACTTTAGTAGTTTTTCGTCGAGTTTTCAACATCTCGGGCTATATCGGTCACCGACATCGAAGTTGCTTGTAAGTACCAATATGGTTTGTTTTAATCTATAAGGCTTCATTGGTACGCCAACCTCTTATGGCATTATCTCAAGCTTGTTATCAATTCATTTGTTAATTTGTAAGGCTGCATTGGATCACCAACCTCTTATGAGTTTGCTTATGAATTAGTTATCCTAATTGATCCGAGTTAGTAACATTCATGCTTGTTAGCTTCTAATTAATCTAGGTATCGATTTTATTAATTATAATGTCATCGTCTAGTTGTGTTGGGTATATAAACCGGGGATACCTAGACTAAGCGGACTTAGACACGTACGACCACCGAGGCCCAAGTGCACCTCAAGGCCGAACACGAGACTCCACCCGCTTAGGCATACGAGGGCTGCGAAGGCCTTAGGTATAGAGCATCAACTCACCCGAGACTATCGAGAGCCTTGGGAGATTGCGGTGTCCACGAGTGAGAAGACCCTCGGGTGCTTTCCCGATCCGCCTGAGGGTGTCATCTCTCTCCTAGCACCAACAGCCAAATCATCTAAGTCTGGGAACTAGCCGTTTCATCCCTCTCTTAGTTGAAAACAGGGCCACCCATGCCCGGTGTAAGGTAGACACAACCGTGCGGGCCCCGACGTCGGATGGCGCCCACCCATGCTCTGGCGTAACAAGAACCTTGCCGAGTCCTAGAACCTGCGTGGGAGAAACGCCCGGCTATAGAGCTCGGCGTTCTTAAATGCGCGAGCTTCGGTTATGCGTTGTCCCAACACATGACACTATAGCGCCCGGTCAACGTGTCCTTCCTCAAGTTCTTTGAGCAAGGAATGAGAAAAGATAACCGTTGTAACCGCCCACTCCAGTCCTCTTTGCAGCGAAAGCGAAGAGCTGGACCTTACTCCACGTACTATGGTGTACACGACCATCCTTTGGCAATGCCGCCATAGCACCATCCACACCTAGAACAGGGAAAAGTACAACAACGACAATGCTCCACAACACCTGAAGTATCGAACGATATGCTACCTACCCTATTCTACCCTTGACTTCCGCCCCACGACGGGCCACGTATAGGGCTATGCTGGTGCTACCCATCCTAATTCTAGGAGTGACAAGACCAACAGCCATGCTCCACAACACTCGAAGTACAAGGTCCTATGCTGCCTAACACACGAATTCAGGAGATCAATGGTTGCCTTAAGGGTGAGAGAGGCACAGTACCAAACTACTCCAATCTTCTATGGCAAGGAATCCACAACTGACGATCGACCTAGTACGATGATGACTATTCACTGTCAGGGCTGTTGGAAGTAACCGTGGTGATCCTACCCTTCTTCATTTTTCCCTTTCTTTAACTCGGTAGCCTAACTGAATGCATGTGAGTTGGCCCCTCCCTTCCTCTGTAAAAGGGATAGTCTAACCCTAGACTTAGGTAGGATCAACACTTCTCATCCAACCCGATCCATCTCATCTCAACCCATCCAGGCTTGCCCCTATCTAATGGGCACCGGTAGCTCACCCGATACTGGCATTACACTCAATCATTCTAAGAGACTTGAGATCCGTCCCTCTCTCGAACACTTGTAATCTCCCCTATTGGAAGTACCCTCTTGGTACAAGATCTCACAAGCAGCAGCCCACACTGGACGTAGGGACATTCTACCCGAACCAGTCTAAATCTTGTGTCTTCTTGTGCACCATTGTATCTAGAAGCAATCTTTGATGCCACACGATACACTCACTAGTAGTGTGTCTTAGATACCCTCGTTTACAATACATTAACCGGTTGTTACCGAGATAGATCTGTCTTTATCTTTTTGTTATAATTGGTCTCATAAAGCTTAATCGATGTACCTCATGCTTGATGAATTGTTATGCTCTTTTAAGTTAGTTAGATCTATCTTGATTTCAATCTAGCATAGTGGGCTTTTTAATTGTATGAGTCAATCTAGATTAGATTCATTAATCAGAAGGCCCTATTTTGTCTATCTCTAGTAATTTGTATTGAGCTACGATGTATTGGTAGATATTCGATCTAGATTTGATGGTTAATGTCTCTTTTTTCATTGACACATGCTTATATTATTTGCTATGCCTTTAGCCGACTACGAATAGTCGATTGAGCCTCACGCCGTTATTTTACGGGCATATGGACTGCACAAGTTTAGTTAGAAATCGGTTTTGCCACCGCAGTCTCTAGGAACCGGCTTGTCACTCGCACTTTACATGTTATATTATTTTGCCGATTTTTGACTATTTGTGAGAATCGACTATTTAGTCGATCGCTATGTTTCTTGGCTCCCCGAGCATTTACATTTGGAACTTTCTAAGCTCACGGCATGTTTTGCCCTAAATTAATGATCACATTTTCTCCCTTGTCAACTGTAGGTCAAATTGGTTGGCACGTCTCGACATCTTATCACCGGCATGACCGAGTGAAGCTAGGCGGATTGCTAAAGTTGAAGCTCACGATCCCATTAGGTTTGCTTGGTGTGTTGGCGTGGAGACCGCATTTTGTGTCAACACTTGAGTCTCTGTCGTCTTCTTGTTCTTGCGGTCGAACAAATCTACTATATCGTGGGTCGTGGGCCTCCCCTTGGTGGACTACCGATGGCATCTTTTGTGAACACTTATTGATTATTGATTTGAAGATGAACCACATGAAGATTAGACTTTGCACATCAAGAATCCGATGTGGTTGCTCGGGGTTCAATTGTCATTTGAGGTGGAGAATTATGATGTTGAATATTGCTTATATATTTGGTTATGTCTAGGGACCTTTTTTTTTACGTGCACGCAACTTTGGGGTCTTACGAGAGAAAGTGCCCAAACCAGCTACAAAGGGCGGCCCAAGCTCACTCTACTTTTTGGTGGTTTTTTCATTTGCTTTTAACGGAATGAGAGATAGGGTTCGAGAGAGGAGAGGTAAGGCTATGATGCGTACCAAATCCACAACTAGAAGAGTGAATTTTGTTTGGGATTCGAAGCCAACTTTGTTAGCTTCTACCTCTTGTATCTTCATCTTCTTAGTGGATTGATTGCTCGCCGCCATCCATGGTTTTTTCCGTAAGGGGTATCCACGTAAATCCTTGTGTCTATGATTCTTTTGCTTATCTTGCCATTTTTGTTGGTTGGTTTCCATATTGCTTTCTATTGGAGCCATTTTGTTCAAGTTCATGGTGTATGGATGAGGTGGCATATGATGCATAGATGAATTTTTGATATGTTGATGATGGGGATTGATGTATTCTTGAGCTGATCTTTGCAAATACATTAATGTTTGGACAACACCATGTCGAGAGAATGCATACTATGGGTCTGTTTTTAATGTATGCACATAAGGTGTTTCTTTGAAATGCTTATGAGTAATTATCTTGCTAATTTGGGACGCTTTCACTACCCCTCTATCTCACAAAATGATATTCTCTCGTTTCAAATAAATTGGTTCCCCGGTTTCCTCTTCCACTTTCGGGGCAAGATGGGGGGGTGGGGCTCAGTATTCATTGTATTTATTCACGTTCATGTTCTACAGGGAACTTTGGGAGTTATGCTATGTCGGAACTGGAGGATTCACTTTGGTTTCCAGCTCACGGAAACTTTAGAGATAATTGCTATTATGGGATTCCTACGTGTGCTTTCGCTATAAGCGGACTCCTACCATTTGCTTTCGCTAAAATGACAAACCCGAAACATTTACATTTCATAGTTTAAAATGAATCGAAACGTTAACACTTCATAATACATGACATTTTGTCATTTTAATATCAAAATACATCTCAAATACATGTATTTTTAGCTGAGGTGACCATTTTGCCCTTACGCATTCAAAAGGTGTCTACGTGACCCTTGCTGGGCATCGCTGGACGTGGGCCTGGCTGCTGCTGGCCATGGCAGGCCGCTGGGCATTGCTGGCCGCTGGCCCTGGCGTTTCTTCCTTCCTTTCTATTGGGCCCACGCTGTTGGAAACAATGATGACGAGGAGCAGCACCTCAACCCCTTCCTCGACGCTGCATGCGCAGTCCGCCTACTCCAGAGTTCAGTGCGTGCTTCGTTTTTGCTTGCAGGTGCTCTGCGTTTTCTTTTTGTCTGTGTTGGCTCGTCTTGGGATTGTGACCTCGCTAGCCGTTGGGTTGCGGATGTGGGCACAAGAATATGGCGTTGCTGTAACACCCTAAACTTTGTATGATTTTGAAATGGGTAATTTGATTTATTTATGTAATTTCGTGGTGCATTGAATATAGATAATAATAAATTTTCATGAATTAAAACAAATATAAGGCTAGATACATGTTGTTGCATTCATGATGGAGCATATATTTTTCTGTGATGGTTGTATTTTCTTTTGCTGAAATTGAAATGTGTTCAAATTCTTTTTACAAAAAGTTTTTTTTTTGAAATCTATTCAAATAAAAAGAAATGGCATTCTATTTTGTTTCTTTTCTCTTTTCTGGTAATCCAGCCCGAGCGGCCTTGTTCCCCTGTTGGCCTGTCCCTTTCCTGTTTTCGGCCCGAAGTGGATGTAGGCCTGCACTTTGTTTTCCCAACCGAGTGGAATTCTTTCCTCTTGGCCCGTTGGCCCGCTCCTCTCCTTGCTCTTGGGCCACCAGCGCCAGAAATCCCGGCCCAGCTCGGCCACAATCAGCACCAGCAGCGCACGCGCTACGCACGTGCTTCGCCTCACCTTCCTCCTCCCCGAGTGGAAAGACGCCGCGGTGATAGCGGGCGTTTCCCGTTTCGTCGCCCTCCTTGAAGTCGCCAGTGCCCTGCCTACTTAAGCCGTGCAGCCTGCGCCACGACGTTCTTTTCCAACTCCTCGCAATCGCCTTGAACCCAGCAACAGCCGCCGCGGAAACCTTGGTAGCCGCCGCCGTTGAGCTCGTCGTCGGTTTCGCCGAAGCCGTCGTCTCCTCGTCACCGTAAGATTGTGGCTGGACTTCGTGACTGCTCCGCGAAGTGCCGCGTCATTTTTCCCTATTTTTCTTGCACGATATCGCTCACACGGTGTCGCCGGACTGTGCAGGAAGCCGCCGTCCGTCTCTTCCGCCCGTACGCCGACCCCGAGCCCTCCCGGACCTCCCTGTTGTCCTAGGTGAGATCCCCGTCTCCGTATCTTTCGATTGGTTCAAGTCGCGTTGAAAACCGTGCCCGGAATCGCCCAGTTCATCTTCGCCGGCGAGCTCCCCTCGCCGCCGGCCATGGCGCCGCCGTCGGGGTCTTCTTCCCCGTTGAGCCCCCTTGTGTGGCATCCATCGATCCAATCTCGGCCGTCAGCTTCTGATCGAACGGCTGAGGGAGCGCCGTACCCCTTCGTCGGGTCATTTTCTTAAAGACTCCCTGCTATATATCATTAATTGCATCCAGGTCCCTGACTCGGTTTATAAAAGAAATTTTATTTGTTTTATTTCCGAAATGAATTTCAGTCCAATTACAAAATTGCCATTGTATTCATTTGTTCATATCTTTCTCATCTCAAATCGATTTGACCCGTTCAAATTGCGTTGGATTCGTAATCTCGTAATCTAGATGTTTATTCCACTGTTTATTAGGTTTTCAACTTTTAAATTTCGTGATCATATTTAATTTATTATTTTATTCATGTAAATCTTGTAAATTGCATAACTTCGTCGCTTTTAGCTCCGATTTTGGTGAAATTCGCGTCTATGTGATCGTAGTGATCCGTACTTTTGTTTTATAACCTTTTAAGTTATTTCCTTGTTGTTGGTGTACTGTTCTCATGTTATCTCTTGTTTGCTTCGTGTGTGATTGCATGAAACCCTTGTATGTTGCTACGTGTTGATCGGTGTAGACGGTGTGAGCAGTTAGTGGGTGACCAAGAGTACTTTGAAGACCCGGACCAGCAGCAACACTCCTTTGACCAAGGCAAGTTTAGTTTTGGGATATGCTAAACTTTAAATCATGATCTTATAATTTGCTTAATGTTTATGCATTGAACTTTAAATATGAATCGTTTGGCAACATAGGGATTTCTCTCGTGATGTAGATCAGGGTATTACAAAGACAACTATGGGGGTTATATGACTCTGACTTTAGTTCCATAGAGATCATTCCTCTAGCAAGTTGGAAGTGCAGAATTGGATATAGTATGCCCCCGGCCCCGTAATATGTGAGTATAGACTCGAAGTTATGTGCCACATAGGAAGGGTGGGTCCTATGTCTAACGCAATTAGCGCCCTAGCTTGTTAGCGAGAACCTTTGAGGGCTTCATAGTGGTTCTTGGTGTTTGGGTTTGATCCGCCCTTGCATTTGGGAACCACGACTCACAGTGAAAGTGTACACCCTACGTAGAGTTTGATAAACTGGTATACTAGCCTTGCCCAAGGTCATGGGCGGCCCTGGAACCTTCACATTAAGGACGATGACTTGTGTTTGTTAAATTGTTCATTATTTATTGTTTGATGTTGTTCATTATTTATATTATAACGATCATGGGTTTTTGGGTAAATATTGTCTTGCTATTCTTGTTAAATACGGTTGTACTTACCCTTGCTATATTACAACAATGGATCAAATTTGGAATGATCACTACATTGAGGACTATCGCAATGAGTATTAGGCTTGGAGTCAACCGGTCCCCTCGTGGTGGAGCTTCTACGAGAGACGTCATTAGTTGCTTTTATTTTATTTAAGACTTTGTAGTGAATATTTGTTCTCTATGTAATAAGCACAGTGATGGTACTTTTATACATTTGTCGAAACTTATGTGCGTGACATTCCCGGGCGCACATAAGATATTTAGACATCCACTTTTGTTCTTAAAAATGGGTGTGACAGTCGCGCGTGCCATGGGTGGAGGAGACCGGCGCCGGCCGAGGTGTTGGCGGGTAGGGGCAAGCAAGTTGTGGTGACCACCGGTGTCACTTGGACAGGTAAGTTGTCCATCCATGGAGATCGTTGATGCTTTCAGGAAGGAGCAGATCTCCGGAAGGAGGGGCGGGACGATGGTCTTTGTGTGTGTGGGAGAGGAAACAATATTGCGGATGAATCGATCGGTTATGTACGAGTACATCCATTAGAAGAAGGGTAATATGGTCATTAGAAGAAAATCACTAGTAACGAAATGATTTTACATCAACCTGCCAAATCTTTTACGTGGCGGGCACGATGTTTGCCCGCCACGCAAGTTCCAAGCCGACGCGGCCACCCTGGGCAACCGGCCGTCCGTCACGGTTAAAGGATTAATCATGGCAGGTGCCTTAACGATGCCCGCCACGAAAAATCTCCGATTAACCTTGGCGGGCGCCTGTAACGCGACCCCCACGGTTAATCTATTTAACGTGACGATCACGTTACAGGCGCCCGCCACAGTTCGTAAGTGTTTTACGTGGCGGGCGGATTAAGGCGCCCGCCACGGTTAATCCTGAGGCCTATAAATACAGCTCTCCCTCTTCTTCCCCACTAGATCCCCTCTAGATAATCAGGAGCCGACACCTCAGGAGAAGACACAAGAAGCAGCACCTCAGGTGAAGACACAGAGGCAAAACCTCAAGAGAAGACAAAAGAGGCAGCACCTTAGGAGAAGACATTGGAGGCAGCACCTCAAGAGAAGACAAAATAGGCAGCACCTGAGGAGAAGACAAAGGAGGCAACACATCAACAGAAGACACTAGAGGTAGCACCTTAGGAAAAGACACTAGAGGTAGCACATCAGGAGAAGACACTAGAGGCAAGACCTGAGGAGAATGCAGGGGACAAGACACCCATTTACACTCAAGGCCTCCAACTGCTAACTCCTATGGCAACGGGGAAGGAGAAAGCAGCTAATCAGGCCACACCCAAGAAGTACCCATACACGCTTGAGTTTGAAAGGTATGCTAACAACGAGCATATAGACAAACTATAATATGTATTTAGCTAACAACCTAACATTTGTAGCCCTGCTTTCTTGGCCAAAATCACCACTTAATGTGTGGCCCATCTCGGACGAATGCCCCGGCCACTTCGAGTATGGGAAGTACATGATACCTAAGGCCTAGCTCATCGATGACGAGACTTGGGAGGCTCAGAGATTCCATCTATGGTATGTAGAGTGCGCAAAACGTGGCTTGCAGAACTTCGCTATCAATATTCCTGGGGAGTTCTTCCACTTGGATAGAGATACATAGATGGCCATAGAATTCCATGACATGTGTAGACTACTACAGTGACAAGACCTTGACGCCGCCCAAGTAACCTTGTTTGCTTTGTAAGTGAAATATGACTTCCACACCAACCATGCATCCTTATAGATTCTTTGTCAAGAGTACTAATGCCACCACCACATGTCCTTATAGGTTGATGTCCAATGCAAGCATCCAGGTTGGCCGACGTATTGTTTATCTATCTCCATTGCATATTTGTGAGCAACAGATCATGGGTTTCCCAAAACCAAAGGACCATCCAGATATGGTGGACTTAACGGACGAGGAGAGAAAAAAGATATGGAGAAAGGAGCTCAACGAAAACAAGTTGGGAATATCGCAGTACATACTAGTAGCGATGAAAAAGGTCAAGGGAAATGGGTCTCTCATGGCAGCTTACCACTACGGGTGGTCAAGAAAATCGGGAACCGGATTTGCTTTGTCGTCTATCCTCAGGACGGCAGGGCCATGATCTTTGACTCACTTCGGAACTCAAACCCCCTAGGCTACAAGCAATTCGAAAGCTGCTTGAAATTGTAAGTGATGAACTGTTTATTCAATTACTAGAGTCGAATATCATCGTTGACAATCGTGCTTTTCATGCAGGCGCTTACAAGGAGTACATGAAGGACCCAAACCGCTATGATCGAAGATCCGAGAAGGGTAAGACAAATAATGGAAATAGACTCAAAATCAAGCGAGATTTTCCGGTATGCATATCAAAACTAATTCTTTGTACTACTAATGCCTACTTTGCTTCTATATTACTACTAATAATGTTTTTATTGTGTGTGTGCACCAAGCAACATTACGGAAAACTTGTGTGGTTTCTTCGTCTGTGAGTACCTAAGGGCATGCTTAAAGTACAGTGACAACTACCGACAGCTCAAACGTGGACTCAACCATTGGTACGGGGCGCTGCAGAAGTCAACCAGTGAGTACAAATTCAAAAGAACAAGAGCGACATATGTAAGTTTTCTCTTGGACCGATGCGTGCATGAAGGGCAACCTTTCTTTTTGGAGCGTTGGGGCTTCTTCTGGAGTTCGAGGCCCTAAAAAAATGGAGCACCAAACTAGATCTTACGGACTACCTTCATCCAGTTACCCTGTAGCTTGCAACCGATGTATGGATCGATGTGTATATATGCATGTATGGATATGTATGGATGTAGCTCGCAATTTGGATATGTATGGACTTCTTACACTTGTTCGACTCATTGATCGATTTGTTGGTGCTATTTACATATGGATATGCATGGGTCGAAAGCAAAGCATTTTATTTTTTTTTAAAAAAAAATAATCCAAGGCGGGCAACATAATGTGCCCGTCACGGTAAAAGGGTTAGCCGCGGGCGGCGCATTACGTTGCCCGCCCACGCGAAATACAATTAACCGTGGTGGGCGTTAAGATGCCCGCCACGCTAATAGCATTTTTGCGTGGCGGTGGCCCCATTGCCGTAATTGGCACGATTAAACGTGACCTTAGCTGGGCGGCGGCTGTGCCCGCCATGCAAAAAGCGAAAACGCCCGCCATGCATGTGATTTTCGTTACTAGTGAATGCATGTATTTGAGATGTAAGATTAAAATGATCAAAATGTCATGTATTCCGATGTGCAAAACGTTTTAGGTGTAAAGCAAATGTTAGGAGTCCTATTATAGTGAAGCCACATGTTTGGAGTCTCACAGTAGCAATTATCTCAAACCTGAACTACAAGACCAACAACTATTACTGATGGTTTCTACTTCTTCTCTCATGGGGTCACCATCGCTACGTTCAATACAGTTACAAGGCTCTATCCTCCGGTATCCCTCCAACTCTGATATTAGTTGATTTAGGCAGTTCTCATTGCTTTATCCGTTCTGAGTTGGCCAATGCATGACTGGTTCTTCAGTTCTAAGCCCAGCTAATGCCTATCTCCGTCAAAGACTGGGTGCACCGTCGAAGATGGAGGGAGCTCTAGCTTGTAGGAGACCTTGCACACCTTGCTGATGATCTTGTACGGCTCGAAGTACTTGAAGAAGAGCTTGCTATGGGAGCGCGGAGCCAGCGACGACTACACATAAAGCTAGAGATGGAGGAAGACAAAATCGCTGACGTTGAACGAGCCCTCCGATCTCCCCTTGTCCGCCTGGTTCTTCGTACGCTGAGCTCGGAGCAGGTGTTGATGGACAGAAGCCTGCACCGTAGCACGCTCCACCAGAGTGGTAGCTACATCGGGCACCATAGAAGCTGCGGCATCAGTAATGTTGAAGTGGCGAGGGGAACAACCGTATAATACCACAAATGGAGACCTTCCTAGCACGAGTTCTCGCTGGTGTTGTACCAGTATTCCGCCATCGCCAGCCATTTAGTGCAATGCCGGGGGCAAGAATGCACAAAACTGCAGAGGAACATCTCCAAGCATTGATTGACGCACTCTGTCTGTCCGTCGGACTTAGGTTGATATGCCGAGCTCATAACCAAATTGACATCGACCAACCTGAATAGCTCTTGCTAGAACACGCTTGTGAAGATTGTATCCCGATCTGAGACAATAAACATGGGTTTACCATGCATTCGAAAGATATTATCTAGGAATTCCTACACAACTATGGAAGCGGTGAATGGGTGGTGGACGGGGATGAAGTGTGCAAACTTGCTAAGCTTGTTGACCACCACCATGATGCAATTGGTTGGGCCATAAGTTGGAAGACCACCGATGAAATCCATAGTAAACTTGCCAATTTAGAGTTGGAACCGGTAGAGGAACCAGAAGTCCAGGGTATCGAGCTCTGTCAGGTTTGGCTTGAAAGCAGACAATACAGTTAGCCACATAGTCCTTCACAGATCGCTTTAAGCCCACGCCAAAAGAACAACTCCTTGACATGGCTATGAGTAATTGAGAATCGAGTGGCCACCAAGGACGCTATCGGGTAAAGCGAGAAATGACCTGGCGCTACAAGGAAGGATTAGCCCCAATCCAAATGCGACAAGAATGGTGAAGCATACCATTGAGCGAGAGCGAAATGTGGCTTTGACTCAGATCAATAGCAAGTTCCTACAAAAGCTTGACAGATTCTAGGAACTCGCATATCCGGCTACAACATCATTCAGCCAGGGTAGGAGTAGCAACCGAGGTGGCCTCGAAGTTGGGTAGTAGGCTTGGGAATCAACCGCCAAGTTTGAAACCCCGGACTTGTACACGATGCGCGCATCGAGCCCTAACAACTTGCGGTGCATCTTTAACTGCCATGGCGTGTTCAGACAATGGTCAGAAAGATGGATGAGAGTCCGATGATTAGTGAAGATGGTAAACTCGGCGTGCTGCAGGTAGAGCACCATTGATCCACGGCGACCATGATGGCGAGAGACTCATTTTTTCGTATGTCGATAGAGAGCCGGGTTCGAGGACTAAGGGGTGGCTCACTAAAGCAAGTGGGTAGACATCTTGTAGTAGAACGGCACCAACACCGGACTCACTGGCATCTGTCTGCTGCTAGAAGGGCTTCGAGAAATCCAGCAGCGCAAGCACGAGCATAGATATGAAGGAAGCCTTTAGAGCTTCGAATGCTGACGTATGCAATGATGTCCACTAAAACAGAGCGGCCTTCTTTAACATATCAGGAAGGGGCCCAGTAGAGCAAAATTTCTGATGAACTTGCGATAGTATCCGGCAAGCCCCAAAAAATTGTGTAGCTCTTTAACATCCTTTGGAAGAGGCCAAGATTGAACTGTCTGGAATTTTGTTGGATCTGTAGACACCCCATAGCTACTGACAACATGCCCCAAGTAGGAAATAGTGTGCAAACTTGCACTTGGATAGTTTCACCTTCCATTGATCCATGCTAACAGAGAGAATACCTACCGCAAATGCTCAATGAGCCTCTAGAGATGGGTTGTAGATTAAAATGTCGTCAAAGAACACTAGGGCTTAACTTGCACAAAGCAGGTGTAGAGTCGCATCCATTGCCCCTTGGAAGGTGTTAGGTGCCCCTGTCATCCCGAACGACATAACCGTGTACTCAAATTGGCTCTAATGCATTTGAAACGCTGCCTTGTGCTCTCCCCCTTGTGCCAGTTTAATCTGATTGAATCCAGCCCTCAGATTAAGAGTGGTAAACCAATTGGCATGAGCTAATTCATCCAACAATTCAAAAACAACTGGTGTAGGGAACTTGGGCTTGACTGTATGAGTGTTAAACAACTTGTAATCGATGCAAAAGCGCTAGGATCCATCCTTTTTTGGACCAACACCACAAGGGATGAGAAGGAACTAGAGCTCGTCCGAATTAAACTGGTGTCCAACATTTCTCCGTCACTTGCTTCTCAATCTCTAATTTTAGGGCGGGATTGTATCTATATTGCCTATAGCAACAAGAGAAGCCCTAGACACCAAAGGGATGGCATGATCACAATTGCAGCGAGGAGGCGGCTCTATTGGTTCCTTGAACAAATTAGCAAACTCTATGATCAAATTGTGGACCACTAGAGGTAGAACATGCAACTCAGAAGTGACTGGGGTAGCAATATGAAAGAGCTGAAACACAGAAGTAGCATTGCTTCCTGACATTAGGCCGAGTAAAGTAACATGGGTGCCCTCATACAAAATATGGAGCCACTGGGCCCTCCAATCAATATGCATTGGAGAGAAAGCTTGAAGCCAATCCATCCCCACGATCATATCATATGAGCTCAACTGAAGGATCCTCAAATCAGAATGGAACCTGAGGTTCTATACACTCCATTTAGCATTTGGAATGTGAGAGTAGCAAGTTGATACGACACCATCCACAACCCTAACTAACATCGGCTCTGGCAGCTGCCGAATTGTAGGCAAGTGCGCAGCGATATATGAGCTGAGGAAAGAATGGCTACTACCTAAATCCAACAAGATAAGCACATGGCATCCTTACAACGAGACCTGAAACTACATTGGTCTTGAGGTTGAGCCGCCTGAAAGAGCCAACAACATGAAAAGCTGCTCTACAGTGGCCTCAGTGGGAGCAGGATCCACCACATTTTCCTCCTCCGGCTCTCCGAAAGAATCTGAGCACAGTGCCCACACCTCGTGGATAGCATGGTCTTGCGGCACCGGGGGGCAACGGTGACCACGACCCCACTTATCACCATAGTGCATGCAGAGGCCTTGCGCCTTGCAATAGTTGCGTAGAGTAGTGAGCTTGTCGTCAACTATCAGAGCACGGGCAACTGGTTTATGAGCCGCTTGAGCCGGTCGGGGTGATCGGGTGGAAGCTCGAGCGGCTTATGCGATGGCAGAGGAGGTGGTAGAGGAAGCGCGCCTTTGATCACTGCATGGTTGGCAAAAATAGAGCCCACGAGACGTTTGAAATCCTGACGTCCACTAGTAGCAGTCACCTCTTCCTGAATCAGAGCAAGACTACATGTAGTATCCAAGTTTTGTGGGCGAGAAAGCATAACAACAACGTGTATATCAACACAGAGCCCATCAATGAAACACTAAACATGAGACAAAGGGTCTGGGTGAGGCTGATATGGGGCTAGTTGTTCCACAAGAGCTGTGAAACGCTCAACATAATCGGTCACGGTAGAAGTCAAAGGAATGTGGAACGTCTGGTATAGAAGCAATCAAGTTGATCGCGGCTGAATTGTTCATGGATCAGTGATCCACATTGAGGGATGGATATGGTACTCTATGGCTTGGAGCCAACGAACTGCTGCATTGGTGAAATGGTGGGTAGACACAGTGATCCACATTGAGGGATGGATATGGTACATTTGGCAGTAGTTAGAGGCATGAGTCAGCTAGAGTTTAGGATTGTCGCCATCAAACTGGGGAAATTGGATTTTAGGTAGCTGACCCAGGTTCAGGTTGTGTTGAGGATGAAATTGGTGATGATTGGAGTGTTGTGGGATTGGGGAATAGTTGGGGGGGTAATAGGGCGGGTATTGTAATTGGTGGAAAATTTGGGAGAGGCGGATGGGGATTTGGCACTGAATGGGGTTCTGATGGCTGGTATGGTAGCGGAGGTATCTGAGTTGGCAGGTATGGTGGGGGAGGATGTGGGTATGAATCCGATGGTGGATATGGTGGTGGGATGGGTGGTGGTTGGTATGGGGGTGGATAAACGGCGGGCGGCAGCTGGAAGGTCGGTGGAGGGTACCGATCAAGTGGAATCAGTGGTGGAGGAGGGTATGGAGGCGGATCGGCCATGAATGTACGACGAGAAGACGACGTAGCGCTGTGCCCGTTGGGCCTGTCACTCGGTAGCAGAGGCATGCCCGGCAACCGGCTCGATAGATCCGGCGGCTAGGGTGGCGGCGGATCGATCCTAGAGCTTGGAGAGCTTGTCCACCTCTGAGCGGATGGTGAAGTGTGAGCTCTCGACGCGAGGACACCACGCCTCGATGACTTCGGAGGTGGACTTGAGGAAGGAGACGTACGCGAGCATCGCGGTCCTCCTGGATCTCGGCATAGCGGATCTGCTCGAGGTCGATGACGTGGCACTCGATGTCGGTGATGCACTCATCTAAGTGCGTGGCCGCCCCTAGTTGTCGGCGACGATAGCAGCCGTATATTGTGTGGACACGTGCTACCCAACACGATGAGGCGCCCGTCGATATCGGCGGAACGGTGATGGTGGTCACCCTCTGACTCGGTGATCTAGTGCTCCATGCCGCTGGCGGTACTCATCATGAATCTCTTTGATACAAACTTGGAGTGGACGATTGGATCCATCAGGCCACGGGTGCGCTGAAGCTTGGCGAATCGATGGTGGGAGGGATGGAGGGGTTCCAGCACGTTGTGGAGAAGATCGAGAGGGAGATGACTCCAATGTTAGCACTCTGGGCTAATGAACAATGGAGTTCGGCAAGGCGGTCACCGAAATCCGATGCCGACCAGGTAGCTTACTTCAATTAGAAGATAATAACAGAAAGTAGATAGAGGAATATAGTTCAAAATCAAGTTGGCTTCTCTCTGATCTCTTCTCAGTATTTATACTACTCCTCACTATCTTTGGTATTGGTGAGACAGGCCCATTCTAGCCTAGCAATGCGGACGTTCGTGGTACGCAGCCTGGCTTGCTTCTTGGGCTGGCTTGAAGAGGCTTCACGGGATGGTGGCCAAGCCAGACTTTATTGAGACGCCGCGAGGTAACTCGCATGGAACTAAACCTAATTTTTTGTCAAATAGAGTATAGATATGGCTTTTTAGTCGGTCTTATTGTACCGTATACTAATGCATATGTTGAGTAAAATCATAATTGCAAAACAAATATGAATGAACAGTGATTCGTTCTGTACAGTGTACTCCTAAGAAAACCCACAAAAGATTGTATGCTGCAAATGAAACAGAACTGTTGAGAAATAGAATCACTTGAGGTATTGGATACATCTACTCAGGGAGGCTCTGGCAGGCACAGGAGGGATTTCATAGAATTAGAGGTATAGGATATCCTATGCAATGTTCATCTGAGAACCACATCACAGTAAATCTTATAGGATCCATAACTATTTTGCTCGAAAAAAAAGAAAAGTCAAAATCTGGAACAGCTCATGGAAGCTAACTAAGTCACTCCACAGCTGCCGCTTGAAAAAAAGACGATGTTTAGAGCAGAAGGATGTGCGCACTTACTTGTGGCAACGGAGCTTGAGCGTGCGGGAGAGGATGATGGTTGGGTCTTGGGAGACTATGCCTGGAAAGGAGATACAATGATCCCAGGCCGAGCTATGCTGATGGCTCCTTCCTGCCTTCCGTCATCTCTGTTTTTCTATTTGCTTTGTTGGGTGCAGTAAGTATGGCTTCCTAGCTAGTCGCTTTCCCACCGAGGGCGTGCATAATGGTAATAGCTAGTGATAGCTACATAGTTGACTGAGGTGAAGGTGATAAACAACAACAAAAACTATTTTATATTATTGGACTCCCATGCTCCTCTCACATGTTTTTGAGCTACGTGAAATAGTCTAGCTATTTGTATGTAGCTCGTGACTACTCTCTCTTTCTTACTTTTTCCATGTCACGTCACATGTAGGGACGGAAAAAAAATACGAAGGCACTGATTTCGAAGGCTTGGCCGCGATCCGTAGTGGCAACATGTCAAGATCCAGATCCAGATTGCCAGGCCCTTTAGCTGGCCACGTTCTCTAAGCGCAGACCACGCTGATACAGGGACTTCTCGGAGAGTGTTAATACACTTTTTTGAGACCAGTAAATAAAGTATATAAGATGCCATAAAAAGTGGCCTGTCACGGTTGGTGCACCTAGCCACCCAGGCTACGAGTAGCAGGGCTCGACTGACGGTACTCAACAAGTGCTCTGTTCTCTAGACTGCTCGGTTTGCTCATTCTTAATGTTGAAGATCCGTGGACAGGACTGCAGACTAGCGTGTGGGTGTTTAGTTGCTAAAATTTTTTGGGTTTGACTACAGCAGTACTTTTTGTTTGTTTTGGTAATTATTGTCGCACCAAGTAGGCTCAAAAGATTCGCCTCTCGCACTTTCCAAATCAAATTATGCAATTAGTTTGTTTGTTACCTACATTAAGGGGCCTGTTTGGGGTGGCTCTAACCCGGTGGAGCTGCTCCACTCCAAAACTCCATGTGAAGCTGACTCCACTCCAAAACTCCAAACTCAAATTGGGGTGTTTGGCTACCAACTCCATCCTCCTTGTGGGTCCCACCCGTCGCCTCAATTTTCATTTCTTCGGGTCTTCCCAACCGTGAACGCTAGGCTCCCCGCTCGATCCTCTTGAGTGCGGCCGTGGAAGGAGCATCGGGGGTGTGGTTGTGTGGCGGGCGCCCGCGGCCGTGGCGCGGCCGTCGGCGAGGGTGGGGCTTGCGGCATAGCGGGTCGTCGAGAGGAACAGGGCCGCCGCCTCAGTGGCCGCCGAGAGGAACATCGGGCCAGCGGTGGGGGGGAAGAGAGGGGCGGGAGGGGGCGGGGGCGGGGGGAACCGGTGTCCGCGACGGCCACCGGCGGGTCGCCGGCGAGGGCCCGGGCCTGGGCCTGGGACCGCGTGGAGCTTGGGGCCGAGAGGAATAGTGGTGCCTGGGCATGGGGGGAAAAGACGGGGGAAGGGCTCCCGGGGGGGCGAGTGGGGTGGGCGTCCGTGGCCCGCGCGGCGGCGCGGCGAGGTCCTAGGCTAGGGAGGCGGCGGCGCCGGCGACAAAGGGTGGGGTGTTGCGAGGCGGCGGCACCGGTGAAGTCAAATCCAGCCGGCGGACACGTGAGGCGTGGGAGGGGAGTCGCGGGTGAGAGGAATAGAAGAGAATGAATCGATGAATCGTTATTTTCCACTTATGGATGGCAGTGGTGGGTAATTATCAACCAACTCCATGTCTACTTTCATATTGAACAGTTCCGGAGCAGCAAAGGAGGTTCTCCAGAAGTCCAGGTAAATTTGCACTACAGCTCCAGAGTTGAGGCTGTTCCATGGAGTTCTGGAGTCGGGGTGTTTGGGTAGCTCCACACGACTCCACCTTAGAGAGTTCGGCTCTGGAGCCACCCCAAACACGCCCTGAATGCTCAATGCATGCAAGAGATTCGATGCAACGAGTACTGTAACACTTTTTGGGTTCACTTTTCGTGAACTAGACAAGCCCCATGTGGGTGTTGATGGGTAGGGGCCCACGTACGTCGCCGAACAGTCACGGAACAAGGGAATTGCAGAAAATATTCAAAAGGAGAATACATCTGGGTGTCAATCGGAAAAGAGAAAACTATCCAAAACCCACAAAGAGAAAGGAATCAGCTAAAACCTCGAGGAAGAGGCAAAATCGGCTAAAATCCCATTCAGGAGGCGGAATCGGCTAAACCCTGAGAAGGAAGCAAAATCAACTATTCTACGACATAATGCCAGCTTGCATGCCACGTTGGCATAAAGAAAGCAATGCGGACTCCAACAAAAAAAGGAAAGATTGGATGCCAAGTTGTCGTCAGATTAGGAAGTTTTTCCTGTTATTTTAAGTCGTGTCACGTTAGGACTTGTGTCAAGCCCTAGGCATAAATAATGAACCCCAACCAATGTAAGACGGATCCACCGTCAATACAACTTTACTCTTTTCACATTAGTTCTTTAGTTTTCATCGAATTCTTCAACGCTTGGGCTGCTTTGGAGGACCAACCTCCAAGTTGCTTGTAAGTAATGGCCCAACTTGTATCTTAATTGCAAGGTTGCAATGGAAGGCCAACCTCTTATAAGCTATCTTGTGAATTAGTTATCTTTTGATTAATCTAAGTTTTATGAGTTTCATGCTTGTTTAGCTTTAATTAATCTAGTTATCAATTTTATTATAATTGATTTCATTAATGATAATATTATCACCAATTGAGATCAAGATAGATTAGCTTTGTATACCACATTTGTGATTCATCTTATAAGCTTAATCATTTTAATCTTGATATTAGATGAATTATTACCTTATTTTCCTAGTTCCATCTATCCTGATCTCAATCGAGCATAGTGGGCTGTAATTACACGGATCAATCTAGAATAGATCTGTTAGTTGAAAGTTTCTATTTTGTTTATCTTCAATTGCTGCATCGGAAGGCCGAACTTGTTGATAGATACTGAATTTAGATCCAGTCAATTAATGGTTTATTCTTCATCGACCGTATCTTTTTATTGAATGCTATGCTCTCGGTCGATTGTGATAGCCGATCGAGCCAACACCCTGAATCGGCTAATGTTGGACCCACTAATTTTAATGCTTTATCCTATTGCATGGTCCCCGCAATCAGTAACTTGGCTATCTATGTTATATATTTGTCCATTCTAGTGAAATTTCTGATTTATTTACATATACGTGCTAATATGCTTACAGGAATCGACTATTTAGTCGATTGCTGCATTATCCGGCCCATAGAGCAGCATATTTGGAACTGTCTGGCCAAACCGGCATGTTCCGCTTTAAACTACCGATCACGTTTATTTTCCTATCAATTGCTGGTCAAGTTGACTGGCACGCTTCGGAGTTGATCATGCGTGTTCCTGTTTTGAGACCAGGTGGATTACTAAGGTCCACATTGTTTACGGTCTTCTGGCTTGTGGTGTGTGAGGCACATTGCACATTTTGTGTCAACACACGCCCAGTGAGACGACAATTGTCATGGCTTTCGACAACACTGGAGTTCTCAATGTGAAGTTTGATGATCTGCCTGAAGAATACAAGGAGATGAACAACAAGGCTATAGAAGAATACACAAACAAGTGCTTGCTGTCGTTTTCTCGTATCTGTGATAAGAGGATTTTTAGAAGTATGCTTTGCCAAGAGTCTTGCTGCATGGACAATCTGATGATGAGGATGCTGAGATGAAACATGTGATAGATGCTGTTTACAAAGTGTGTGTTTCTGATAATATGACTAATCACAATACTGCTTTCCTTGACACTCTTCACAAGGTTATGGGGGATATATTTGGTGTAGAACCATCTGGTAGCACTGGTGGCCCTGTTTACTACAATATACCACCAAAGGATTCAAGCACATCAGAAGGGCATACTGGAACAAGTGCAGAGGCTGCTACCGTGAATGCATCTAGAGCAGCTGAAGGCACTAATACTCAAAATCCTCCACCTACAACAGCAGCACATTCTCCTGGGGTACAACAGCCGTCAATGCCTACTTATGGGCAAATGTATGGAACATGGCCACAGTCGGCTGGAAAAATAGCTCCATTAATGTCAAGAATCAAGAGAAGTGATTTTGCTCAAGGAGGCTACGGTTATGCACCAAGCAATCGAGACCCTCCCAGATTCCATGTTCTACTAGTTATAATACCTTCAATGCAGTTCAAAATCCAGGGTATCAAAATTCTTAAGGTTATGAAGGATCTGGAAATCCTGAGTGGTATGACAGAGTTATTCTTCCTCATGGGATCTAGATTCCAGAATTTACAAAAATTACTGGACAAGATGGCACCACTACTATCGAGCACATTAGTTGGTATCTGATACAGTTAGGAGAAGCCTCCATTGAAGAAGCGTTTAGAACTCATTACTTTGCTCTGTCATTGTCAGGACCAGCCTTCACATGGTTCTCATCCCTGCCACTTGATTCTATTCCTAATTGGCCCATTGAATCAGGACTGGATTATCTTCAAAGGTTCAGAGAGATGAGGAATCTTTTCTTCTGATTAAACATACCTGATGATCAGCTAGCAGGAGTAGCTATAGCTGGGATGCTGCCAGCTCAGATTAAGAAATTGCTCGGGAAAGAGTTTGAGGATGTAAGCTAACTAGCACAAAGAGTGGGTGCAATGACAGTACTCAATTTCGGAATATAAGGAGGGACCCTTGGTTCTAGAAAAACAATAATTATGCAGGGATGTATGAACAATTCTTGGTCAGTGATTATACTGACAATGAGGAACAATTTGATGAGGATGAGGTAGCAGCAGCAGAGCTAAACTCGGGCAAAAAGCTAATAGTTGTCTGAAGATTCTAGGGGAAAGAAACTCAGGAGAATTATGATTTTGATGTGACAAATGGTGATAAATTGTTTGATTTACTCGTGAAAGAAGGACACATCAAACTCCCTCCAAATCATGTCTCATTATATTGCTTCCTAGTGGTGTAAAAGACAAGAAATTTTGCGGCTTCCATAACACCAGTTCTCATTCCATTAATGATTGTAGGATATTCAAGCAGTAGGTGCATCCATTGCTCAATTGTTCTAAGATAACTTGGTAGCCACTTTGAATGCTCACAAAGCAGGTGAGGCCCGGAATAACTTGTATGCAGGTCTACATCTTGGAGATTGAACCACTTTAGTCCTTGTGCCTTCACTCGAGGACGAGTAAAGGGCTGAGTGTGGGGGAGTTTGTTGACGGCAACCAACTATGAACTAAATACCGTCAACATACACCAAAACAACCTAGAGATAGGGTTTATAAACTAACAAATTCCATAGTTTTGGTGTATATTTGGCTTTGCAGGTACAACTCAAGGATATGTGCACTTTGGGCCAAAATACAAAGAAAAGAAGAATGAAAACAATAAATAGAAAAAGGCCCAAAGGAGCCAAATGGCAAGCCAAGCTAATTTACTTCGGTTGGGCCACGAACTCAGGCTTCCAACACCGACACCAAGCCCAACACAACGAAAAAGGATGACACGCCAAGACTGGGCGATTTGGGCCCGACGAGGTGCGACCGCACCACCATCCTTCGACAAGTGGGGTCGGGTTCGCGTGGCGGTTCCTTTACTCCAAGGAACGTCGGTGGAAGCATGGACCACGTGCGATGAACCTCCAAACCGTCTATTCCTAGTCGGTTTGGCCTTAATGGAGGGAGGAGGCAATTTTCCAAGGACCCCCTACACTCAAGCTATAAAAGGAGGCTCTCTACCTCTCCCTCAAGACACAACACAAGGAGAAATCAGCACACTTGAGCAAGAGAGTAGATTAGTCTTCTTCTTCTTCTAATTCTAGAGTGTGAGAGAGGGAAAAGCTAGAAGGAAACTTTGTTCCTTCTACTCGAGTTGTCTGAGTGCCCCGGTGTTTCGCGGACCCTCGGTTTGATCTCTGAACTTTGCTTTAGTTTATATTTTGGCTTCTGTTCTGTCAGTTTCGAACCTTTTGCTGATATGTTAAATAATAAAAAAGAATAAAATGAATTGATATGTTTTGTTCTAAAGATAAATTCACATAATACTTTTTCATGGTTAGAATAATTCTTTGTTGAGAAGATAAAGATCCCAAGTTGCTTAAAGTGTTTTGAAATTTGAGATAGAAGAATAGTGAGAACTTAATTCTTGATATCTTTTTCTGCTGGAGAATTTATTTTGAAAATATTAAATTAATAGCTTTACTTCATCTTTGTGGTAAATGTTATATCCTACTAAAGCCATGAATATTAAAACCAGCAAAAAGCTATTTACTTTGTGTTGAGCTTTGTCAAATTTTATGACCCAAGTTGAGAGACTTATCATGCTCTAAAGATCAAGATCACGCATACACTTGTTTTTGTTTTATAAAATATTTATAAGCTCCAAATTGTTGATCTCTCTAAATTCAATAAATAATTTTTTTGTACAGCAAGGCATGGGCTATGCAAAAAAAATAATATATATATATAAAAAAAAAAAAAAGAGAAAAGAGAAAGGGAGATGAAAATTGATAAGTGTCCTACGGGCGAGTAGAGCCTACCTCCCTAAGAAAAAGAAAAAATAAAGATGAAAAATGGACAAGTGTCCGAGGGTGAGTAGAACCCACATCTTTAAAGAGAGGAAATAAAAGACAAAAGTCTAGGGTGAGCAGAGCCCACCTCTCTAAAAAAAAAAAATAAAGATAGCCCATGATCTTGTTTGCAAAAATATTTATTTCAAAGAGATAAGTAAATAAGAGCATAGTAGAATTAGCACACACATGCACATCTTGATCTAAGAGGATGTCTTTCCTTGGATCCATCTTTTGACATTGCAAATACATGCAAGGTAAGTATGTTTCATCCTTGACAAGCCTGAAAACTCCAGATATAGCTTTACTAGAAGAAGGATGTTGATTACATATGCTCTGTGGAGGATCCAAAAATACTACAAATATATATATATATATATAATCATTGAGTGATTCGAGAGTACCACAGAAGAAAGAAGTAAGCTATGTTTCTTTTCAAAAATTATTGCAAAAACTCCAGCTGAATTGGTTGAAAGAATAAGGTGCTCTGTTTCATCTATCTTGTTTCTCAACTACTTAAAGTTCTTGGTAAGATTAATAAAATATAAGTTTGACCATGAGATTGTTTTATGCTTACTATACTTGTCTTGCAGCTTTGTTATAACCATCCTTTTATCGAGGCAGTAAAAGCCTAAGTGTGGGGGAGCTTGTTGACACCTCTTAAGCTCTATTTTTATGTGTCAACTAAACATATAATAAGGTTATAAAATGAATAAAAACATAGAATAGGTATTTTACTAACACAGTTCCACGAGTTTTGGTGATTTATATCTTTTCAGGGACTTAACAGGTAAATGCCGGAAAACTCGGAGAAAAACCCCCGAATAATAAGAAGATTTACTATTGGAGAATTTAGGCCCGAAAAAGTGAACTAAAAACATTCTAGAAGACACGGGGAGAAGACCGACACCCCTCGGGCCCACCATGGCGGGCGGCCGCCCAGAGAGGATTAGGCCGGCCGCGGTGGTGGGACCCACAGTCACCTCATCTTCCTAGGTCGGTTTTAAACCGACTTTGAGGTTGTATCTACATCGTTGTTGAAGGTCGGTTTGATCCAAGGGTCAGCATTCATCGGCCACGACTATATAAGGATGATCCTACCTCTGGCCTTAGGCATGAAAATCATTATTCATCATACTTGACTCTGATCATAGCTAGAGCCATACCTCTCTAATTAGAAGAGCTAAGATCAAGTTGAGAGAGATTAGTAGAAAGTTGAGAGATAGATCAAAGAACTTAATTAGAGTTCTAGATCCGTTCTTGAGAGATAGAAAGTAGAGTTGAGGAGAAGAAAGGAGAAGTGCCGGATGGTCGGTGACTCTCACGCTTGTACCTCTGGGGATCAAAGGCTTCATTGCACTTGATCTTGAGACTTCTTTTGGTGGATCAACCTTATATTTGAGTAAGTTCACTTATTTATATTTCTTTTCGGTTTATGACTCATTAGAGTACTTTGATTCTTGTCGCTCTTGAATTGAAGTTGTTTTCCCTAGTGCAAACGTGGTGTTTGGACTAGATAACTCATAAATACACCCTACCTGCCGGAGCGTGGTAGATCGTGATAGTGACTAGTACCATTGATTCCTTTGGATTCCACTTCCCGTAGGATAGGACACGTAGGACATAGTTCTTTGGGGAATAGTAAGTTTCGCCCTTACTTTCCTTTGAGTACGCCCCCATTAAGAAATATCTCTAAGCCTTACAAGGATATAAACTAGACAACCATAGAATTCTTCTCACCTTTTATCGAACTCCGGTTCCTTCCTATTATCTCGGGGATTAGTTTTGTCTCATTACCATCACACCATTCTCCCTATGGATTCGATATTTAAAACCCTCTCCCGGGTGAAGTGCTCATCGTTTCTGTTAAACTGCAGACTATACAAATTATAAATAATAATTCTGTAGGATAACTTTTACCAACACACACCCCTTATTCCAACCTTGGTGGGAAGAATTGCACACCCACATCTTCAATACATTGGTCCATCCCTTCTACCAAGCACTCTTGCCGGAGTTTACCTGCGATAGTGAGGTAATTACTTTTCTTCAATCCTTCTTGCCCTCCTACCTTCCCTAAACCTGATTCCTTTTGTAGGACATTGAGCCAACCCTTCCTTCAAGGGAAATTCAATATTACCGGGTCGGCCCCCACCCGGCTCTAGGCGATGAGGGATTGGTTATGAAGGCTTTCATGAACACACACATGGTCCTCCTTGAGGAAAAATTGAAGGATATGAAGAAGAGAAAGGCTTCAACCCAATCAGTCATCCTCGGGCTTCCAAGAAGAAAAGGTCTCCAAGAACCAAGCAAGTTTCCAAGGTATGTCACCCTTTGCGTGCTTTAATAATGGATCCTTGCCTCTCGTTTTATTCTCTCTCAACCTGCAGATTGGTTCTAGTTCAAATATTGCACAGATGCAGGATGATGTTCCTCCCTTCTCTGAGAACCCAGAGACTCAAAAGACTCATGCAAAGATTGGTAATTGTGTACACCTCTGTTCTCTATTTTTCTTGGCCAAAAATATCAAAATTGTTCATTCGGCCTTCTCTGTGTTTTGAAAGCAGACAAAATTATTGCTAATCGACAAACAAAATCCCTTGAAGGTGAGCCAAATTCTTTGAGAAAACCCAATCCATGGGAGAGAAAGGAAATCTAGATGCTTTGAGCCTATCAACACCAACCACGAAGAATCGAGAATCCTCTCGCTGGTGCTTCTTCTCGAGATGATGAGGCTCAATCAAGAAATCAGACTAATCCTAATCGGCAATCTCCCATTAACTTGAGTTCATCCTCCGAGGATAGCCTTTTTGAAGGGTGATAAATCTCCTCCCCGCCTCCAATGTGAATGAGCTTCCCCGATCTTCTCCCATTCATCAACACATGGAGCAGTGTTTTTTTTCTTTTCTCAAATGTACGTTTTCGAAATAAAAAGTCTTTCCTGGCTATTTTGACATACTTTCTTTTCTCTTCTTCTTCTCGAGGGTGAAGATGAACCAAAGCACCAAGCATGTCTTTCTTCCTTAAGGATACGCTTGAGCAAGGAGGAGAAGCTACATCCGCCCAGAGTCTTTCAAGACAACCAAACAAGGCTCAAGGAGATTCTCTCTTCTTGATGGTGATGTAGGTATTTTGGTAAAAAATGCTCCCGGGATAAAAGATCCGGCCGAACTCTTTGATCAGAAATCCCAATTCCTTTGAAACCGGCCATGAATCACATTCTTCATTTAGACCAAAGACATCACCGCCATCGATCCGGCTAATGATCATTCCACTCCGAAATCGTCGTTCTTTGGTTGCCATGGAGTCCATGAAGAAGAATATTGCAGAGCTGCATTCCAAGTTTAAATCTGACAAAGACCTCTTAAACCAACTGAAACCCGAGCTAGATGATGCAGAAAAGCAAAAAGCCTTGCTCAAAGAAAAACTAGTAGCTTTGAACAAATCAATCGAAGAAAAGAAGAGCAAGATAGCTGGCCTTCCGGAGTCCCTGAGCTCAGCTAAAGCAATGATTAAGAAGAATCACGAAGAGCATCGAGGTTCAAGGCTAAAGTCTCCAACTGCCGATTCGGAAGAGGATGACCAGAAAGCTTTGATGAAGCAAGCAACATCCAAAGCTTCGATTATCTCTCGATATGAAAGCTTTTCCAAACATGTAATTTCATTGAAACTTTTCTGTGTGCATCACCCTATGGCTCCAAACACCGAGTTGATACTTTGTAACTCGACATTTGGTTGTAACTTTATTCCCCTGTTGCATGATCACATTTCGCTTCCACGCTTCACCGATTGTTTCTTCTAATCATTCCTTATCAAATAGGGCAACTAAATGAATTTTCGACGCCAAGTAATTCGTGAAACTCTAGGCTCTTTATACCATGCAAACATAATTACGCCGAATAATTTAGACTTAAGTTAACATCTTTTGTAATGTATTCGGCAACACTTTTGTAACAATCCTCCCGAACAAAGATCTCTTCATTCTACATTGATGTTCTTTATATTTTTGCACTAAAGGCGACATAGCATATTTATGCGGCTATCTTCCAATTTCCTTGTGGAGTGTTTTTTTCGCTAAAAGGCGATGACTTATTCATCGGCTATCTCTATGAATGGAACAAATTCTTTGCTCAAAACTACTGAACTCTTCGTGTCGGCCAATCAAATTTGCGATAATTGATCCTTTGAGGCCGACACGAAATCTTTCAATTGCCCTCGTAAATTACTATGAGAGCCGACTATCTCGATCGGTTTGTTGGTCTTTGTAAACGAGTACCGACAGACCTTCTTCCCATTCTCTTCCCGAGAAGCATTCCACGCCTTCATACACCCGTAACGATGGTTCGGTAGCGGCAACACTTACCGAATCGTCGACTTGTACTATTTCAACGTTATCACCATTCCATTGGATGAGGACTTGATGCATGGTAGATGGAACGCAACAGTTAGCATGAATCCAATCCCTTCCGAGAAGTAAGCTGTAGGGATCCCTTACTATCGACCACAAAGAAGGTAGTGATCAAAGTCTTTGAGCCGATCATCAACTCAACGTGAACGGCTCCATGAGTATCTCAAGGATTGCCAACAAAGTCTCGAGCACAATGTGCGTCTTTAGCAAATCCTCCTTGGTCATCCCAACTTTCTGAAAGTCGTATATGGCATGATATTGATCGCGCCCCTCCATCGACGAACATATGGGTCGAGGTTTTCCATTAATGAATCCCTTTAAATAAAGAGGCTTCGATGGTTGTGTTTCCTAGGTCTGCCAAACACAATGCCTTGTCTTGAAAGAGCCAACTGTCCTAGGAGATCAATCATTTCCTTGTTATCGAAATCAAAATAAGCTTCTTCATCCGAAGTCGGCATCTTCTCCCTCGGGACCCACAAGTGGCTTGTCATTTGGAGCCGCAAACTCTATTGGGATGTAGAAAACCATATGCTAACATCCGCCGAACGCCCACTTGCCGAATACTCTTACGCCGAATGACTGGCTTCCCGAGTTTTCTTCTTTGGGCGCCATACTGTTTCGTCGGGGTTGTTGCTTCCTTAAGCTCCCTATTCCCGAGGCGTTGAACTCTTCTCTTCGACTTCTCCTCGAGACTAGGGAGGGCACCATCGTCCCCTTTTGCCACACGTACTCTTGAGGAGAGTCCAGATCATCATCAGAATCCTCAACATCAGCCCATGCTTGATCAGCAATCCTCTTACTGACGTGAGGTTTGCTGTCCTCATTTTTTAGGCGCCGATCGTCCTCTGGGAAACATGCCCCCAGTCTTTCTTGGATGGGATGGCGGTTGACTTCGTGCCTGTCTGTACACGTGATATTGCTCACCGCATTCGGGGCAATTATTCCTAGCAGGCAGTTTCAAGCCTTCATTCCATCAATGTCTAAAGAAAGGACAGTCCCAATGAGACTCCTCTCGTTCTTTCATGTACTCCTCCTGTTCTCGGTGATACATCTCCTCTTCATATCTCCGCTGTTCTTTTGCAAGCTATTGATCCCTACGATATTGCTTTTCTTGATGTCTTTGCCATTTGTTCAACAGTATACGAGATGTCACCCTTGGTTTGGAGGTTTCTCCCTTTTCTGTTCGGCTATTTGGAAACCGAACATGACGTTCTTGGAGCTCTACATCAGATACTTGCCGACTAGGGTCAACTGAACCACTTTGCTTTGCCCTATCAGAAGTCAGCACTTTCATTGGGCCTTGCCCTTAGGATCACTGGCAGAAACCATGCATGTATCGAAGGTGACCATGCCTGCTGGGAAGGGCTCCTTATCCACCTTCATGTTGTTGTTGAACTTCAAGAGACCCCGCCAGATAGCCCGTTGAATCGGCCGCTGAAGATTCGCAATCATTGATGTTATGAGTATTCATGTCGTGAAGGCCCAAGATTTCTCGTCTTGACCCAATCCGGACGTCTCATAGAATGATTCTCTCGGTAGCTTGATACGTCCTTCCTTGACTAAGAACTCAAAGAGCTTATTCGACTTGGAGACATCGAAATCGTATGCTCCCTTTGAGTGTCTTCATCCAAAGACCGGTTAACCTGGATGTGCTATTTGCCCCAAGCTTAATTCGGCAAATTTGCTATGTCCTCTTGGCCACAATCTTCATCTTCTCCTCCCTCCGAAAGTGTTGATATGCCTCATAAGACACATTGCCCCCTTTCGAAAAATGGGTGTCCCTCTTGATGCTCGAACTGATTGGCCATGAGTGACAAGCGCCTAGAGAGTTGTCCAAGGTCTTCAAACTCCATGCCGGCTAGCTTTTTCCCCGATGGTTGGATGCATGCCACGACGGCCACTAAACCAAGAATCGATGGTCCGGCAAATTCGAGAGTAGCAGAATTCTTCGTTTCTCGAACTCGCGCAAGAACTCTTGTGGTGTCTCATTGTATCTTTGTGTCAACCCCATCAAGTCGACGAGCTCTTTCTCATTGGAACCATCGAAGAAGTATGAATGGAATTTGTTCTCCGGCTCGCACCATGTTCCAATAGAATTGGCCGCAACATGGCAAAGCATGAGAAAGCCGCCCCGTAAGGGATGATGGGAAGTAGCGGATCCTCCATGCTTCATCATTGGCGAGCTCTCCTAACTGGATCGGTACCGATCGATGTGTTCGGTAGTAGAGGTGTCATCTTGTCCAGAGAACTTAGTCAAGTCGGCTAGAGGCTTCAATCTTGAAGGAAGCACCACTGTTGTACCAATCGGGATAGGGTGATCGATACATATAGGGCCGATTCTTGGGCTTAATCCCAAATTGGTGTTGCATCATATCGCCATCCTCGCTAGGAGTATATCCACATTTGAGTCCTCGAGGTCCATGGAATCGTCCCGACCGGCCCAACTGGTCTATACCAGGATTTGGCATGGCATGAATAAATTGGAATAGTCAAAAAACTCAGATAACCGGGGCCAAAGGGATTTCTCAGTAACCCACTGGCCATTGGAGCAATTGAATAAGTATTGTATGCTGGAGGATTTCCAGGTGCACCGAATGCCACTTCTCCATGTGTCTTGGCTCCGGATTCCCTTGGCTTTTTTGGTGTTTTGTTCTCCCCTCCAGCTTCTTGATTCGTAGCTCCCTTTTTTGGCGGTGGCTTTGGCACATGTGTGTATCTTGGCCCTGAAAGCTCACCAAGCCGCTCTTCAAAGTGTTTATCAAACTCGGGTCCAAAGCTGCTCATGATATCGCGGAAAGTATTGAAGAACCGTGTTGTGATTAGTCATTGCTCTCCCAACGGTAGCTACAACAATCTCTTCCATCCGACGGATTTCTTCAGAGTCGGTTCTTCATCTTCCTTTCCTGCCCTTCCTCTCGCATCGAAACTTATTGAGCATATTCCTTATCACCGGGCATCACAATATTTGGAAGATCTGTCTTCGGAAGATGGCACCGCTCTTGTTCTTGGAGAAGCATGATGCACTTCGCGCGAAGACTTCGCACATGTCTCTCACCATGGTCTCTGGTCAATCGGCAAGTCACCCACTTGGAGTGGGATGACATTGTTCTTGTCGACCTCCTCAGGCATCTTGTCTTGACCTTGAGTTGTCCCACCGGGCATGCCAAAAAGTGTGTTGGCACAAAATCTGACTCTTGCGCCGCACACATCGACAAGCCGAATAGCCGGGCTTTACTCAACCGCCGAAAGTGTCTTGATCCGAAGGCGTGCGATCAATTTGACCTCGTTAATTGGCAAGGAGGTAAACGTGAGATCCGGAACATGCCCGGTGTGACCAAGACAGTTCCGCATGTATGGCTCTAAGGCGGATGTAACGACATATAGCTATGAGAGCTATCGTCGACAGATAATGAATGCATTCGGTAAGCATGTATAAAGATGTAATGTAATAACGGTTGATTTTAATGATCATAGAAGACATGTTTGAACAAGTAAAGTCGATCATCATGATATGACATCATAAAGCTCTATTGCATGGATCGAATTAATTGACAACATGGAACATAAGCGTGTAACGCATAAATATAAATCTAATCTAAATGACACATGCATAGGTTTCATCCAACTAGTGCGCCGCACGCCTAGCCTTTCTAAACCCGTCGAGCCTAAACCCTTGCAAGCTAATCCACCGCATGATACCACTTGCTACAGATCTAAACCACTTACCGCAACTAGATCAATCCACCGCATGATACAATCTAACCATGATAAGCTAAAAGCACGCATACATCTAAATAGATCTACAATTACTCATTACTCGTTGAGGCGTGTATGCATAGACAAGTAAAGTGCACATGCAAGCCTAATCTAAAGCAAAGCCGAGATCTATCCCCGATTAGTCCTAACAGCAATCCACCGCATGATACACTGCAACAAGCTAATCCACCGCATGATACGGCTTGCCAGACTAACCGTTCTAAACCCTCTTCGTCCTAACAACTATCCACCGCATGATACACTACAACAAGCTAATCCACCGCATGATATGGCTTGCCGGACTAGACTCTAACGATAGGTAGACTCACACATGCAAGATACAAGTAGATGCATAATCGTGTTTGGCAAGCTTGCTGAACCGTGGTCCATGAAGAAGGAACTCACACGCAAAACCTTAGCCTCGGCCGCACGACTCATGACTAAACGTGTACGAACCCACAACATGTAACAACTTAGATTGATCTAAGCTCGGCTGTGATAAACATATAGATCTAATGACAAACTATTAATGGACATTGAAAGCGTTGATGACATCTAGATCTAACAAAAGATAAAGCCGAGCCACATCAATCTAAATTGGGCAAAAAGTGTGTGCAATCATAATAAAGATAATAAATATGAGAAAGCATGCACCACTTGGTAACTTAATGAATTCACCGAATTGCCAAATCCGATGAAGCCGATAACTAGCTCTAAGCTAGACCTTAGCCTGCCGCACGACTCATGATCTAACAAAGAACCCTCTTGCTCCATAGCCTAAATCCGCCGCACTATACTAAGCATGGTAACAAGACTACTTGCAACATAATCTAAATCCGCCGCACGATACTAGACATGGTACAAGGTTGTCGGCATTTCGGAGGAGGTCGATGGGTCGATGTATCCCTCGTAGTAGATCGGCGACACGACTAGACTCGAAGGGTGGCACGGAAGCCGGTGGCACGGAGCCGGGTTGGTTGTATTTGATTTTGTAGATCATTTTACGTTCTTGCCGGGGTCTCATATTTATACCCTGGGCTTGATGAGTCCTAACTAATTACGAATAATGTAACAAAAATATCTAGCTAAGATACATTGTCCTCCATGTCTTCTCAGAGTCTTGAAGCCACACATGACACGAGCACTTCTCCTGGATTTTCTCCTTCGCGGCTCTCACGCCTGCCGAATCATCTCACGCTCAATCTTCCTTCAGACTTGAGCTTCCTAGCCGAATAGCAGCGGCTTCCCGAATGCTATAGTGCCACGGATGCCGCCCCGCTTAGCCGAATGATCTTCTTACCGAATCACTATATGCCGGTCCACTTCGTCATTCAGGCTTTACCAAATTTTGGTGTTAACAAATACAATGTCTCGTTTGTGCCATAGGATGAACTGCCGAATCACTTGACCGACTTCGTTCAGTCCCTCAGGAGTTGGGTGTTCAAATATATAATCCATGTAATGGCTCTCCACGGTATGCACCTCGACCCTAGTGTAGTCTGGCGGTATAGGCTTGCCATGCCACCTACCCCAGGGGGATGTGCCACACCCGTTCCGACAACCCTCATTATGTTTGCCCTTCCTACGAGAACTACCAAGTTGCAACTAGTTGGTTCCCGTATGCGATCGACGGGGGTTGTGCCTGCAGTGGAACCTTGGCTGCTAGGTACTTCTGGAGGGCTCCCTATTACCTCAGGTTGAGCCCGCGGGGCCACAGGCAACCCTTTTTCCTCAAGCACCTTCGCTACCATAGCCTTCACTGTGCTTTCAAGATCCAGCACTCGGGCTTTACCATGTTTCTTGTAGATGTGTATATCCTCTTCGAAGCCTTGGTTCCATGTCGTTCTTTTCCCTAAACCCCTAGTGCGACCGGTGTGCTCGGGGTTTCCCAAGGCAAGGGTAAGCTCGTCCCTCTCACTGTAAGAGATGAATGAGCCCTTCGCCTTTTCTTGACCGTACTCAAGTATCTTTGATACTACTTTGGTAGCTGGGTTACTAAAGGCGAAGGGAAGAACCGCACGATGCGGTACTCTCGCATGTATCCAATTCCGTCCGCGTATCTTCAAATTCTTCAAATTTACCCCTGGTTGCTTACGCCTCTTCGTCCCTCTTCCAAAAAATGGTTTCTGCCTTAAAGTAGCCACCAGAACCTAAGTGGGTAGGGTGAATGTTCATTTTTGCTAGCTCTCTGTTACGAGCACTGATGGCCAATGCTTTCGCTGAAGTCTTCGGGCCACAAGATCATCCCATTGACTCGTGTTAATTTTCCATACTTGTGAAACGGAGTTTTCCCTTTTGGATATATTGGGTGTTTAATTCACCCCTCCAACGCCAGAATGACTCCCCCATTGTCCTAAAGGCACTATGCCTCACGGCCTCCCCGCACCATCCGGAAACTTGAAATTGACTTGACTTCTTCCATAGGCCCCGTCTTGTTCTCTTCCTGCATTTTTTCCGTGATGGGATATTTGGGTTCAACTCATCTCTTACAAGGGCGCCCATCGCATTATGGAATTTTGCCCTCATCTTTCTCGCTTAAGGATGTCCCCTTGCGGATCGACTCTCGTTATAATATAGACCGTGTCCTTGTCGATACCGGTTTGGTTTCCTTATCCCGCATTTCCTCTTTGACACGGTTGTGGTCGTGGGCTGGGGGGTTCCGGAGCGAGGCGGTATTGTTGACCTCTCGTGGCGCTCGCCTCGCTCTTCGCTCCTCCACTCCGTCTTCTTCGACCAAACGCCGCGGATGACGACATAATCGCCTTTTTGGAGGAGATTCAACACGGACCTATGCACACGGACACGGGAGATTCGCGGTTAATGGTTGTAACATGATCAAAAAAAAATTCAAATACTAATTACTAAGGCTTTGTCTCAACCTCATCTTTTTGGGTCGAAGTCCTTGTCCAGCTCGTCGCAGGTGGCCTATGCCTCGGGTTCTCGTGGGAAAGGATCCTCGGGACTTACGTATCCGTCGTCACCATCATCATCGTCATCATCGCCGCCGAGTCGCCATCGAGTCGCCCTCGCTGCGTCTCCTTCTTTGTCCATTTCTCCCTCCTTGAATGGATCAATGGTACGCATCGCTGCTATATCCTTGTCTACCTCATTTATGACCTCCTCCCGACTCATGTGAGTCGGTTCTTCCCTGTTCTAAGGTTTCCTTGTCCTTAGAGCTTTTTGGTCGTAGTGTCTCTTGGCGGGGACATTTTATGATTTAGTCTAATCTAATAGAAGGAAAAGATTTGGCATTAGAGGAAGCTATATAGAGAGAGAGAGAGCTTCAGCTTAGCTGTTGTAGCATATAGAAAACAATGAGCATATAACTCTCAATGAAAAAACATTTGGTATAAATTTGGCTCGATTTGTCCCCTTGTCATCTCATCCATTCTTAGTCTGGTTGCTTATAGAAGTCATCCTAGTTTAGAAGGTCATAGAGGGGGTCTCAAAATCATCATAGCCGCCGCCTCAGTCCAATAAAAAATTTCATCATTGCACATCATTGCATATGCCACTGCCTCAGCCCAATAAAAAAAATTTCATCATTGTATAGATAGCAGATTGCAAGTGGCAATCAGATTTGCATGGCAAGTGGCAAAAAAAAGTTAAGAATGGCAGCAACAACAATACTCATAGCCCATGGCAGCAGGTTAATTATATTCAAATAAAGGAGATGACACAGGTTCAATACCATAGCCCATGGCAGCAGCAAGTAGTAGATATGGCAGCAACACCAAATGGAAAACATACTGAGTAAGGTAGGATACTGAGTAATACTAAAACGCAGTATTCTACACCTAGGGTGTGCAAGTGGATCATATATATATGTGTTGACGCAAATTAGGGTTCGCACCAACACACTCGAAGGTCACGATGGACCGCCAGGATAACCAACACACTTTCGGTGAAGAGCGGCGAAGTTTACAAGCAAACCGGCAAAGGATAACAATCGCGCTTACGTGACGAAGAACGGCTAGTTTTCCGAGCAAACCAGCAAAGAAGCCGCCCGGCTCTCGCCGGGAGGGACCCCGTCAGCAGCAAGGACGTCGTCGGGTTGCCCTAGGTTGGTAAGAAGCCTAGGGCGCCATCCTTGGTCGTCGGATCAAGCGATGAACAAACATGTAGAAGGTTGAAGAGAGAAAGTAGGGTTTGTAGATTGGTTTGTGTCGATTGGATGTAGATGGGATCAAATCGCCATGAACCCCTTCATTATATAGGGGGAGGGTGGTCTTATCCTTTTAGGAAGGCGCCCTAGGACGTTTCCAATCACCAAAAATCGCACCAAACAAGTTTGGAAACAAACCGATTTTGGATACGATTCGGATCAGCCCGAATCGGCCGACCGGACGCCGCTACAGTAGCACCGACGCTCGGTGGTCGAGTCCGCACATTCCGATGAAGCCCGCAGATCGATTCATTTCGCGCCAAAACTCACCGGACCATCGACCGACGCAGGGCCGGACGCATAGGTGCTTCCGGTGGTCGAGTCCGTGCAGGCTCGAACGCCACGATCGACCGACGCGACTGGGGTAGCCGACGCCGGTGTCAGGTCCGATCGGTTAAACGTAAAGGTTCGCGAAACCGTCTCGCGCGCGGCGGCACCGACGCTAGGGCCGGGACGCCGACCGACGGCCTTCGTCCCGGCCGATGAGTCCGTGCCACCCGAAAGCCGTGTTCGATCCTCCGAGAATTTGGCTAAGTCCGGAAATTTGCGGTGACTTGGACCTCCAAAATATGGCTAAGTCCGGAATTTTGCAAAGTGGTTTAGCCTATGCCATTTTTGGGTGTCAACACATGCCCCCCGTTTTGTGTGAGAGGTGCACTAACTTGAAAACAAAACAAGAAAAACCAAACAACACGAATGCCCATCGTATCGGTTGTCCGGTGGCTAAGGGCTTATACTATGTATCGGCCATTTTATTCTAAGGGCGATGCATGCATCGGCCATTGTTTTGAGAGCACTAGGCCTCTTGCCAAACACTAGGGAAATTTTTTTCAAATACCTCCCGTTAATCGCCTTATCTTGGCGTTTTCCATCACTCGTTGATTCAAGCACATAGGAGTTTCCAAATATCACTTTGACCACCTTAAAAGGACCTTTCCAATTAGGTGACCACTTGCCAAATTGATTGCTCTTCGACCCTATCGGTAATATAGTTTGCCAAACTAAGTCACCGATTTGGAACGATTTGCTCTTGACTTTCTTGTTGTAAGCTCTTGCAACACGGGCTTTGTCTTTCTCAATTTCCTTTAGAGCTTGTATTCTCTTGTCGGTTACCTCGCCGATGTTGTCCATCATCAAATCATGATACATAGTAGGAGATAAGTCATTTTTTGTTTAGCAAATCTATATGCATCCAAATTTACCTCAACGGGTAACACCGACTCTTGGCCATACACCAACTCATAAGGAGTGACTTTAGTTGCACCATGCCTTGATATGCGATGAGCCCACAAAGCTTTCGACAAGACCTCATGCCACCTTCTTGGATGTTCTATTATTTTCTTCTTAATAAGCTTGATCAAAGTTTTGTTAGTTGACTCGCTTGACCATTGGCTTGAGCATAATATGGAGATGAATTGAGCATCTTAATCTTATATGATTCGCAAAATCCTTCACTTCTTTAGCCATAAATGACGTCCCTTGATCCGTAGTTAATGTTTGAGGAATGCCGAATCTATGAATAATATGCTCTCGTAATGAACTCAATTACCTCCTTGTGTGTCATGTTCTTCAATGGAACTGCTTCCCACCATTTAGTGAAGTAGTCGGTAGCAACCAAGATGAACTTATGCCCCTTCGAAGATGGAGGATGAATCGTCCAATGAAATCCAAGCCCCAACCACGGAAAGGCCACGGTTTGATTATAGGATGAAGCATAGCAGCCGGCACTAGTCGAATATTCCCAAACCACGACACTCTTCACAACCTTTGTAGTAACGAAAGCAATCGGCCATCATAGTAGGCCAATAGAAACCAGCCCGCCTCAATAACCACTTCATCTTTGGAGCCGATTGATGCGCCCCACAAATGCCTTCATGAACTTCCCCCATTGCTACTCGTGCTTGATCAGCCCCTAGACACTTTAGCAACAAGTCTTCGCAGCCCTCCTATAAAGCTCACCATTATGCAATGTATACTTGAAAGCAAGTCGGCCGAATATTCTTGTCAACTTTAGCACTAGGATCCCGCAAAAAAGACAAGAGAGGAGTTCTCCATCTTCTAAATCGGTGCTACCATTGTCCAAAATGTAGATAGACCGATTTAAAAGAACTTTTACATTATTGTCCCAAATCATTAGTAACATCGGTTTGTCCAATTAATTTTGGTTGAACCAATTCTTACTAGAATCAAACAAGCAAATTTTTCATGCATCGGCAAATGTTGTAAATGAAAATATTTTCTTTTACCTCAAAGCCGGATGCCTCTTGAGCAAGCAAGTTTGCTCTTTGCATATATTTTACATGCAAGTGATCTTCTTCTTGCCCCCGGCCTTAAGTCATCGAAATAAAATTCCCTAGGGGCCTTTCATATATAGCACGATGGTTCTAAACATTCATCGGCTATATTGCATGCCGAGGGCGATAATAAAGTATCGACCATATGAATTCACACACGGGAATATGCATGACCGAAATAAAATATTTCGCTCTTGATCATTGATAAGCATGATAATTCGACATCCCTCCATAATATAAAGACCCATACCAAGGATCAACATAAGAATATGAGGGATAACCATGCATACCTTGAGGTGAATTTCACATATGCAATGTGCAGAAAATGGATGATGCCATGACCAATGATTTCGATGATTTAGTGCAAACCTCCAACTTGGCAATTGTGTCCCGCATCTTTTCCTTCTATTAGTTGTTTGTGATGCACCACTTGCCCGATCATCATCCCTTTTAACTTCAATGCTTCTTTTTCGAACCCATGCTAGGCCCCTTTCTTTTAGCTTCTCTGCACCGAGGTTCTACGCAATTCTTTTTCCTCGCCACTTTGGTAAACCGATTAAGCATGTCGGTTTTGTCTTCATTGTGGATAGTGACAATTCTTTCTTGTTCTTAGGTACTTTTATCCTCTTTTGTTCAGATTTAGTACCTACAATATTAATAGATGAATTTTTAACTTGTTTACCATTAATAGCCGTATTTTTCAACAATGTAATCGGCTTTTCAACGGTAACATTCAGATCTGATTTTTCTTTTTCCGTCCATCATACTTCACGCGGTAAACTTGCTTTTACCACCTTCCCTTTTGGCATAGCTCGGACCGATTTTGATCAAGTCGGTCTTTGTAAGATGACTCTTTCAAGTGTTTCGAGCTGCATACTTCACATGTTGTGGCTCGAAATATGATGGAACATTCACCTTTCTTTGCCAATGTTGTTTTTGAGGATTATGCTTTGGAGGCAACTTTGATGCTTGGGTCTTCTTCAATCGATTCGCTTCCCTATCTTTGTATATTTGGCTAAAAAGCTCCTCGAAGCTAAGCTTCTGGTCTCCTACTGCCTTTTTCTTTGTCATGCTCCTTGTCTCCATTAGCTTTATGAGCATCCTTCTTTCCTTCATCTTGATGGACATGCTCCAAAGAAAGACCTCCGGCTGATTCCCTTGCTCAATGGAATTAATCGGCTTTTGTTGGAGATGGAGAGATTTTATTTGCCCCCAGTGTTCTCTAACATTGGAGCAATATTGCTATCCTTTGAAATATCTTCAATTTTAATTTCATGGACAACAATTTTGTCTTCGCGCTGAGGATCTTCCATCTCTCTCTTGAGCGTTAGAGCCTTGAGCTTCAAGTGAATCGGCTAGTAGCGCAAGCCGATTCAAAACCCATTTGCCATCAGGTCCGATTGAATCTAATCGGTCCACTTGTTGAGCCTCAAAAAATCTCAATCGGTCATTATCAATGTCCGATTGGATCTCATGATGAAATACATTGCAACTATGAGTATTATGATCAAATGAATTACATAACTTGCAATATATAAGCTCTTCTAAGTTCGTATTGATGGCAAAGCATTGTGATCAATATGCCCAATAAATTTACTTTTTAGCAACATGTTAAAGACATGATCACAAAATGAGATAGAACCAAAGGTGAGCATTAAATTTGTAAACCGATTTTCTTGTAGAATCGGCTTCAATGCTTGGCAAGTTTAAAAGATTATCTTTAACACTAATCCATTCGGCCGCACCTTTACAATCATCTTTCATGCCGTAATCAAATGTAGAACAAACATCGGCATGAGCAATATTCTCCAATCTTAGCCCCGAATCATGAAACCCAAGTAATTGCAAAATTTATATCTCATTCGGGACCAAGTATGAATTGAATTTAAAATAAGTAAAGCAATCCACATATATGTATAATTCACATTAAGCATTGGGAAAAGCTTTAACTTTGAAACATTATCATCGGCCTTCCAATTGAAGACAACATGTAGGCCGATGCAATCTTGTACCTTAGTGACGAAAAGATGTAGCAACCAAAGTTCTGCTGTCGATGATCTCACCGTTAGCAATACTTTTGAAAAGAGTTTGTGTGCTCTCTCCGGCGCCACTAATTTCCTCCTCGGGCTCTTCTTGTGTCCCGACGCCCACCATAGTAGTGGCGAAACTTTCTGAAGCGCCTGTGGAAAAATCTACAACAATAGGAATCGACTTAGCCGACTCGGAAGTCGTCAATGCCGATTCATGCTCAATGGCAGCAACCTTAGCCAGCTTGGTTGCCTCTGGGGTCGGCTTAGCCATCTCAAGTAAGGTAGTTGGCCTAGCCGACTTAGTTAGCTCTTTCTTATCGAAGCACGATTGGCTTTGGCTCAATCGGCTACTGAGGTAAGTAGTCTTTGCAGATTGTGAATTTCGCTAGCACACGCTCTTCTTTGGTGAAGATCTTGACACATTAATGAGCGAGGAACCAATACTCCACCTTTATGTGTGTGCTGCACTTTTTGCTTATGATGGGACTTTGAGCTTTGAGTGAATCGGCTAATGCAAGCCGATTTGAAACCTGTTTGCCATCAAGACCGATTGTATCCAATCGGTCCATTTGTTGAGCTTCAGAAAATCTCAAACGGCCTTTATCAATGGCCGATTGATTACCCGACCTAAAACAAATTGCAATCACATGTATTATGATCATAAGAATTATGCCACTTGCAATATGTAAGCTGTTCTAAATTTTTATTTGATGGCAAAACATTGTGATCAATGATTCTAATAAAATTGTTCTTCAACAAGATATCAAAGACCCGATCACAAAAAGTAAAGTCAAAGCTATATTTTATTTTATCAAGCCGATTCTTTTGTGGAGTCGGCTTCAAAGCTAGGCAAACGAAAGGATCAGATTTATCATCAATCCATTCGGCCACAGCTTTACAGTTGTCCTTTGAGGGCTGTAGCTTTGACAAATTAGAATTATCGGCCTTGCCATACGACATAATGCGTTGGCCGATAGAATCTGAATTTATTTTATCATAAACAAATAAATTGCTATTACCAATCGGTCTCCTACTTCCAATGATATCTCTAATAGCTGCAGAAATTGAAATAGTATGACCGGATTGGAATTTAAGCAAAATATTTGTGTTTTCTACCTTGTTGATCATGTCAGAGAGATGAACATCCTTGACTTGAATAATGTGGTTTTTCACCTCCAAGGAACGATCAACATCAGGTGCGAATCATCCAAAGACACATCGGCAGCTGTAGAACCGAAGAAGCCAGCTTAGGCGATCGACGCCGTTCATTCGTCACGAACACCGTAGCAACAACGGGAATCGTCTTGGCCGATTGGACAACCGACCTAGCCGATTCAAGGTATGTGGTAGGAATAGTCGGCTTGGCCGACTGAAGAGTCGGTTTAGCCGACTGTGGGCAAGCTGTAGTGGCAGTCGACCTAGCCGATTTGGAAATCGGCTTAGTTGGCTGTGAGTAGGTGAGCAGCCCTTCCTTTGTGCTTGTTGGGGTTTCATCTCCATTAATAATATAATAATCACTAGATAAGCGCACAACCCCTTTAGCTCCTGAAAAGTCAAGTATAGCATGTTTCGATGCTTTTCATGCTTTTAAGTAGCAAGACTTGATTTTTGAGGATTTGTTAGTAATCCACTTTCGGCCGATGACTCAATTGTGATCGGTCTTCTTTTATTGATCTTTTCAAAATATTTACGTAATTGCTTCTCTAAATCGGACCATAATTCAATAGTATTTTCAAAGCAACGATGTATACCATGCAAAAGCAATACCAATTAAGGATAAAGGAAAATATCGTACCTTCACATAGTCCATATTATCATAGTAGCCCAACTGTGAAAGATATACATTAATGTGTTCTACAGCAGATGTACTACCTTCACCACCAAATTTATGAAAATCAGGTACCCTCCATCCATCGGGAGCTTGTACTTCATCAAAATACCATGGATACGGTCTATGATAAGTGGGTACCTTCCAATCAAAAGAAACAGGTGGATTTCTAGCATGTGCTAAATCTTCTTGCATTCGGCTAGCAGTAGATGAAGCCGAATTATAAGATTTAGCACTTGAATGCCTTGCTGAAATTTCACTAATTCGGCTATGGTTAGGAGTAACATACAAAGCCGAATTGCGAGCATAATCATTAACATGCCTTGCTGAATTTTTATTAATTCGCTTAAGTTAGGAGTAACATAAGAAGCCGAATTATGAGAATAAACATTGGCATAAGTTGGTGAATTTTGAGAGTAATTGGCAAAATAATTACCATCATTACAGCCAATTCTCTCATTCATCGGCTGGTCTTGTGGCGGAACCACATGTTGTGAGCTTACGACCGATGAATATGGATTTACATGTTGCATACTGCTAGTAGCATTAAAATCAAATGAATTTGTAGCAAACATCGGCTCATGATTATAATAGCCACTAAAATTATTAACCGATGATGCAACATATCTAGTATTATCATAACTAGCAATACCAACATGAGAATTATCACTTGCAAAATAATTATTATAATTATCATATGTATTTGCAAGCTGTACCTTGGGATAACTGTAGCGTGCTGAATTTGTACTCTGATATGTCTCCATCTTAGCTTGGAACGCTGATTTCCAAAAACAGCTAGCAACGATTGTGGGGCAAAGCTTCTCCTGTTTGATCTTCCCGATAATTACAGCCTTCCGTGCGATTGACGTTATGCTTGATTGATTTATCGGAAATAAATACAATCGGCCGTGAGGCCGATCGATGCAGCGGCGATCACGTGAAACAAATAATAGATCAGTTATGAATATGGCTAGGGTAGAGAAATTCGGCCGCAAAGTAGAGCCGGCAATCGTTCCCCAGGAGTCGCCAAAAAAGTATGTTGACGCAAATTAGGGTTCGCACCAACACACTCGAAGGTCACGATGGACCAGCAGGATAACCAACACACTTTCGCGGTGAAGAGCGGCGAGTTTACAAGCAAACCGGCAAAGGATAACAATCGCGCTTACGTGACGAAGAACGGCTAGTTTCCGAGCAAACTAGCAAAGAAGCCGCCGAAGCTCTCGCCCGGGAGGGACCCCGTCAGGGCAAGGACGTCGTCGGGTTGCCCTAGGTTGGCCGGCAAGCCTAGGGCGCCATCCTTGGTCGTCGGATCAAGCGATGAACAGCATGTAGAAGGTTGAAGAGAGAAAGTAGGGTTTGTAGATTGGTTTGTGTCGATTGGATGTAGATGGGATCAAATCGCCATGAACCCTTCATTATATAGGGAGGGTGGTCTTATCCTTTTAGGAAGGCGTCCTAGGGACGTTTCCAATCACCAAAATCGCACCAAACAAGTTTGGAAACAAACCGATTTGGATACGATTCGGATCAGGCCAATCGGGCTGACCGGATATTTACTCTGATAAGCACCGGACGCTCCGGTGGTCGAGTCCGGTGCACATTCCAAAGAAGCCCCCGCAGATCGATTCCGCTGCGCAAAACTCACCGGACCCCGGCACGGACGCGGGGACGGACGCATAGGTGCTTCCGGTGGTCGAGTCCGGCGGCAGCTAACGAACGCCACGGACCGGACGACGGGGGTCACCGGACGCTCCGGCAGCGCAAGGTCCGATCGGTTAAACGAAAAGGTGCGCAAACCGATCGCGGCGCTGGCGCATCGACGCTAGGATCGGACGCTGGACCGACGGCTCGTGCGTCCGGTCGATGAGTCCGTGCCACCCGAAAAGCCCTTTTCGATCCTCCTCGAGAATTTGGCTAAGTCTGGAAATTTGCGGTGACTTGGACCTCCAAAATATGGCTAAGTCCGGAATTTTGCAGTGGTTTAGCCTATGCCATTTTTGGGTGTCAACAATATGCTTAACGCAAATGTGCAAGTGGATCGTTACACTGTCCCATGGTATATTTTATTCCAACGTCAAGATTACTAGCACGCTTGGGCGCGCCGATCAATCGACGCCGCGGTAGGTGGGTCGGTTAAAAAAAATCCGCTACAGTGAAAGTGCGTAACAACAAAAATATTATTATAATAAAACGGGAAAGGGATACATCTCTAGATCCGAGTCACTGAGTCAGGTCAATTTGTTTTAATTGCCGGCCCCTGTATAGGAATATATCGTAAATGCACAATGGGCGGTGAGGCAACACCAACCTCGCTTCCCTATTATTGCATCTTCCCATCCCCGGTTCCCCAGTCAAAGTCTTTATTTCTTCGCTGCACCGTTAGGCTCTGTTCTCCCTAAGAGGTGCGTTTGCTTATTTCTGCTTGCAGTCGTTGGTACTTACTATAATTATCCTTGGTTACACTATTATTTCATAATAAGTCGGCTAGGTTACTCCTGGTCTGATTCTGTTAATTTTTCTGACATGTAGTGGAGATCTCCCAGTGCTTGTGTATCTAGGCCAAACCGAGGGCCAGATCTGATATTTTTCTTAGCACTTCTGTCTATATCTGAATGCTATTTTCTGGATTTATTTTTTTTTTTTTGGGAGGGGGAGGGGGTTGAAGAAATCACTTCCCCTCGATTGGATGCATTTGTTTGAGGAATATGCACAAAGCATTGGGAAAAAAGGGAAAGAGTGTTTACTGTCAGATTTCATTTTTTTTCTTTTATTTGTTTTGGTGTGTGTGTGTGTGTGGGTGGGGGTTGGGGGTTGGGGGGGAGAAGCGGTTGTGTGAAGAACTATTGATGTTTATCAAAGTTATTCAGTCTGACAAATTGCTTATCGCTTATTATATGAACGTTCTTGCTCATGATGTAGTGGATCCGGTGGCCTCTGTGCCAAAAAGATGAGAATGATACTACTTATGTGCCAAAAAGAATGCAACTGTGTGTTATGTGCTTGTTAAAGTAGTTCACGTTTGACCTAATTTTGAGTGAATAATATTCATATTTACGGGTCCAAATCAATTTATTATGAAAATACATTTCTTAACGATCCATTAAACTTAGGATACTTAAATATTACAATATGCTAGAATTGCATTCTTTGAGAGGGACGGAGGGAGTACATTTTAATGAGACGGAGTGAGTAGATCCGAGTGACTAGAGTCAGGTCAATTTGTTTTAATTGAAGTTCCCACATATTTTAATTGCCGGTTCGAAGTAGGAATATACTGTAATGCCCACTTCAGCATCTCGCTTCTCCATTATTGCATCTTCCCACTTCCTCGATTCCCCAGTCGACGTCTTCATTTCTTGGCTGCACCATTAGGCTTTGTTATCCCTAACAGGTGCGTTAGCCTATTTCCTCTTGCAGTCGGCAGTGCTTTCTATATAATTATCCCTGGTTACAGTATTATAGTTCATAATAATTAGTAAGCTAGGTTTCTCCTAGTCTGATTCTGCTAAGTTTTCTGACGTGTAGCGGGGATCTATGATACACAGTGTTTGTGTATCTTGGCCAAACCGGGGTCCAGATATGATTTTTTTAGCATTTCTGGTTATATCTGAATGCTATTTTCTGCAGTTCTTTGGGGGTTTCCAGCGTTTGCGGTGAAGAAATCACTTACCTTTCGATTGATTTGTGTACCTGCATGAGGAATGTGCACAAACCATTGGGAAGAAAGGGAAATATTGTTCAAAACCATTTCATTAGGGGCGCACTCTTGCTGTTTATCAAAGTTCTAACAACTGTGCTGCTATAACCACGCACATCAGGCTCATTTCCGGGTCAGGTAAGCTTCACGAAATATTAGATGAAACACTGGCCACACAAGTCCTGACCATGTTCGGGTGGCGCCCTTCCCGGCAGCTAGAAGTGATAGTTTGCACAATTTTTTTGAATAAGACGAGTCGTCAAAGTTGGGGTTGAAAAAGTCAAATGAACTATAGTTTGGAACGGTTTTATTACTTATCTTTACTTTGGCAGTAGACAGTTCTGCAAAGAGTCTTTCATGTTTTCGATTATGGTTCTGTTAGTTTTTTCGGTCAACTGGAAATTTCCTGGATCTGGCCTTATACTAATGTATTGTGCATCTTGTTTGAATGGTGCAGTTGTTTGATTTGAAATGGAGTATGAAGCCAGTATGTTCGATCACATGGAGCGCATGCTACTTGATGAAAGTGCAGTGCCATCACAATTGTCATTATCATTTTTAAGAGCAATCACCAATAATTTCTCACGCGAGCAGAAAATTGGCAGTGGTGGGTTTGCTGAAGTTTACAAGGTTTGACTCACTCTCAGTTACCCCAACATATACCAAAATAGAGAAACACAAGTTATTGCTGACAAGGCAAATGCTCTGACTTATAACTACTGCAGGGGCGTCTGCGAAATGGACGAACCGTTGCCGTGAAGAAGTTATCTAATACGGTTGTCATTTCTGATGAATTGTACAGTAGGGAGGTTGAATGCATGATGAGGTTGAAACATATAAATATAGTACGGTTTTTAGGATACTGTGCTGATTCCCAGTGGGAAATGGTCAAATATGATGGAAGACATGTGATGGCAGAACAACGACAACGGTTGCTTTGCTTTGAATATATATTCTAATTCAAGTCTTGATAAACATATATCTGGTATGACTGTTGAAACCTGAAAGTAACATTTTCCATCTTCATTGTTTCCCTGATTATTATCGGGTCCAAGCATCTCACTGGTATAATATATTGGTTTTACAATTTTTCATTTGTGTGGAAATGTCTACTGATCGCAATAAAATTGCACAATACTTAGCTTAAGTTGCATCATACAACTTCAGGCAAGATTTATTGCGATATGAAGATTGGGAAAGAAATGTGAATTGTTGGACATTTATGTGGTTCAAAAGGGGAGACTGGAAAATAAGAAATGTTTGGTCATTTAGATACTCCCATACTTCTATTGTTTTCTCTAAGCAAAATGTGAGTCATTTAGCACATTAATACAGTCTAGAAAAGCGATACTTCTACGAATATGTTATTTCAAATGAAAATGGCTATTCAGTGTAAGTGTCATTTTCATGGAGAATATATTACTTTAAAAAACATGTTTTTATTTATTGATTGCCAATGCTATAGAAGTTTGACATAAAGGAATCCTAAAACAATTTATATTTGGGATGGGATACTATTATAATCAGTTTTTAATGGGGGCTGCACATGCACGTTTTCTATTTCTGATTTACTCATGTGTCTCAAGGACTCGACTGGACAAAGAGCTATCAAATAATCAGGGGAACTTGTGAAGCCTTGCATTATCTTCATGAGAAGAATGTTGTTCACATAGATCTTAAGCCTCAAAATATATTGCTAGATTATAATCTTGTTCCTAAAATTACTGATTTTGGTCTCTCAAGATTCTTTGATGATGGGCAATCTCGAGCCATTACAGCAAAAGTGCTAGGATCAATGTAAGCTAATCTCGCCTTTGAATCAAATCTGAAAGGATATATTTGTTATGTTGCACCTATTGTGCACTTTAACAAGTTACACGTTATACATCTTCTTGCAGGGGATATATGGCACCAGAATATTTTCGTGGAGAGATCACTTTCAAGATAGATGTATATAGCCTTGGTATTATAATCATTGAGATGCTGACAGGAAAAAAGGATATTTCGACATTGAAGATGTAAGAAACATGACCCCTCCAGGATAAAGGAAATACATTAACCGGGATATATAGAGCATTTTATAATATATAGTATTGTTTTCGGGACATGTCTAGTTGTGGAAAGTAAATTTTGTTCCTGGAAAAAATATCAAATCTTACTATTTTCTGATGTTCCTGAGTCCCAGGAAAGTTTGCTTACAAACAACAAAGTATTTTTGTCCCAAACAAGCTAGAGTAGTAATGAAAACAGTGATATTAGAAAAGGTGGCTGATATCCGGGTGATGGTTCAGGTATGTTAATTAATGCTTGTCATTTCAAACATAACCCCCAGTTAATCTTTCGGAATTTTTAGTGTTCAAGTGAGCGTAGAACTGATGAGAAAAATTATTGCCCTTGGGAGTATAATTGATTGATTGTTTTATTAAATGTATCATTGCATTCTATATTTTTGGAAACAACTCAACAATGTGGTGTATTGTTGGAAACTCTTTCACTGAGAATGACCTAAGGTAGCATAGAATATCTAATAATAAATCTAAAAGGATATAATAGACAACTGTTTTCTGAAATGACGATGCAAGTAAGATGTTTTGTGATATATTCAATTTAAAGTACAAGTAAGATGTTTTGTAATTTATACTACATCTGTTTTCTGAAATGACGATGCAATATTGTTTCCTGACTTCCAAGTGTTGGCATTTTCAGATACTTGAAAGCTGGAAAAAAAGATTGAAAATGCCAATGGGAGATACATTGGAACAAATAAGAGTCTGTGGTGAGATTGGCCTCATGTGCATTAACTCTAACCCAGCTCAGCGACCAGATGTCAGCCATATAATCAGGATGCTTAATGACATGGAAAGCAAGTACATGGTTGCAGAAACTACCACAAGTTCTTCATTAGAAACGCAGGTAATTTTGCCAATGCTACATTATTAATAACTATTGGCACCAAAAGTGACGTAGATTCAGAAGAAGGGGTCAATAGCATCCAACACGGGTAAGTCTAGAGAAACTGGTACTAGTGTTTGGCCACATGTTAGCATTTTCTCAAATTCACCCAATACTCCATACATCTTGAAATATATGGGAATCATGAGTTGTCTTAAGTTTAACTATCTTAGTTAGCCATATCAAATTTAAATGAAAATAATAAAATGAAAATAAGTTTAACAGCCCTTGAGAGCCGATCTTGCAAAACAAACCTAACTTTTCCATTGTGTTGTACCCAGGTAAAATACGTACATACATAATATATAGATTCTAGTAGAGTTGATCTCAATTATTTCTCAATATTGTATTCCAGCACAAATGTCCTCGCGCCTATGTCAATTCATTGAGTTCATTATCTATTATCAATAGTATTTCCGTATAGAGGTGACAAATAATTGTAATAATAAATATTGAAACCCATAAATAAAAATCCAACATCGTTGACCGCTTCCTCCGCCACGACCATCCGCCTCGCGGCCGGAGATGCAACATCAGTCAAGCATCATCGAGTCGCCGCCCGCGCGACGCGATGGCGGGATCGGAGTCGCTGCCCACGCTGCGGCCGGCGGCGGACTGAGTCATGACCCGTTATCGTGACCCGCTGGCGGAATAGAGTCGGCCCCTGATTCGGTGTGCTCGAAGAAGAGAGGAAGAAGGAGACCGGCCGGCCACCCAACACTACTACGCAATTGATTTTGCACGACACTTCAAAAACATTAACCGTGGCGGGTTTTAAAAAACTGCCACGGTTAATATCTTGATTAATTGTGGCGGTTATTTTTATTAACCGTGATGGTTATAATAACCGCCACGGTAAATAAAAACCCATACACATAGAAAGCTCATCGTGGTCCCGATATTCATGCTCGGTATATATTTGGACATTAGGGTTTCATTCACTCTCCACTCTCCCACATCGTGACCCCCAACTCCCTCACTCTCCACCCCCCCTCTCTCGAACTCTCTCCAACCGGCGCCGACGCTCCTTCCTCCCCTCCTGAGCGTCGGCGCCCCTTCCTCCCAAACGCCGGCGCCTCTCCCTGTCCCCCATCGACGGTGCTCCTTCCTACCCCACTCGCCTCTCCTCGTGCTCATCAAGGAGGCGCGGGCGGCCGGTCAAGGAGGTCCGTGCGGCTCGTCAAGGCGGTCGGTCATGGAGGCTCGTTAAGGAGGGCCGGTCAAGGAGGCACGGCGGGGCGGCCTGGTCGCTCGCGAGGGAGGCGATGGCGCGATGGGCGGCGGGGGCGGCGCAACACGGCGATTCTGGCGGTTCCGGCCCGGGCAAGACGGATCCGGCCCAATAATGGCGAGTTCGTCCTTCTCCGATGTGGATCTAGCGGCGGCAACCACGACGGCGCGCTGGTGCGGCCAGCCAGCGGAGGTCCCGGCGGCTGTAGGGTCGAGATGGGACAAGAGGGGGTGAATAGCTCTTTCTAAAACTAATTGCGAAGGCTAACCGAATATAAGGCTGAATTAAACTTATCGGTCTAGCCAAGACTTCATCCCTATAACTAAGACTCTAAGTCACCTCACAAAACAATCTACTCAAGAAGAATGTGGTGACAAGCCTAGCTTGAGCTCCTAATCAATTCTAATGCAAGGTCACACAAACCTAAGCACTAGTACTTCAAGTACGGGGAGCTCCTACACAATTCTAGTAAGCAAAGCACAAAGCCCCTAAGCTCACTAGATGCACTAAGGACAAGGCGACACACGCTAACCCAAGAGCTCAAATTACTTAGCTACACAAACTAAGCAAAGTAACTAAACAAGCTACACAAGCTAGATAGTTACAACAACACTACACACAAGCTCAAGATATATTTGTATGAAAGTAAATACAAGGCTTGTGATCGAGAGAATGCAAACCACCGCGAAGTGTGGACACAAGATGACACCGGTGATTTTTACTGAGGTCTCGGGAAGCTTGCCAACTTCCCCCTACTCCTCGTTGTGTCGACATTCTCATGTGTGGGGGCAAGGTGGAGCTCACTCCTAGCCAAGTGCCTTTAGGATACTTGCACCCAAAGCAAATGAGAGGTAACTCAATGACACGCTATCGTAGTGTTACCTTCTCACGGGTGGTTCAAGGTGGAGCTCACTCCTAGCCAATTGCCTTTAGGCTACTTGACACCAACCAAGTGAGGAATAACTCAATGATATGCCCTCATAGTATTGCTCTTCACGATCCCCGCGAGGTGAGCTCGAACCTCTCACAAATCATCCTCCGGAGCACCGCACAATCTCCCTTGCGTGCTTCAATGGAGTCTCTTGCCACCAAGCCGTCTAGGAGGTGGCAACCTCGAAGAGTAACAAGCACACCGGCTTGCAACACGATCACCTAGTGCCACACGATGCAATCTCTCAAAGCAATCGCGCTAGAATCGCTCAGTCACTCAATTGGATGAACATTACCAAGTTAGAATCAGTAGAGGGCTCTCCAAGCACCACTATACTGGCCACCAAGGCTCAAGTGTGCTGACCAACCTCCTAAGGCCGGCCAAACAAGTATATTGTATATATATGCTCCCCATCGAAATAGAGCCATTGGGGTCGAATTCCTACTCTTCTGTACTGCGCCGGACGCGCCAGGCGCCGTTCAAACCAGCTCCGAGCAACTAGCCGTTGGCATGCTTTTTAACAGTGCTGGACACGCCAGGCACGCCAGGCGTAGCCCCGGACGCGGTCCAGAGAGGGTGCAAACCCACCGACCCACCGGACGCTCAACAACAAGCACCGGACGCACCAGGCGCTATTCGCCAGACGCGTCCTACACTAGTCTCAGCGTCGGGCGCTCCGTTTTTTCAGCAGGACCTTCGCCCGATCAAACAACCATAACTCTTTCATTCAAACTTCGTTTTCAATGATCTAAGACTATATGGAAAGCTTACTTAGAGGGCTACACAACCCACATGTTTACTTGATCCAAAGCACAATGGATCAAAGCAGTATTCCACTCCAAGAGCAGTCCTAGTGTTCGAGAAACACCGAAAGAACTTCTCCTTTGCAAATATGCCAACACCACCAAGTGTACATCACCATGTGCATGTGTGTTAGCACTTTCACAATCATTTTCAAAAGAATTTTCTCTTGATCTCACCACGCCACTCGATCCTAACACATCACCAAGTTAGATCGCACAAGTGGCACTAGATGACCGATATGCAAACAAGTTTGCCCCTCTTGATAGTACGACCATCTATCCAAAACCCGGTCATAAACTTCTCAAAGATCCTCATGACCGGCGAAATGAAATGCCCTATAGGTTATACCTTTGCCTTGCACATTTCCATTCCGCTCCATCTCTAAGTGCCGATGCAACACATGCACCAACACGATCAAGAATGATATGATCCATTTCATATCATCACATGACATTCTTGGTTCATCGATGATGACCTCACTTGCTCTTCACCATTGCGTCGGTCCATCGGCGCCAAGTCTTGCCCAAGCTTCACCGCCTCATGGTCCATCACTTTCTTGCCTCGACTTGCCCTTCACACTTGCAACCGGTCCATCAAGCCAAGCCTTGTCTTGATCTTCACCACCTTGGTCACATGACTCCATGTCATGCAATAAAGCTCCTTCATTGCGTCATCACATGTGAACTAATTTCATGTGTATTATCTCAATCACACATTATTAGTCCACCTAATGTTGACACTCAATCACCAAAAATCACAAGGGACCTTTCAGCGGCGGTGACCTCCTCCCCTCCATGGCGGCAAATGGGCGAAGCTTTCTTGCGGCGGGGTGGCCCGAAACCTTAACGGGCCTAGTGGCCCGGATCACGGGCCGTTAGGGTTTCAGATTGGTTTTTATTTATTAACGGTGGCTGTTTTTGGGGTCCTAAAACCGCCCGGTAAATCAATCCATTTCTTGTGACCCTATCTCGGTGGCGGTTGCAAAAACCGCCACGTAAAAAAAAAAAAACCGCCTTGAAAAATCAACATAATAGTAGTGCGAGTTTCCACGCCCGGCCGCGCGGCACCATCCCTGCTCCTTCCACTAGAGGCGTTGACTCCCACGCTAGCGGTGGACCCCGGGCAATTGCTGCAGAGTCGAGGTTGATTCGGCGGTCGAGGCTCGCTCTGCTCCATGCCGTCGTCATCGTTCCACTTGGTCAAGCGGCCGAATCCCTCCGCCCCACTCCGTCGTTGCCGTTTTGGCTATCCACGCCACCGAGCCTCGCTCGCCGCCATGTGCCACCACCACCTCCATTCCTTGCCTCCCCATCTCCTCTCTCCCTCTCTATCTAGCAAAGGCGGGCAGCAGACCCTACGCCACGTCCGCTGGTAGCGGACATCGGCTACCCGTACTGGGAATAGCAGACCGAGAAGGGTTTGGGCATGTAGCATGTGCACACAGCGTACCGGCTACAACCTTGTTTCCGGTAAAAGTCTCCTCTAGGATGATTTACAGGGTTGCGGTGCAGACAGTCTAAAGAACTACTCGCAGCATATACTCCTTGTCATACATTAGGAATACAACAGCTTGTGGCAGCATGGTTGGAGGACCGAAAAGGATTCTGGTGTTGCTGACGAGTGTGGGTATGTCAAGGGCATTGGTGCCTTGGGTGGCACGATCTCTGGCGTGGCGACAAACAACTTGTTCGTCACTTGCTCCACGATCTAGGGAATACCAGATGACGCTATTCCTTCCATCTTCTCCTTGAGGAAGGTGCATCCGATGGTCTTGGTGGCACGCTTGGTCTCCACCTTGAGCTCTTTGGTAGCGACCTCACGCTCCAACTTTGCTTTGGCCGCAGCTGCAACGTCGACATCCTCGCTCTTGGAGCCTCTATGCTCCATGTTTCTCAGGTCAGAGCGATGACATTGACAAGGTGTGCTTGTTGAGTTTAATTAGCGGAGAAGGCGTCGAGCCATGCCTTCACAAGGTGGTGTTGTCACCCACATATGTGATTTAAACTCTAGATACCATGTGTCACACCGTTGCTTGGGGAGGGGGAGGAGGATATATAAGTAGCGACTATGGTAGGGAAGGCGCAGGGACAAGGATAAACGCGAGAGCAACTCCCACTACTACCTAAACATTTAATTGTGACAGGCGGATTCATTTATAGTGGGGCAAATGCACCCGTCACTTTGGTAACGTTACGGTTAATGTAGTATTTACGATAATGGGCGCTTTTTTGCCCGCCACGGTTAATCAATTAGAAAAACAAAAAAGGATGCCACACGGGCCCGGATCAAGGCCATACGGGGACAGGTTTGGGCTTGGCGCCGCCACTGCTACCGATCCACGTCCACGAGCACCGCCGGCGAGACGGATCCGCACTCGAGAGAGTTGCCTGGAGGTTGAGGCCGCCGCCGCCAAGATCCGGTTGCCAACGAGCGGAGCGCCCTCGTCGGGACTGATCCAGCCTCCAATGCCGCCATTGTCTCTAAAGCCACCCTCACGGGGCCGGATCTGGCCTCCTCATCGATGGAGAGGGAGATGGAGATGCGGCATCGCCACGCCCTCGCCGGAGCAGGGAGTCCGCTAGAGTGGACAGCCGCGGTCATGCCGCCTCTCACATGGGAGAAGGTCTTGGGAGGAGGAGGTGAGTGTGGAGATGGAGATGGGGGCATCGCCGCTATGTCGTTTAGAGAAAGGAAGGTGATCTGGTGTGAGAGGAGCAGCGGCTGTGATGAGGAGTGGCCACCGCTATGTCATTTCGAGAGAGGGAGGTGGGAGTGCGAGACGGTTGGAACCCTAACTCCACGTATTTATACCTCTTGGGCCTTGCTGGGCCTCTGAATTTGTCATGACGGGCCTTTTAAGGTGCCCGCCACAGAAAATCGATTTTGTTATGGGCACCCTAACTTGCCCAACATTTTTAACTTGTCCGCCATTTTCCATGACAGGCCTTTAAAAGTGCCCGCCACAGAAAATCGATTTACTTGCGGGCACCCTAACTTGCCCAACATTTTTAACTTGCGTGTCATTTTCCATGACAGGCAAAAATGTCCACCACGGTAAATAAAAACCGACCGCTATAGAAAATCGGCACATTAACCGTCTTTGGGCAAAAAAAAATGCTCGCCATGGTTAATGTTTGGGATTTGTCTTGCAAAATAAATTTTGTAGTAGTGTCCTTACTTTTTGTTTTAATTTCAAACGGTTACGTAACTCTTATATTTATTGTCCCTACGGGACTTCCAAACAAACTAGAGGAGTCCTTATAGATTTGGACTGATGTTTCCTATACAAATTATGTATTCCAAACTTATCCAAATCTATCTCTAATTTCGGTCGTCCAGATTCTCTAGGGTGAAACCAGGCCGGTAAGGCTATGTCGGCTGCCGCCCCTAGCCCACACGCCCCTGGCTGCGCCTAGCTAGGGTGAAAGTGTGGCTGGCTAAGGCCCGGCATTGGGCCTCCCTCAGCCTGTTATGGTGGCCCATATATACTACAATAACCTCAGAAAAGTTTTGTCATCAAAATCTGTCCTTTTGTAGAAAGTATCTTTGATGTGATTACTGCTAATATTTAGTTTATTATTTTCCCAGGGAAGTGATGAACATGTTTTAGAAGATACGAATGTTGCAGCTATCACTGATGAAAAGCAACAGAAAGTTCCATTGTTTAGTACGTTGCCTAAGAAATTGCCATTCGAGTTCCTCGAGGAAATCACTGACGGTTTTTCTAAAGAACGGGAGGTTGGCAGAGGTGCGTTCGGAGTGGTTTATAAGGTATGCCAACATCCTTGCGTTTCATGATTATTATGCATTATATTATATTATATTGTATTTATTTCTGTGCAATCTGAGAACTGAGAAGCAAGAGTAAACCGAATGGTAACATATCTTCTTTGCAACAGGGAATCCTTTTTGACGGACCAATCATTGCTGTCCGCAGGCTCCTTAAATTCCAGGGAATTGAGATGGTACAGTTCGCCAATGAGGTTAATATACTCATGGAGCTTAGACACAAAAACATTGTAAATCTCCTGGGATACTGCCACGAGGTTAGGGAAGAGGAGATACAGTACAAAGGAGAAACTGTATTTGCTCGAACCTATGAACAGTTGCTCTGCTACGAGTATCTGGGCAACGGAAGCATCGACAATTATATTTTTGGTATGATGATAACGAAGTCAGATGCGAAACCCTTAGCTGCTGCTTAATTGTAGATTCACTTTTATAAATGCTATACCGCACCAATCTTAACCTACCAAAGGCATTATAATTTTGCTTTTAGTCAGAGCATCAAGTCTGACAAGTTTAGTCAGAGCACCAACCTTGTTGGTGTGCACCACCCTTCATTTTGGCTATATATTTTACTCTATTTATAGTGTTATTTATGTTTAATATATTTAAGTCATTGTTAAATATTTACTAATCAAATCATGTGGATTCACATGCATAAAAATGAGCAGTTTATACTAACCAAATCAAGTCATTTTTGAAGTTGCAAAATGAAACAGTTTATATTTAAGATCACGCATGCATCACTTAGATATATTAGAGAAAAGATTTTTACATCTATAACTTTCCTTAATTTATCTTATTTTACAAAATTTAAAACTAAATGAATATATTTCAAATACTATATTTTAGAAAGTAATGGATGATAGTAACCATCCGATCTAACTACCCGAACGGCTTACCGAATGGCTTACAATTGTTAACAAAGTTTGTGTAAAAGAAAATTACAAGTGCCGAAGATCCTGTACAAATGTAGTTCGAAACAAAGCTCCATATATATATATATATATATATATATATATATATATATATATATATATATATATATATATATATATATATATATGTGTGTGTGTGTGTGTGTGTTTAGTGTCTCAGAAGTCAGCACTATATGAAATTACAGAAATTGTAATTTGTTTTATTGATTTTTAGATAAAGGAAAAAATAACAGACTTGGTTGGGACATGCGCCACAAAATGATTAAGGGAATTTGTGAGGGTTTACGTTACCTACACGAGGAGCATGACAGTCCAATTAATCATTTGAACTTGAAGCCAGCAAATGTTTTTGCTAGACGACGACATGGAACCAAGGATCACGGATTTCGGTCTGTCAAGGCTTATTGGTGAAGGGAATACTGGAATCGTTCAGACACGCACTCTTGGACCAATGTAAGAACATTATGTTACTGCCACTGCCACTACTACGTACCACTTATTCTTCAATCATTTTCAGTTCGAATACTTGAATATTTTTGTCACGAATACTGCAAGCTGATTGTCTCTCCTGCCTTTGTTATTACTTTATTAAGAGGATACATGGCACCTGAATACCGTTACACGGGGTTAGTATCACTCAAGGCAGACATATACAGCTTGGGTATTCTTATTCTAGAGATTGTAACTGGTCAAGAGAATAGTACAAAGATTGACTTTATCGAGCATGTAAGAATACCTGGGAACCTCCGAAGACTACTATTTCATATGTTTATTTTCGAAAAGTTTGCACATATACTTCTTTAATTGCTCCCAAATTCAACAGGTTCGTGAAAACTACATGGAAGAGTCACAGATAGCATCTCTGTACCCTCTCTAGAACCTGAATTACATGATCAGGTAGAATTGTGCATCGTGATTGGCCTAGAGTGTGTCCAGACAGATCGAACGAAAAGACCTACGGCAGGGGACATTATACGTAAGCTCGAGGGAGGAAACAAATTGGGCCCTACACCATCAAGTGAAAATACTACAGCAGGTATCTGCCTCCTAACTGCCAACTTTTTGTTTCACAAGTTTTGCATGCATGTCACAATTTTCTATGGTTGTGAAAAATGTAACCATACTTAAAGCCTGTTTGGTTTCAGAGATTAGAGACTAGGGACTTAATTATAAGGTCAGTCTCAATGGGAGTTTCATGAGTGTTTCATGCACATTAAATGCAGCCACATCAGCAAAATTTCACTTTTTGTATGAAACTCTTAGGAGAGAGAAGGAAAAAGTTTCACCATGGTGAAACCTTTGGGCACTGTTTCACATGCGTTGGAAACGGGGTGAAACCCCCATTGAGACACAAATAGTGTTTCACCATGGAACTATGCAATTAAACCATGCAATGAGAGAGAGGCTGTGGGACCCTTGAGCCTATGAAACTGTGCATTGAGGGAGATGCCTATTTCATGCCAAAATTTTATATCTTGGAAACCGGGAGGTGAAACTCTCCATTGAGACTGGCCTAACTGAACTCAAGTATAGAACAAAAACCAAAACACTCTTGACATAAGACATGGAGGTGTGGGGACCAGCAAGGGGTATGGGTTGTAAAGTTGGTCTATTAGTCCCAAGGGACCAGCAAGGGGTATGGGTTGTAAAGTTGGTCTATTAGTCCCAATTAGCACCTCCTGAGGGGACTAGTGGATTAGAGACAACTAGTTCCTCTTTTAGTCGCTATGTTTGTGTCATGTGCCAGGATCAGATGGGCCTCCAAGGCCGCGTACGCAGCAGCCCTAGGGCCGGCCGCCGTCGCCGCCTGCCTCATCATCAATTTCGCCATCAGGCAAAAGATATTTAGGGAAATTAACAGAATAAAGAATATGAAATAAATTAGATTTACTTTACATGCAAGTCTCCCTCGAACTATAAATACAAGGACATGCAATCAGTCAAGTCTAATCAGAAAAATTAAAGGGGTAACACCCGACAGCTCTCCAGCTCTCTCGCTCTCGCTCTCGGTCTCCCTAACCCTAACCCTAATCGCGCGATCGCCGTCATCATGCCGCCAAGAACTTCTGCCCACGCTATCTTCGCTCTGCTTGGCAGCCGCATTGTCGCTACCCCGTCGTCACTAATCGCCGCCCCAAGCCGGCCGCCGCCGCCTTGTCACCGCTGCCCCCTCTACGCGGTTTGTGACAACTGGTATCCGGAGACTAGGACGATTCCCACCACCGATGGCTAACCACCGTCAAGATTGATGGTCGCTCCGCTAACGTCCTACCCGGAGATGATCATGGAGGCCATCTACACGCTTGGATCCGAGAACGCCATCGACAAAGCTGCGATCTCCAACCACATCAAGGTGAAGTACGGCTCCATCCTTCCATCCCAGCACTTTGCCATCCTCGCCGGCCACCTCACCCGCATGAAGGCCACCGGCGAGCTCGACGACATCCTCGACGCTGCCCTACCACAGGCGCCACCGACAACAAAGGTGGTCCCACGGGCACCACCCACGTCGTCCCCTCATCGATCACCGACGCTGCAAGCAACAAGAACACCTACCCTAAGGATGCCCTCGCTATCACAGCTCAGATCAAATCGATCGAGGAGGCCACCACCGACATCCACCCACCGCTCAACGAAAAGGCGCACCCAACTAGGCCAACATCGCGAGACCCCGGCAATGGTGCAGATAAGTTCCTACAAAAAAGAAGCAACGTCATCTCAACCAACGACGTCGCTATGGGTGACACAACGACCCCGACATCTTGGATAACACCGGCGCCATGAACAATAGCGACATCAACACCTTATTGACGACGGGACATCACACACTCCACAATCACCAGGCAAGTTCATCCCAACCAACATGGAGCTTCTACCTCGTCCATCCATGCTACAATGACGTCGCCCGACGTCGTCATCGCCAACCATGACGTCCTCGACACCGGCACCAACGACGACGACGCTACCATGGGTGTCACCAACTGCAACAACGCCCTCAGGGACACCAATGCCAATGACAAACCCCCTGACATCGACAGACTCGTCCACTCGCCGACCGACCGACGGGCGACAACAATCTGCTACACACGTTGGGCGTCCCTCGGGGCCTCCACCATGGCGGAGAACGTCAACAAGTGATTTGTGGATCTCATCGCGGCCGACACCGATAAGTGCATTGTCGGCAACCCCCTCTCGGCGGTCGATTTCGATGACACCGGCGTGAGCTCCAACGCAAGGCGCCCCCATCGACACCACGACAATAGAGCAGCGAACCTAACAAAGATATGAGGTATGCCACTATCCACCTGACAATAGGGTCCTTCTCTAGTTCATCTGTGTGCTAAGCTAGGCGCCATTGGAGGACTAGGACACCTATACACGGTGTCTCCCTTGTGGCTTCAAGCCGCCAATCAACGTCAACACTAACGGCGACCTCACGCGGCCCGACGGGATGACGCCATGATCAACTACATCAGCACTTTGGGCTCCATGCTATGGAACGAAGACGCACTACAACGGGAGGTACCGCATGCGATGGACGAGGCGATTCAACTTGCTCATCTTCCCGACGCCCCTTTGTCACGCGTTCGTCACATGGCTCGGCGGCGGCGGGACGGACACAACATCATGGACGACTTGGCTATGATAGCCGGCGCACCCCGAGGGCCAAACCCAGCCGGTTCCTCGACCCACGACGACATCAACATCCAGGGCGATTCACGCTCTCAACTTCACCAATGGGCTTCGCTACAAGCTTTGTGTGTAGTGCAATGGGTGGCGCCCCGCACGTCAACCATGCCAATCCACCACGCCCCACAGTTCGATGCCCCTGTCTCCTGTGAGGTCTTCAACCAACTTAAAATTGCGAGCTCCACCGACGATGACATGAGGTACATGCCACCCACATCGATCCCCTACCTTGTCGGCCTCGTCGCTACCCGGAGGCTCTCATCCTTCCTCAACTTGCTACATCGATCGACCACAAGCTCCATGGCATCGCCAGAACCATCAAGCTCCAAGCGGGAGCACCAGCTTGGGAGCCACTCAAGGTGATTGGAGTTCACGTATCGACGACCTCGCCAACCGTGTCGGGCTTCACGACAAGCACCTTGCTGATGGAGGAGCCCCCACAGGGCTTCTTGCCATCGGTGTCAATCTTCTTCCTCGACAGCCACCGCTACTACGCCACGACATTATCAAAGGTGCTATGTGATGTTCTCCAACCAGGTGGGATTCTTCATCATACTCTAGTAATTGACGATCACCCCCAGACGCACTTGCCAGCAATGCAAGCTTCCCCGACGAGCATTTTACTAATGAAAGAGCTAGCACATAGCCTCTTGCCATTAATGTCGGTCTTCTTCTTCGACGACCACGGTCTTCACTCCGCCAGCACCTACGATGTTCCCTTGGGTCAGGAGAGCAATAGAATTCCATCCATTGAACCTGCATCAGAAGAGGTCAGCGTCCTCATCTTTGTCCAGCCCATTCCCTCTATACAAGTGGATGCAACAATCTCCGGACCATGCTGCTTCGATCAACCCGTCAACGACGATAGCCATGCAGAACCACAAAGACGAGGACGGTGCTGTGTCGGAAAAGGGGAGAGATGTCATGTGCCAGGATCAGATGGGCCTCCAAGGTCACAGCGCTAAAGCAGCCCTAGGGCTGACCGCCGATCGATGCCGCCCACCTCGTCATCAACTTCGCAATCAAGCAAAAGATATTTAGGGAATTAAATAGAATAAAGAATAGGAAATAAATTAGATTTACTATACGTGCAAGTCTCCCTCGGACTATAAATACAAGAGGCATGCAATCAATTGAATCTAATTAGAAAAATTAAAGGGGTAACACCCGACGGCTCTCTCGCTCTCGCTCTCCCTATATAACCCCTAACCGCGGCGCCGTCGCCGTCACCATGCCGCCCACGCAGCTGCAGCCCACGCCATCATCATCGCGCCCTGCGCGCGCAGCGCAGCGCCGCCGCCCCCGCCGCCGCTGATCGCCACCCCTAAGTTGGCGCGCCGCCGCAGGGGCCGCCCGTCGACCTTGTCACCGCCGCCCCCCTACGCGGTTTGTGACAGTTTGGCAATTTAGGGACGAAATGAGACTGAAATCTAGTCTAGTCCCATGGAATCAAACAGGGCCTTAGTAATAAAAATTAGATATAAATGACTATAATACAAGTGAGGTTCATATGAAGCTAGGATGGTTTAGTAATTAAGAAATATTACTGTTGACACAACATACAATAGAGAAACATTAATTATTGGGACACAATGAAAACCTACTACTTTGCTTGAAATACAATAGAGAAACCTAAAGCTTTTGGCAAAATTTAATTACTGTTGACACAATGAAAGGAACCTAGAACTTTGCTTGAAATACAGTAGAGAAACATTAAGGGCCAGTCTTCTACTAAAGCTCCACTTCCTTATTCTTGAGCTCCACTCATTGATTCTCTAATAGAGTGATTCTAGAATGGCAACACACTGATTCTGTTGTAATGTCTACTTCTCAACCCACAACTTGTTGCATATTTTTTTTTTATTTCAATCCTTAAACTATAAAATCGGGTGCTGGATGCCCTCCATTTGTAAAATTACTCAATCACCTTTAAAAGGTGTTTTCTATTTTTTTAATAATAACAAGAATCTGCTTTAACCTATAAAATTTCATAACTAATCTATTTTAACTGAAACTAAAGGTGTTATTTGACTAAATTTAGTATTTCCATTCATATTGTTTTGAAAAAGTACAAAAAAAAATATCTCCAAATAAAGCACTAACAAATAAGTAACATTTTTGGAAAAATTGTATTAGTTTCACATATTTCTGAATCAAAATAAATAACTTATGAATTTTTGAAGACCAAAACAGATCTGTATTTAGAAAATATAAAATCACATTTGGAACTACTTAAACTAGGAGAATACTCCACGCATTGTTGTGGGGATTCCAGATAATATAAAAAGGAATTAGACTACTTCCATTCATAGTTATATGGAAGAAACTATCTTAAATTAATTTTGGAGAATGGTAATTGATGTGGAAACTAAATGCATGTTAGTGAATGGAGAGATAACTATCATAATTACATGTGCTAGATGGCTAGCTATAATTACAAATTTTAGTGGATCTTTTTTTTTTTTTTTTACAAACAAACGTGCATATATTAATTAGGTCACTGATGGTCATTGCCTACATATGAACAGCCTGGAGAATACGTTTGTGACTGCATTACAAGGGTTGTGTAGGCTAGCCTAGCTAAGACATCAGCAGTGGTGTTTAGGTTCCTGCTAATTTTGTACACCTTGGCATTTGTATTGATGGTGGCGTTGTCGAAAATCTAAGTGTAGGTCTTCATTCTCCAGTCAGGCGGGTGTGAGTGATCCTCAGAGTTGAGGAAAAGCACCAGCTGGCTGCAATCAGAGAGAAAGGAGACATTGCCAAGGTTGAGGTGAACTAAAAGAAGTCCCGCAGGGGCCATTGCTGCCGCCTCTGCCATGATGACTGAATAGGTTTCAGTCATTGTCGCCCTGATGTAGATAGTGTTCGACGGTTGGACCTGCGTATTAACAAATAAGATGCCAATGCCTGCCCTTCTTGAGTGATGGTGAGCATGGTCCAGTGCAGTGGATGCATCTACATATATAGCATCTAACTCCTGGAAGTGTCGTCGACAGATGAATAGTGTACCTGTCCAACAAGTTGCCTGCAAAATGAGAATTCATACCTTGTGGTGGACGTTCAGCATGACTGTGCCCTAAGATATGAGTAGTAGCCGTATTATGAGCACCAGCCTGAAGACCTGCATTGGGAGAAAGAGGATATGGAAGTGTATTTGTAGGAGTGGATTGGTTGTGCATCACTGGATTAGCAAGGGAAGGCGTAGAGTTGGGATGGGCTCCTTGATGTTGTCCCTGTTCACCAATAGCTTGCAAGTAAGTTTGCATGTGTGCTCTTTCCGCTGCATGTACCTAAAAGGCAGTACAAGTTTTTTTTGTGTGGAATCTATTTTCATTACGGGCCTTCCAAATGTACCACATTGTGAATAATGTAGTGGAAAGAATAGTATCAGGGGGATTAGCAGTAATGAGTAGCGGTAGAGAAATTTGGAAGCCATCCTCCGGTTGAGTAATGAGCTATGTTTGAAGACGAGGGTTAGCAGTTGACCATACCTGAGTTGGAAGATCACAATGGAAGAACAAATGATTGTCATTTTTAATAGCACCACAATAAGTGATGTGTTGGTCTATGTGGGTTGAGAATCTTCCAGCTGTCTCTCCAGTGGCAATAGCCCATCTAATAATCCTCCAAGCAAAAGGTTTTTAAGAGGGGAGGAAAGGTTTTGCTTTTCCAAACTTTTTGTAGGATTTGATTTGCATCATGGGTAATGCTTCTGGATCCTTGAGAGGGGAGGCTGTGGTTGTGTTGTGATGCTAAGTGGTGTAAATAGCTTTGCTAGTGCAGATGCCATTGGTAGCAGGGGACCATCTAAGAATGTCATTGTGTGTAGAATTGACAATATGTGTGATCTGAATAGCCTGAACAACTTCTGGAGAAAAGGTGTTTTCTAAGAGGTGTTGATTCCAAGTGTGGGTGCCAGGAAACCAAAGGACAGCCACAGTAGAGGGCAAGGGGGAGGTGGTTACCGGAAGAATGAGATGATCATGGATATCTTTCCAAACAGTGGTCCAAGGAGTGGACCAAATAATGGAGCTGATAAACTGCATTATTTTAGTGGACCTTTGAATGTGTATAGCTTGCATGTTAAGAAAACCTTTAGTGGGGTTTAGTTTTATAAGAGTATAGCAATCTAACCATAAATGTACTAACCATTGAGCAGTTAGATAAGAGTAGAACCCACATATTTTGAATAAAATGTTTACAATACTTCCCATGCATTCCATGAACGCATAAGATACCTGCTCACAGTATTCATGGGTGGCGCTTTGGGGAAGAGAGAAATATTTTTGAGGAAAAACTGTGGAGCAAAGCTCTGCAGTGCTTAAATTAATAAAGGAACAAAGTAAAAAAAAGTAAAATAGAAAAAAAAGTTAGCCGGGGGCTAACAGAAAGAAAAAGAAAGGACTCACCTACTCTAAGAAGAAGAGGGGGAGGTGATGTAGCTGTACAAGATATTTTACAAAGAATCAACCCAATTGTTAATTACAGGGTGAAAATGACTAGGGACTCTGAGGAGGTGAAGTTTAACTTCTTCCTTTAACATGTGTTTCCAATTCAAATAGGAGAGCACACATACTAGTTTTGTACTTCTTGGTTCCAAATTAAAAGACATTTTAATTTTCCTAAATACAGTAATTTTAATATATATCTAGATACAGTATACATCTAACTGCAAATATCTAAGCTATGCATCTATAAAAGCCAAAATATCTTAAAATTTGGAACGGAACCAGTAGCAAAAATCACTAGTAATGTATGAGAATTATAAACGGATGGTGTGTAGATTAGGGTGTCATGTTGTGCTGATAAGCACTACTCTTGCTGCCAACCTGTTGCTTTCCCTTGATCCATGGAGACTGTTGACTACGATCGGTAGTGGAAATATCATTACACACATGTTTGAGCGAAACAAGTATGGTGGTATGTTTAATATCCAAGAATAATTGGCCTAGCTTTGTAGACGTCACACTGTCTTTTTATTAACTTTGTATGTATCATCACCACCACCGTTTCCTATAACAGAGAGATGATGTGCCAAGACACTCTACTAAAAGTTTTTATTATATAGACCCCACAGGTAGCAAATGGCTATCATCGTCGTAACCAAGGGAACTGTTTTTCTGTTATTACGTGAGCTCTGAGTTTTTTTTTTTTTTTTTTTTTTTTTTTTTTTTTGAGAATTACACGTGAGCTCTGAGTTGGGTCAGCATATATATGCCATATATGTATTCCTAACATGATTGAGGTTTATATGCATGCATTCCAGAAATTGGTAAGCCACAGATGTTTTCGTTTGAACTCCTGAATGACATCACAGAAAACTTCAGTCCGGAACGCCTATGTGGGGAAGGTGCATTTGGATATGTTTATGAGGTATGATCGAGATATGGTCCTTTCTCTTGCAGTTCGAATCTTTCCTTCACCTTCGCCTGTTTAAAGTTAACGAGTTTTAAGCAGGGAATACCACATGGTACCGAGGAAGCGATGGCCGTGAAGAGGCTTAAAGAAAAGATAGGTATATCACCGAAACAGTTTGAGAATGAGGTTCATAACCTGAGCAGAATCAAGCACGAGAATATAGTACGGCTCATAGGTTACTGCGATGAAATACGGGAAATACTGTCCCATGGTAAGAACAAGAATGATCCACCTATCCGCGAACATACTCAAGAAAGGTTATTGTGTTACGAATATATACCTAAAGGAAGCCTTGAGAAGATAATTTATGGTATGTTATTTCGTCCTCCAGTTTTTCCACAGAATTATTTCTTTTGTGATAATATACACACACTGACACACATATGCTCCCACTAGTAGTTACTCCCGTGATCAATAAATCACATAATATTTTAGTTTCTGGATTTGAGGCGTAAATTAAAGTATAATAACCCAGTTTCATGTAATGTGCTAACAACACAATCTTTAGCTACGAAAAAATAGAAATAGTCCGTGTGCAATGCACGGGTTGATTGACTAGTATTGCCAAGTTTGGAGAGCCACCTCCTTTTATCTACGTACGCATGGCAAAAGACACATTTTTCTATCTCTATCTCTATACTCTATATTTATATCTATTCTATATCTATCTATATCTATACAACATAAAAAGAACAAAAGGAAGACTGCCATTTGGTGCGGTAAAAATTTCGCCTCACCTTTCACTCCCTCCGTGCGATCCCGCACCCCCTTCCCAAGTGGTCTACTCACACATGCAATCTATATTTGGCAACACCCAATTAGCATCCACATGGAAAGCACGCCAATGATATTAGGCAACCAACCAATCTCCTCACACATGCGATTTATATTAGGCAACCACCCAATCTTGTGATCCCGCGTCCCCTTCCTTGCATGCGGTTTCCTTCCCTACCCGATCTCTGGTCCTTACCTCGCGACGGCGGCGCCCACACCTTCCCTACCCGGCCAAACGCTGGTGAGACGCGACAACGCCCTACACCTCATCCACCACTCCCGCCCCGCCTTCGCCCGTGCTACCACCGCCACGCCTTTCGGCCTCGGCGCCCGATACTGCTTTCGCGGCCACGGGGAGCTGGCGCGACGGAGCACCCCGCACCGAGACTGGCGAGTCGATGACCATTGCCGCTGCCCGCGCATGACGCGGCGGCGACACGAGGGGAGGTCGTTGTGATCACCTCGCGACATCGTTCCTGTTCTTTGCGGTCGTTGACCTCCGTCGCTCCTCCAATCCATTCCTTTTGTTCAATGGAAGTCAAAGCGATGTCTATTTAGGGCCATTCCCAAGCCAAGGCGGACTCCGCCACCTACAGCCTTGCCGCCCGGCTACCCGGCGATGCTCCGGTGCCGAGCTCAGCAGGCTGTAGTGGCCACCCCACATACCTCACCCTCCCGACGCCAAGCACACACGCAAGCACCACACGCAGCGCACATAGCGTGCAGCTCCATGACCGAACGAAGCAAAGCGCCACCGAACGGATGGGATGCTCATTCTTCCCTTGTTAGCTTGGTGACGTCATATGACGTCATGTACATGCAATATGACATTTTCATGTAGAATAATAAATCTGAAAATACAATAGAAATACACATATACTTGAAATGAATTTCTCAAATTTCGTCAGTTCGTTACAACTTCCCTTCAAATTATTTGCGCTGCAAATATAGTTTTCACATTAAGACACACTCTTATTGAATATATTTTTCAGATTCATTACAAAAGTTCAGTCTTTTTTGTGACGTTTGTAGTTCTCATCAATTTATTTGTCGGATAAGAGTGATAGAATAATGGTGAGGTTGATCGAATGTTAACAAATGCTTTCCCGTTCTAAATGATATGTTGAAAACATGTTCATCCCATGTAGTAGTTCATAATGTCACTTTAATATCATTATTTTAATTTTATAATATTGTTACCTTGTCATGCGATCTATGTTTTTTTTATATAAAATTTTATTATCCTGTAGCAAAGGCACGGGTGTTTAACTAGCAGAGTTAATAATTAACAAAATAACTCTGATCCTTTGCAGATGAACTGGATTGGCATATGCGATATAAAATAATAGAAGGTATTTGCCAAGGCTTATGTTGTCTTCACGAGGGTCAACAGGATAATCAAATCGTCCATTTGGACTTAAAACCAGCAAATATATTACTTGGCAGTGACGGCAGAGACCTGGTTCCTAAACTTGCTGATTTTGGTATGTCAAGGCTCTTCAGTCTCGACCAAGTTTATATCCTTGCTTCCAAGCCCATGGGAACAATGTAAGCTCATTAACTTTACTGAATATGTTTTTCCTGAACTTATTTGAATTGCAAGAGCTTTGGAACTTATTTGGTTGAAAAGACACATTTAATTTTTCTTCATTAGACACAGACGTTTAGTTTTTCTTTTTTTTTTTTTTTTTTTTTTGACCGAAGTCAGCAAGGGAAACCTAGCCTATTTTTTTAATAATGCAGACCTGTTTTAAATTCACTCTCACAAGTGAGTCAAACTCAGTCACGCTAGGGTACTACTCAGTGCTCTAACTACTAGACTAGAGGCCCTTTCACCGTTTAGTTTTTCTTCACTAGTTCCTTAACTCCAGATACTTCTGTTTGACAAGGTTTATTGAGAAAAGTATCAACATATACAATATGAAAATGCTAGCTATGAAATATGTTTCATAATATGTTTAGTGATGCTCATTTGACATCATAAATATTATTATTATTTTTTATAAACTTGGTTAAACAAAGGATTTTTTTTTGGCTTAGGACAAAGAAGTGCTTATAGTATTCATGGCTGAGGGGGTATAAAACCAGGTCCTTTTAAGACAAATTATTTAGCTGGCTAGATTTCAGGATTTATCAAACTTGATAATAAAATTATCAAACTAATAAGTCATCGAGATTTCAGTAGGAAATAACACAGAGAGATAAAATTACTTCCATGTTTCATTCCGTTGATCTATGTTTTCAGAAAACTTTAATTTGTTCAAAATAATGCTGTGGTGGGTTTAACCTTTACTTTGCTTCTGCATTTCTTCGCTAGGATTTGAGAAAGGTTGGGTGTGATCAGTACCCTTTTGTCCTTGTTTTGACTTATATCCTTTTCTTATTTTTGTAAACTATGGCAGTATATATTAAAGTTCGTTCCAGCATAAAATATGTACATTTACCTATTATAATTACATCACGGAGCTTTTGTTTTTCTTGTAGTGGCTACATAGCACCCGAGTACCTTGAACACAGAAAGCACTACAGGAAACTGGGTCTTCGCCGACCGCCGCAAGCGGTCGGCGGCGAAAAAACGGTCGGCGTCGGCGCCGCCGACCCGTAGTGGTCGGCGGCAGCGGTCGCCCAATTTTTGGTCGGCGTAGGCGATTCGCCGACCGCCCAAACTACCACCACCGTCGGCGAAGGCTTCCCGACCACCAAAAACGACGGTCGGGCGAAGAAAAGTTGCCGTTAACGGAGGCACAAAATAGACGGCCGTTCGCCCTCTTCGCCGCCCGCCCGCGGTCGTGGGCGGTCGGCGAAGATTTTTCCATTTTTCCCTCTTCGCCGACCGCCTTGTCGGTGGGCGGTCGGCGAAGGTATTTTTTTTTTTTTAACAATTTCTTCGCCGACCACCTCCCATATAGATGCTCGGCGAAGGTGAAAATTTTTTAAAAAAAAACCGCCGACCGCCCACTGTCATGGTGCTCGGCGAAGGCAAAAACTATTTTTTTTTTTTGTTTTCCCCTTAGAAACAAACACATATATAATATATATCACATCCATTCAATCACAGAACATATCTCATGACACGAGCTCATCATATCTCACAATTATATTATAGCCATAAACATCTGTCATACGAAAGTGATTACATTAGGCATACACTTACTCATGTATCAAACAAGTACATTGACACTTGACATGGAACTAATCCTTGTTCAAAGGTATACAAAAATTTGAGAGAAGGCTAATAACGGCCTTCGGTTGGCTATATGTACATTTTACATCTCAATCTAGCTCTCTGCCCACTCATATTGTAGTTGTCTCACTTAATTAGTACTCATCGACACACACAGACATACTGTACTAGTACTAACCACCAAGCTGCAGGAGGCCATGCATGCATCCATCATCCCCTGTTTGCAGCTTGTCCAAGCTGCCCTCCCTGCCTCCTCCAAAGAAGCTTCACCTCTGCAAGAAAACACTAGGCATGCTCCAAAAGAAAAAACAACAATTTGCTTGGCTTTGGCTGGCTACTGGCTAGTGACCAAAAAGGGAGTCACCAAAGTTGCAATCAATCAGAATCAACTTGTGGTGTGACACACTAAATATCATCGTGTCACCTCAACAAGGCAACACCAAGCCAAGACATTATATTGTCAAACATCTATCAAGCATCTCTCACATCATCCTTTCAATCTTAAAGCATCCATCCATCCTCCATCTAATCCTACCCTACCCTAACCCTACCCTACACATATGACTGACAACATATATATGCAACTGTGATTAGATCAGATCCGAATGCAAATAGTTCAAGACAGAAAAATCACTAAAAACATTGTTATATTTCTGAAAAACAAAAGCAGTGAGTTTAAGTGAGCATATAAAAAATATTAGGTAAAAATTTGGCTCAGATGTGTCCCCTTCTCATCTCATCCATTCTAAACTGGTTGCTATAGAAGCCATCCTAGTTTAGAAGGTCACAAAGGGGGTCTCAAAATCATCATCGCCGCCGCCTCAGCCCAGTAAAAAATTTCATCATTGCACATCATTGCATGTGCCACTGCCTCAGCCCAATAAAAAATTTCATCATTGCACATGTAGATAGGTTGCCAAAATTCATATAGCCAACAGCAAGAGATAGCTAGGAGAATTCAGATAGCAAATAAACAGGTTTTATCATTTCAGTTTGCAACAGGACAGGAAGAGGTAGCATATTGAGCATTCATATGGCAGCAGCTACTTTAAAATGCATATTGAGCATGACAAGGCCAACAACATGTAAGTAGTATGTACTCAGTTCAGTCACAAATCCAAAAACTATGTACTCAGTTCAGTCACAAATCCAAAAACTATGTAAGTAGCATGACAAGGCCAGCTACTTTAAGTAATATGTACTCAGTTCAGTCACAAATCCAAAAACTATGCCAGTTATCAATGAAACAGGCATATCTGACTAGCTGCCTATTGATAATAATCCAAACAGGCCTAGGCTTAACAGGCATGTCCAAATAGGCATTAGGCATGTAAGTAGTAGATAGCAGCAGCATATATATGGTTTATATTACACCTAAATAGGCATCCGGTTGAGAAGAATAGCAGGGAAGGAAACATGAAGCAAGTACCAGAAAGTAGAAAATTTAAAACATGATTTATATGCCAAAACAGGACTGTTTTTTACCCAAATTCATATGGCAGCAAGTAGCATGACAGAAGCTCAAAGTGTAGCATGCCAGAAGCTCAAAGGCAGCAGCAAGTAGTAATCAGATTCAATTAACAGCAGTGGCATCTCAAAATTTGTGAAATAGATGGCAATCAGATTCAATTGAACAAGTGGCAATCAGATTCAAATGACCACTAAAATTCATGGCATCATAGGCATCAGGAACACTAGAATTCATGGCATCTCCGTTCCAAAAATGAGAGCGGGCATCATAGGCATGGCATCATAGGCATCAGGAACACTAGAATTCATGGCATCTCCGTTCCAAAATGAGAGCGGGCATCATAGGCATGGCATCATAGGCATCAGGAACACTAAAATTCACCAAAATGATAGGCATCATAGGCAGCATCAGGGACCAGCATCAGGAACCAGCAATCAAACCGGCAGAACACAGCTAACCAGCAGGAGGAGGGGGAGGAGGGGGGATGCTCACCGGCGTGGTGGAGCTGAGGGCAACCGGCGGCAGCTAGGGTTCCGGCCGGCCCCAGGTCACCCAGGCAGGCGGCGGCGGCGGCCCTCATGGACGGGGACGGCGGCCCTCGCGGCGTGCGTACGGAGGCGGGGACGGGGAGCCGGAGACGGCGGCCGGCAGGCCCTCGCCGAGACGGGCGCGGAGGAGACGGGGAGGCGGCCGGCCCTCGCGCCCTTCTCCTCTCTTCCTCTTCCCTCCCCTTCCTCTTCTCACGCGGGAGCCGGCGGGGACAGGCGCGGCCGGGGTCGGGGTGGCCGCGCGCGTCGGGGGCCGGGAGGCCGGGGTCGGCGTCGGGGGCCGGGCGGCCGGGGTCGGGGGCGCCGGGGTCGGGGCCGCCGGGGGCCGGCGCGGCGTCCGGTGGCCACGCGCGTCGGGGGGCCGGGCGGCCGGGGTCGGCGTCGGGGGGCCGGGGCCGGCGGGGGCCGGGGTCGGGGAGGGGGCACGGGCGGGGGCCGGGGTCGGGGAGGGGCACGGGCGGCGGCCGGGGTCGGGGAGGGGCGTTGCGTGCGTGCGTGTGGATAAGGTGGAGTGAGTGAGCTGAGAGTGGGGGTGGGTTTTGGGTTTTTATTATTATTTTTTATTCTTCGCCGACCGCCGAGATCCGGGAGGCGGTCGGCGAAGTCTGGCATGATATTTTTCGCCGACCGCCCCCAGATCTGGCGGTCGGCAAAGATTTTGGCTTTTTTTGGCGGGGGCGCGGGATATTCCTTTTTTTTATTTTTATTTTTCCAACACGTGAGCGCTGCCGGTTTTTTGGGCTTTTGCCGACCGCCCTATGCGCGCGGCGGTCGGCGAGTGGCGACTTCGCCGACCGCCCTCGACCCTGGTGATCGCGAAGAGCCCTTCGCCGAGGGCATTTGTGGGCTCTCGGCAAAAGAATTTTTTTTTTGATTTTTTACTTCAAATTTTTTTCGTGGCTTAGATAGAGTGTTTGCAAGTACATGTCAAAATTTGGGATATTTTCCACATTTAACTATTTTTAATAGTTTTCTTCTTTTACTCGAATATTTTTTCCCACCTAAAAATTTGAACTGTAGGTCCTTAAAAAAAAATGGAATTATGTGATTGGAAAAATGATATTCTTGTTTGTTAGTATATTTTGAGCCCTCATCTATGGACACGTAAGAAAATTAAAAGATCTTGTGCGCGAGACATTCCGATTACCATGCGTGCGATTCATTTTAAAATTTAAAAAAAAAAAAACGAAGTCGGAAATTCATGAAATTTGACGAGGCATCGTTATATTGCATGTTTAAGTGTGGAAAAAAAATTTGAAAAGGTTTCATGCAAGTTTGCATCCCGGACTGCTGAAACCTAGACATCTCAACTAGAGTTTACGTTTATTATCACGTCTTTGGAGATGTCTTGGTAAGCGCCACCGAGATGCAAACGTCCGCGAAATCGACTCAAACTTTTTCGTAGTGTACACATGTGATATAAGGACAACTCGTCAAGTTTCATGATTTTTCAACTCCGTTTGAATTTTATAGAATTTTAAAGCGATCGATCCGCAAAAGTGAGTTGGCGTGTTTCGCGCACAAGATATTTGAATTTCGGTGTCGGCCATGGATGAAGACTCAATATAGACTCACAATCAAGTCTATCATTTTTGAATCATTTGGACCCATTATTCGAATCACTTGCGGTTCAAATTTTAGTTTTCGAGAGAAATTCAAATATAACATGAAAACTCATAAAATATAGTAAAAATTTTTAAAAAATACCAAACTTGAACAATGAACTCAATGTATTGTAGGTAAGGCACAGAAAAAGTTGTGATGGTAAATTCAAAAAAAAATACTTTATAATCAAAAAAGGTGCTCGGCGGCGATCTTCGCCGACCGCCACGTGTGCGGCGGTCGGCGAAAAATCTTCGCCGACCGCCATATGCCGGGCGGTCGGCGAAGAGCCCCCGGCGTTTTTTGGTGTGCCACGTGGCGGGCGGGCAGCGGTTTTATATTTTTTTAAAAAAAAAAAAAACCGCCGACCACGGCCGGGCGGTCGGGAAAAGATGTTGATTTTCGCCGATCGCCGCACGGTGGGCGGCGGCGAAGGCGCGCGCCCGATTTCCTTCTACGGTAGCATTGGAACGACGACCGGTTTTCTTTCGCCGACCGCCGCGTGTCGGTAAAGAGGGCTTTTGCCAGCGTTGCTCTTCGCCGACCACTTGGCGGTCGGCGAAGACCACTTTGCCGACCGTGGTACTTTGCCAAGCGGCGGTCGGCGAAGAAATCTTCGCCGACCGTCGATTTTCAGGTGGTCGGCGAACGCAAGTACGATCGGCGGCGACCCGTTTCCTGTAGTGAAGGTATCAACAAAGGCAGATATATATAGTTTCGCATTATAGTACTGGAAATCGTGACACGAAAGGCGTGCCCACGCAGTTTCTACACAGGCATAAATGCCCAGCATTTTATCAACCTTGTAAGAAAAAGTTACATATGTATATATGCTACAATGTTTTTACAGATTTTGCACGTTTCTTCCCCAAGGTTTAACAATAAATAAATCTGCTTAATTTCCAAATTCACAGCTACATCAAGATGCCGACATCAAATCCTTGTATCCTGACCTTGAAGCGGACAGCCTTCATCAAGTGAAAGTGTGCATAAGAATTGGGCTGAAGTGCGTGGACCAGGATCCAATAAAGAGACCAACTGCCGGGCAAATAATCTCTATGCTTAAACAAAAAACGGATTCAAATAGATCCGGGGTGTCACATGCCACGATCAGATGGGCCTCCAAGGCCACTCAGGCCACAGCCCTAGGGCTGGCCGCCGTTGCCGCCGCCCACCTCGTCATCAACTTAGCCATCAAGCAAAAGAATGTTTAGGGAATTAAATAGAATAAAGAATAAGAAATAAATTAGATTACTTTACATGCAAGTCTCCCTCGGAATATAAATACAAGGGGCATGTAATCATTTGAATCTAATCGGGGTAACTCCCAACAGCTTCAGCTCTTCGACCTTCGATCTCTCTCTCTCTCTCACGGCGCTCGGCGCCGCCGTTACCGCCACACGCTGCTGCCATGCAGCCGCCACGCCAAGGCGGCGGCCGCCACCACGACCGCCCGCGGCGCCGCCGCGCCTCCGCCTCTTCTTCCTCCTTCCTCTTCCCAAGCCGCTCCGGCCCCTCCACCGTCGCCTCAACCATCGCCGCCGTCAAGGTCTCCGCCGTCGTGTCACCACCGCGGAATCCATCCGGTTTGTGACACCGGTATCCGGAGACGGTGACGATCCACCCACGCTGCCACCGTCAAGATTCGATGGCCTCTGCTTTGCCGCCCTACTCGGAGATGATCATGGAGGCCATCTACGCGCTTGGATCCGAAACGCCGCCGACAAAGTTGCGATCTCCACCTACATCAAAAGTTAAATACGGCTCCATCCTTCCACCTCTCTCCCAAATGAAGGCGCCACGGTGAGCTCGATGACCTCCTCGGCGCCGCCCCCACCATGGGCGCAACCGACGACAACGGCGCTCCCACGGGCGCCACCGACGTCGTCCCCTCCACAATCACCCGACACTGCAAGCAATAGGCACACCTACCTCAAGGACACACAAGCTGCCATAGCTCGGATTAGATCGGATCGAGGGAGGCCACCACCGACGTCCACTAGCTACTCGACTAAAAGCCTACCCAACTAGGCCAACGTCGCGAGGCTCCAACGATAGTGCAGATTAAGTTCCTATGCCACCAACATCCTCGACACCGGAAACACTAGGAGCATCCACGCAATCACCATCGGGAGCAACACAACGACATCGTCCGGCGTTGACGCCGACATCGCCGACCTCAACCCCGACGTCCTCGACATCGACAACGCCTCCAAGGGCGCTACCAACGACCACCAACCGGGCACCAACACCGATGATGACCCTCCCATTGTCGCCAACGACGTCACCCCCAACGTCCTCGTCATCACCATGCCGACGACCAAAAACATCAGCTCCAGCGACAACGACTTCAACACCAACACCAGTGACGTCAACCCCAACATCTTGAACATCAACGACGCCATCCCGGACACCCGTGCCAACGTCGATGGCGACGACGCTGCCCCCAAGGGCATCGCCAGCGGCAGAGACGCCCCTCCCATGGGCGTCATTGCCGACGCTGACGTCGACAACTGGAACAACAACGTCCACGACAAAAACAGCGCCACCCGGGGCGTCGTCGTCAACACACTCATCCACCCGCCAACCTTCGATGGCGAGATCGATCTGCCCTACCGCTAGGCATTCCTTGAACTTCCGCCATGGCGGCACTACATTAGCAAGCTGGTAACAGATCTGCTCACGACCATGACACTAGTGCTTCCACCTGCAGCTGCCAACTTCATGAGAGCACCCGTGCTAGCGCCCCCGTCATCACGATGACAACGAAACATCAGTCTAGTCAAAGACATGAGGTATGCCGCTATCCACCTGATAATAGCAGTACTTCTCTGGTTCATTTGCATGCCAAGTCATGCCAAGCAAGTACTTCTCCCTTCCAGCTTCAAGCTGCCCATCTATGGCGACCTCATCAGCAACCTCGCGCCAACACGACGGATGAGGACTCGTGCGACTACATCGGCACCTTCAACTTCGCCAACAGGCTCCAAGTTATGCAACAGGGGCAGACTACGGCGGGAGGCGCCCGCACGATGGTTGACGCAATACAACTTGCTCGTCTGCTCGACACCCCTTCGCCACGTTTGTCACACGGCTCGACGACAGCCGACAGACACAACACCATGGATGACTTGGCTATGACAGCCAGGCAGACTCAAGCGCCGATCTAGCCAGCTCCAGCAATCCTCGGAGACATCAACGCCCGGTATGACTACACCAACGAGCTATTCAACATGCCTTGTGCTATGGTGCGGCGAGGGGGGGCGCCCTACATATGGAGCACGGTGATCCACCTCGCCACACGTTTCGACGCCCACGCCTCCCATGAGGTCTTCAGCAAGCTTTAACTTGTGAGCTCCACCGACAACGACATGAGGTACATGCTACCCACATCCATCCCCTACCTCGTCGGCCTCGCTACCCCGGAGGCTCTCATTCTACCCAACTCGCTACACCAATCGACCACGGACTTCATGGCATCGCTGGAACCAACAAACTCCAGTTGGGAGCACCAGTTTGGGCGACGCGCAAGGTGATTGGCATTCACCTCCCGACGACCTCGCCAACCATGCCAGGCTACACGACAAGCACCTTGCTGATGGAGGAGCCCCCACAGAGCTTCTTGCCATCGATGCCAATCTTCTTCCCTGACAACCGCTGCTACTACGCCAAGGCATTATCAAAGGTGCTTCGGGATGTTCTCCAACCAGGTGGGATCCTTTTTGCATACTCTTGCGGTTGGCTTCCACCCCCGTCAGATGCGGCCACCAATGCAAACCTCTCCCGAGAGCAATGGAATTCCATCCATCAAACTAGCATCAGAAAATGTCAGCGTCCTCATCTTCGTCCAGCTCATTCCCTTTATACAAGTGGATGCAACAATCTTCGGGCCATGCTGCTTCGATCGACCCGTCAACTACGAAAACCGTGCAGAACCACAGCGTGAGGACGCGCTGTCAGGGAAAGGGGGATATATGGCACATGCCAGGATCAGATGGGCCTCCAAGGCCACTCACGCCACAACCCTAGGGGTGGCCGCCGCCGCCACCGCCTACCTCGTCATCAACTTAGCCATCAAGCAAAGGATATTTAGGGAATTAAATAGAATAAAGAATAGGATATAAATTAGATTATTTTTACGTGCAACTCTCCCTCGGACTATAAATATAAGGAGTATGTAATCGGTTGAATCTAATTAGAAAATAAAGAGGTAAGCGCCAACACCAATAGCTTCAGCTCTCCAGCCTTCGATCTCCCTCTCTCACGCGTTGCGCCGCCCGCGCCTATCGCTGTATCTTTGCTGCCCGCGCCGCCCAAAGGCGGCGGCGGCCGCGGCAGCTGGTAGCGCCAACAGCTTCAGCTCTCCGCCCCGATCTCTCTCTCTCTCTCTCTCATGCGCGCTCGCGCCGCCGCCATTACCGCCATACGCTGCTGCCACGCAGCCGCCACGCCGCCCACACCGCCGCCTCTTCCTCCTGCTTCCTCTTCCCAAGCCGCTCCAGCCCCTCCATCGCATCGCCTCAACCATCGCCACCGCCATCCAAGGTCGCCGCCGATTATGTCACCGCCGCCGGAATCCGTCCGGTTTTGTGACATGGGGTGTCTAACTGCATCGTTAATGTGATAGAGGCGTGGATATCAATAAGCCTGTGCATAGGTGGGTTAAGATGGGTCTTGTGGGTTAGTTTTGTGCAACTAGCTAATTGGATCACGACTTCTTTGGGTGGGTAAAATGGGTCAGAATTCTTAGGTGGGTTGGGCTGGATTGGGTGGGTTACTTGGGTCGCTGGGTGGGTAAAATGTTGCCAGAGGTTCTGAACCGGACTGTTCATTGGTTGGCTGTTCTGAACGGAGCTGTGCATCACCTAGATTCAGGTGCAGCGTGGTTGGCTGTTCTGAACGGAGCTGTGCATCACCCAGATTCACGCTGCACCGAACCATTGAAACACGATGCAAGTGGATCAACATTTGTTAAACTGAACTCTCTCTAAAATACAAATGCTTATAGGTAATAAAAGAAGAATTCAGCTTATAGGTAAACCGCTAAACTGCACCATTCGTCATGACTGAACTCTAAAAATATCTCTCTAAACTGCTAAACTGCACCATTGATGAACTTGAAATTCTTGAGTCATTGATGCGTGGCTGCGATGCAGCGGCGCGTCCCGGCTAACGCCTGGATGTGCCCGCGGCATATCGCCTCCCGACGGCGTGGCGGCGTCGCCTCTGCGCCTTCCCGGTCGCTGGCGAACCACGGGTGGATTGGGTTGGAGCCCTACCCACCCAAGTGTAGACAAAGTTAGATGGGTGGGCCTGACAACCCAACTCAATCCATAGATCTTTTTTTTTTACGATATTAAATGCGCCGAGATGGGTGGATTGGATGGGTCAAGTGACCCATGCACAGGGCTAGATATCAAGGCTTCGCTGGCATCCTTGGGCTCTATCTTTGCAATAGGGATGATGCCGGCTCGGATACATAAGAATGCCAGTGATCTCATATTCATATTCCATATTTTAATCTCATATTCTTTTTTTGATCGGATCATTCGGATATTGATAGCTCTCTCATATACATATCAAAAATCAAACGGATATTGATAGCTCTCTCATATACATATCAAAATTCAAACGGCAACGCTAGCGCCCGGACGTTCAGACGCTGCCTCTTTCTGGACGCCCGCGCCTGGCTACTCTGTTCTGTCTAGTCTGAACCATTGGGCTGGTGTTATGGCCCATCAAAATAGGACCAGCACGGCATCTCGCGTACAAGTAGACGCACACGCGCGTCCAGACCGCCCGCACACCCACCTCCTTCGTCTGTACGGATGCTTGGTGCTGTTGGGTTCATGGGCTGCACCTGCTAGCTTGTCAGCGTGCATCGCGCCCACACTGGGTTCGTACTGTTCTTGCTGCTGTGCTCGTGCCCGCTGCAGAGTGTTGCTGCTGCATGTGTGCTTCTGCTCCAGTCTAGAGAGTCAGAGTCGGGTCAACACGGGTGAGCATGTGCCTTGGGTCTTGTCTGTTGCATGAGAGAGGATGAGAGCGTGATAAGGTAGGAGGAGAATAGATGCAAAATCGGATTTACTTTTCGAAACATAAAAACAATGGCTGCAACATATGTCCGAAGATTTATGAAACACTTGAAAAATGCTTCTCAAAACACTTGAAAAGCGCTCTTGAAAAACACATTTGAAAACCAATGCAACATATGCCCGAAGGTAGATTAAAAAATTGAAATATACTTGAAACACTTGAAAGACGCCCTTGAAACGCCTTTAAAAACCATTGTAACATATGTTTGAAGGTAGATAAAACACATACAACATATGTGTGAAACATAGACGTCATCCCAATAAACACAATTTCAAAATGCGCCGGAAAAAACAGATGAAACATACATACGAAACAATGAAACATACTACTTGAAACATTCTTCCAAAAACAAATGCAACATGTGTAGCATCCTCGATCTCCTTCTGCAACATAATTAAAACTACAACATACTTTTGAATGTTTGAGACAATGGAAACATGCAATTGCAACATAGGGGGTAGAGAGAGCCTAGCGCAGGGGCGCCATGGCAGCCAGATTCCTAGGCCAGCGACTGTGCATGGAGGTCATCGCTGCCGCATTGGAGGCACTGCAGTGCCTGAGCGCCTGCGCAAGGCCATGACAGCAGCGCTGGGCGAGGAGCAACTTGAGCGCACCGCCCTTCTCGCCTTGAGAGCAACCTCTGGCGCCACCACCTTGGAAGGAAACCCACCAGGTGTGCCAACCCCTTCTCGTCCCTTCCTGTTGGGTCTGCTTCGATGTGTTTTTGTTGGAAGGAAACCCACCAGGTGTGCCAACCCCTTCTCGTCCCTTCCTGAGGTGCCTTCCTGAGGTGTGAAATGGAGCACCCAAAACCTGAAACTAACTGGCTATTTGTCTTTTGATCTGACCTAACTACATGTTCCTACAAGTATTTAGAGGTGGTAGTGGATCATGGACCTAATACCTTCTTCACAATCCAACTTGGCCCTAATAAATTTTAGCTTAAAAATAAATAATATTTCAGCCCGATCCTTAAATTTGCTAGCTAAAATTGGAGGGCCCTTTACCACCCCTACATGTATTATGCTATGTACTAACTTTGATCCCTTCAAAGACGTTGCATGGCCACCACGACACCTGATCTACAGCACCAATGTACTAAGGGGGCTGTTTTTGTTGCTGCAGGTCCACGACGCCATCAGAGGCCAGAGCTGCAGGCCTATAGTCTGCAGAGTCAGGCAGTGACTTGTTCTGCTGTGTGAGGCTTGGTAATTCCGAATTCTCAAATCTAACCTCTAATCTTCTATTTTAATGTGGAGCTCTTTCCGATTTAGAAACTCAATGTCTCATAATTGACTACATTGATTTTTGTAGTCTACACTTTACAGTACCGGGGATTTTTGTAGTCTACACTTTACATTGATTTTTGTTCCTTCAAAAAAAAAAACAATACGCCCTATTGAATATCATTGGCATAGTAACTAAAATAAGTGTTGCACACATCTACAAATTTAAATACTAAGGCCCTGTTTGTTTTCCAAAAGTCCTTGTCCTAAAAAAGGTCCTAATCTAGTCCTAGGACAAGGACTTTTGAAAGACCCTCAAGGAGGTATTTCTAATGACTTTCAGCAAAAGTCTAAAAAATCCCCTCATTTTGGTTTTCTAGAGAGTTTTTTAGTCCCAATACAAAAAAAAAAAAAAGTCCTTAGAACCAAACACCTCCTAATGCATGCTAGCTAGATTAAGAAATTTGTTTGCTTACATGGCTCATCATAGGTGCAATCCATTTTTATAACAAAAAATCAGTAATAATATTCAAGTTGCATGTAATTTTTTTCATAGACACGCGCGGCATGTACTAATTTTGTTTCACTGATACGCGCGTGTTGGAAAATTGTTCCTAAATTGTTTATGCATGCATAAACTATTAAAACATTTTTTTCAATAGTTTATGAGTCATGAAAAAATGTTCCCTTAACAAACCACATGCCAACCGACTATCCAGTTTCAGTTATATTAATAATCTATGACAATAAAATTTTATAAGTTGTTACTTAAGATAAATTCATATATTTTAACTCATTATGGCATCAATATTGGTTATTTAACTCTATGAACTCTGCCTTTCTTTTTAACATAATAATATCACGTATTGTATATCATACATTTAGTAAACTTTTTTGAAAGTATACTTGGTCAAAATGAAAATGGTAAGACTTAGAAAAAGTAATGTATTTTTGACAGACAGAATATATTGCAACGATAAAATAGTAGTAAAATTCATCTCTTCGGGATGAATTGTTTTCATGTCTAGGTTATATACATTGGAGGTGATGAGATATGCACCGTGAATAACTACAGGATTGCCTACATGGCCAATTGCCCCCATGTCTAAATCTTAACTCTGCCCTCTCCTGCGTCTTTGCATGCAGGGTTCATTCTTCCTGTCTTACTCCATCTGCTTGAGGGGATCATGATCTAGGGACGGCCGGAAGAACTGTGCGGCAGATGTCTTTGAGAAAGGATAAGAACTTCAGCGAGCTTCTCCTCGACACTGTAAGTAACTGGAGCCCGTAATTCATGCCAAAAAGTAGACCACCCATAACGTGAAACTTTCAATATTCAGTACGTGGAGGACGAGATATGCAGCCAGTACTCCAACGGGAAATAATACTACCGTAGCCATGATGAGCTTCAGGTTCAGTATCACCCATGACCATGGACTAATAGGATTTTGGACGAGAACTGTAGACAGGACGACTCCTATAGCAGATAAGGTCACCAGTCGCCTTGAACCACTGAGATTAAGTAGGTAGAGGACAAGATATACAAGTACAATTCCCATGGCAAATAAAGTTACCAGAGTCACGATGAGCTTGATGACCATTATTACCACCCATGACCATGGAATGCCGGCAATCCGTAGGACGACAAGTACAGCCAGCACAGCTCCTTTGGAATGTAAGATCACCCATCGCCATGAACTGCTAAGATTTAGGAGCCAGAGAACGAGAGCTGCAACCACAGTTACCAAGGTAAATGAAGCTATTATGATTATTATGACAGTCCTGAAGAACGTCAGGGTCAGTATCACCCATGACCATGAACTTGACCATGAACTGCTAGGATTCAGCAGAAACAGAGCTGCAGACAGTATAACTCCTCCAATGGAAAATAAGACCACCCGTTCACGCCATAAATTGGTGGGATTCAAAAGGCCGAGGACGAGAACCACAACCCCCAGCCCAAAGGCAGATGAAGTTACTAAAACTGTGACAAACTTCAAGGTCAATACCACCCATGACCATGGACTGTTGGAATTCAATATGATGAGAACTGCAACCAGTACAACACTAATGTCAAATACGATCACCCGTTGCCACGAACCGTTGAGATGTAGGTAGATGATGGATAATAATAAAACCACAAATCCTGTGAAAAATGAAGTTCTTAGAGCTGTGACCAACGTAAAGGTCGTTATCGCCGATGACCATGGACTGCTCGATTTCAAATGGAAGAGAGCCACAGCCAACACAACTCCTATGGGAAGTAATATCACCCGTTGCCATGAAAGGCTGAGATTCTTCTGTCGGTAATAAAGTACTCCTAGTCCTACTGTTCCCACCCATGAGAATGAATTATTGAGATTGAATATGAGGAGAACTAAAGCCACAACTCCTATACAAAGCTTCCAGTTCCAGATCATTTCCGCCGATGACCATGAACTGTTGGCCACAACAAGAAAACAGAGCATCAGTTAGTCAGTGACGCTAAACAGAGCATCAGCATACAGTTTTATCACTGTTTATCATGTTTACTGTGACGTCTGACCAAATTATTTTTTCTCACAATTGCAGAGGTAACAATAGAAAAATATTTTTCCATTATATTTAGCTAATTGTGACTAGATACTTTGTTCTCACTAATATACCAAAAAATATTATTCTGTAACATAATATCATATTTACAAAAGGAAGTGATGGAATACTGCGTTGTTTCTAATTACCAGACCACTTATGGCAAAACTATAAAAGAAAGCAATAGTTTGAGTTTAGTGACTGGACGAGGTGAATCCGTTAATTTACACCACTAAGGGCTCCTTTAGATCATCCATTCCCTGTCATACGTCGGTAGGGCCCAACAGGCCTTAGAGGCCGGCTAGGCAGCCCTGAGGGCGGGTAGGCGGCGTGCCCAAGGGAGGGGCAGCAGCCCTGCTGCCGCCCCCGTCTCACCGTCATCGTCCGTATAATTTAGGAAATAAAGGAATATTAGATGGAAATAGAATAGAGGTTGCTTCAGATGCAAGTTTGGTCAGGACTATAAAAATAGAGATATTGTATCTATTTTAGATTAAGCAAGAATCATTAGGGTTTATCCCTTATCTCTCAACCTCTCCCTCGTCTCCTCTTCTTCCCTACGCCTTTTCCTCTCTCCCCTAGCCGCCACCACTATCTCCACCATAGGCGCCACCCCCCGAGCCCCCAACCTGGAAGGACTCTTACACTGGTATCCAGGAGACCGGTCGATCCTTCGGCCAACACCACAATCAAGATCCATGGCTCCCACCGTGACAACCACAATGTCGTACTTCCGCTCCGTCACCAATCGTTGGGAGAAGATGTTCACAAAATGCTTTGAAAACCCCCAAGAGGAACAAAACTCCGTCTCGTCGATCAAGGACATCTCCAATGACGCCCACAACATCATCAATCAATTCGCGACACTCGACATCGAGTACTTTACTAGCTGCTACAATTCTCCGCCCGATAACAGATCCACTTCAACCGGAGTTCACCGCTTGAACGGAGCTCGCTACACCAACAATCACCAGATTTGACACCGAATCCACCCCCAATTTTGCTCCTCCAGATGCAACTATGGGGTTCTCGGATGGAACCACCCTTGCCAACAATGTCCCCACCCCCACGGACCACACCATCGCCCACGCCACAGCGATGTCGCCCAACGCCGCCGCCGGCGCCGCCAACATCGACAACACCTCCGACATCGACAACGTCAATCGTGGCGTCATCCTCAACGTCGCCAACTTCATGAACGCCAACTACATCCACTCCGTGATCACAACAAACAACGTCCTTGCCACTTTGGATGGCGCCCTCGCCATTAATAACCTTAGTATCTACAGATTTATTTGCAGCATCACCTACTACCATGGGCGACCCAACTCCGATCGTTGTTGCACCAGCACCATCACCACCGGCTCCCTACTGACGGCCATCCATGCGAGCAGTCATCTAGCCACCAAAGGCCCCTCGAATAGAACTACGGCAGACCACTACATCACCGATGACAGCGACTTCTCGGCCACAACATCCGTAGATTGTGGCACAACCGACGCCATCTACATATGACAACACTACAAACCCGACACCATGGGTTCCCTAGATGAGCATATATCGTACACAACTTTTCATCTGATAGGTGTGGCACAACTTTGGTACAATTGACAAGAGAGATGCTAATGGACGTCTGGAGCAACTTTGTATGGAGTCACATCTACGACTTCAGCTACCCCTGTCGGTGTTCTGAGAACCGGAGGGGGTCTAAAGAGACCGACTAGTGAATAATGTCGTGTGCCCCAGCTCGGATGGTGTGTAGGAAGGACACAAGAAGAAGAAGACACGCGGATTTATCCTGGTTCGGGCACGGATGCCCTACGTCCAGCAGTTTTGGTGGTCTCATGTTATCCTGCACGGGGTGTGCTCGTAGTAGGGGGATACAAGCTGGTGAGAGAGGAGGCCGGGCTCCAAGTCTCATGAAAGCGAGAGATAGAAGAAGAACATGGGGAGGGAAGTCATCTAGGACTCCGCTTTCTCCCCTTTGAGAGGAAGTAGACGAGGTTGTCCTAGAGAAGACCCTTTCTAGATGCCAGACACTCCCCTTTTATAATTGGAAGGGAGGGGCCCGGTTGTACAGTGGTATTGACTTTCTATCCTAAGCGGTGCATCATGCCCTGTCCACCTGCCACTTCCCATGCGTGTGTGCTGGAGTGATCATCATGACATTCTTGTCTTGACGTGGGTCGCCGAGGTTGCTTGCCACAGTCCGAGGCTTGGGCAACACTTCTGGTGGGCCTCCAATTGTCCTCTTGAGGTTCTCCCAAGGCCCATTGCAAGGGGCCTAATGGGACGCATCGGCTTTGGCGACCGACTGCTATGGCAGATGAGCGGGTGGAGAAATGATGTCGAGGGTGTCGGTCTTTGCAGTTCGACGAGGCGGTGTTTAGTCGTCGGCGTGGACGGGGGAGGGTGGTGCCACTTTGCTTTGTGCAGCAGCGGGATTCACGGGTCATCAGGGCGCACGGGCCCCATCTTACCGGTGGTGCACGCCAATGCCGTCCCCTTTAAGTATCATGTGGTGCCCGAGACCCAGGACTTATCCTTCCGGGCAAAGGAAGGGCCCAGGGGCATGGGTTCCCTTGTATGACCGAGGGTGCCCGTTGTGTACCGGGCTCGGGCAAGGCGGAGCATGCACCGAGGCTCCCGCCTGTCAGCTTCATGGCCATGGTGCCGGTGCACATGTCACTCCCAGGGACTGGGCCCTCATGGGCCCTTCCCCCGAGGTGGTTTATGACGTTTAGGATAGTAATCCATCTCTCTTGGGGACCCATTTTGGTGAAATGCAACAACCCCGTCGACCTCACCACGGCGCACTGTAGGATCTGATGGAAGCCTAGAGGGGGGGGTGAATAGGCTGACCCCCTAAAATCGACCTGTTAAAACTTTAGTGCATTGTCGGTCTGAGAGAGGCACGGCTTCGCCGCATGAAAATAATTGGATGAGACAGAGAACGGCAAAATTCGAGGCCCTGGGCTGCGGTAGTTAGGCGCGCTGCTTTGCCAAGGCCCACGAAGCCGGACCGCCAGCGAGTCACCCGACATGGTGACTCGAAGTGAATCGAGAGCGAGCTCTTTGCACCTATGATTCACCCTAGTTCACGCACACAAATACTTCACGTAAATATACCCGGAGGTGACGTGAAACCCCGCAACAAGGTAGATCGGGTCGAAGCCCTATCTCACAAGACAAAATATGCAAGAATGTAAAGAACACAAGTGACACAAGGATTTAACCCGTGGTTCACCGTCGCCACACAGTCGGGTTATGTCCACGTTGTTGAGGTTGCCACACAAGGCTTAGCTTGCCCACCGGCTTGCTTTTTCCCTCGTTCACAAGTCTAGGAGTTAACCCTAGAGATGTGAGGTAATGTATTGTTGTTTGTGTGAGGTTACAAACCTCCCAAGGCTGCCACACGAAGGGGGCAAGCTCAAGGGCGACGCCTAGCCACCTAGGAGCAAGCTCCAAGAGTAAAGAACCCTAGGGTTCCGGCCAAACGTGAACCAAATGCTCTTTTGAGTGGGGGAAGTAGTAGATCCGGTCTCCAATCGAAGTTTGCATTTGTTTCCCTCAAAAAATCCCCGGTGGGAAGTGAGAGATTGAGTGGGGAGCTCAAGGTGCTTCAATGGAGGTGAGAGAGAGAGAGCAAGAGGTGTATTCCCCGGCCGTCTGCTCGAGGAAGAAGAAGAAATGAGCCAGTGACCGTTGTGGGAGGGGTAGAATGGGTATTTATACCCCACGTCCCAACGGTCGGGTTTAAGTGTGGCATCGCCCGCCAAGATCGACACGCGGCATTGCCAGCGAGGGCGCTGCACCCGCACCAATGCGCCAGGTGCTTTAGCTTGTGAGTCAAACAAAAGGTGTGAAACTTGTGGAAAAGCCGGGCCGATCGGGCTTGGAGTGATGTTTAGTGTCCGGATTTGAGATTAGAGCACTTGGTCCACAGATACCCGAGAATCCTAGGATTCCTCTTGATAGTATGGCATTTCCTAAACTCAAGATTCAAAAGGTGAAATAATTTAAACGCCTTGATCAGGAAACACCACCATCTAGTTTATTGGGTGCCTTTGAACCCGTACATCAACTCCATATTTTATTCCTCGCATGTCATCTTCGTAAATCTCATTAGTCCCCTAATTCGGTGGTCATCAACGCCAAAACCCACTTAGAGCTTGATTGCACTTTACAATCTCCCCCTTTTTGGTGATTGATGACAACCAAATTAGAGCTTACATAAGATGTAAAGTCAAACTTAGATTTCGAAGACCAAGGATGTAGGAACCTCCCCTAAATATGTGAGTGAGTTTTGAATTCTCAATATTGACATAAAAGGTCAATTTCACATATTTAGGTGTAGTGAGGCCTCCCCTAAATGTGTGAGTGAGATTTGAATTCTTATTTTGACATGAAAGTCATGTCACACATTTAGAAAGTGTGCAAGGCCTCCCCTACATCCATGGTTGCCGTGGGGTGCTCAGCGGGGTGTAAAAAAAATGCGTGATGCATATGACAACGTAAACCGATCGAGCACAAAGAGGTTGTGCATGCATCTTCATGATGTGCTGCGGCCACCGCCGCACCTATCGTAATGCAGACAGTATGCACAACAAAGCATCCACAGCATATATGACAAGATATATAAACTAGACATGCAGCAGATTATATAAAACAGAGTATAGACATCCAACGACCAAATCCGAGAAATAACAAGTCATAGGTCACATTATTACATAAAATAGAGTTTCTCTCGAACTCACACCTAACAAGCTACTCTCAAAGGATCTAAACACCGAAGATCAGCTCACGCATCATTCTCCTCGAGACATCCGTATGCCGAAAAGTTTGACCCCTCTCATTTCTTCTAATTTTTCTCCCCTTTGGCGTCAAGCACCAAAAGATCATAGAAAAGAGAAGAAACCGAGCGGAGTCACTCCTCACTAGTGTCCTCGGCTTGGAAGCGGTGTCCTCGTCCTCCCTCGAAATGGCGCACTAGTGCAGCGGCAGAGCGACGAAAGTGGAGCGTCAGGCCGGAACCCGCCGCGGAGAAGGAACCAAGCAGTCCGAGAGGTCCCCGGGTCCGAGCTGGCGGTAGCTGACAACTCTGGGAGATCATACTGAGGTGGTCTAGGGATAGAAGGAGGAACTGGGAGTCCTTGCTTCTCCCTAACACTCTTGAAAGCCTGCCTCACCTCCCTACGCATCTCATAGGTCTGCTGTGATGCATATGCGCAATGCCCAAGGATGGCCTTGATCCACTTCTTCACCTTGGATCGAGACCTACTGTGCCTCCTAGGTCTAGTGCTAGAGGGCTGCTCCAAGTCCTCTCTACCAGCTGAGGTGCCTCCTGCAGTGGATCTGCCACTAGTCTTCCCTCCCTCCAAGCCATGGGTCTTCTCAATGTTGTAGACTGTATGAAAGCAGTCCTTGGGATAGATGTTCCCAGTGACCCTCTCAATCATGAACATGAGGTAGGGAGCATAAGGTAGATTCCTCCTAGCATCATCCATGGCATTTGCCAGCTGCCTCCAGATGAACTTCCCAACATTGAAAGTCTCATCATTTCTGAAATGAGCAAGAAGATTTCTGGCATACCCATTGATGTCTGAAGCTGCCCCATCCTTGGGATCAATGGTGCACCTGCAAAGGTTGTTCATCACATAGAAGAAGTCCTTCAGACCCTTCCTCTTGCCATCAGCTTCTCTTGGGTTTGCCCAGCAGTCCTTGATTGCCTTGGTCTCAATGGGATCAATCTCATGAATGTCTATGAACTGCCTGTGATCAGCCCCAAATCCCAGAATCTGACAGAATGTGACAAAATCAACTCTGTAGTGCCTCTTGTCAGTCATCCGGTGAATGGTGTCTCATTTTGTCTATTCCAAATGATAAGTGGCATGGAACCGACTAAGGATTTCTTCATTCCAATCATGCTTGAAAGACATGATGTCTGTCAGCTCAAACCTCTCACATGCCTCAATTGCCTCATTGAAGGCATCTTCTTCCTTCTCAGCCATCCTCTCAAAGTCTATGTAGTGCATGGTAGTGATCTTGCTCTTGGATGAGTGAAAGAGCACTGTCAAATAGAAGTTTGAGTGGAAAGCTGCCCAAAACCTCTCATCTATGCCTTCAGTCTGCTCATCACTGTAAACATTGTATGCTCTAGCATCTGCCACTTCTCTCTGCTTTCTGAGATAGCTAACCACAGGGATATGCTCAGTGTTGACCGGGGCTGCCATCTCAAAGACACCCTCCACTTGCACCATGTATGTGTTGTCAAACACTGAGAGGTGCTACGGAGTGCCTTGATCACACTGGGGGCACAATGGTGTACCCATACTGCTTCTTCTTGCTCCTCGATGGAAGCTCACTGTTCCTTCAAGCACGCCACCCCCCCTGTTCGGGTTCTTTTACGCCTCGCCTCTCTTGTCCACAACCTTGACCCTCATCTTTCTCTTGCCATGGGGATCACCTCCAGGATCCATCTATGCAAAGGATAAGATTTTGGTAAGAAACTGCATAAGATAGAGTGTATAGTGGCCAAACATATGTAGAAGAAGATTAGAGAGGTGAATTTTGATGTCTTGAGCAAAGCTGTCCCGGTGAAAACACAGGCTGCGGCGGCACCGCCGCTTGAGAGGGCATGGCACTACCGGCGCATGCACGGCAGCTTTGCCAGCGCATGCACGGCACTGCCGCGCATGCACGGCACTGCCGCTCCCCTTGCTCGAGAAAATCAAAGTTCACCTTCCATAACCCCTCTAATACATCTATTCAACACACTCCACACATCCATCGCATTTTTTGTAAAACCAAATCTCGGTTTCAAGTGGAAATTGCTCATGGATTGAAAGGAATATGAACTATAGTGAAAGTTTCTTCGATATTTAAAGTCAATCAATTTCCTATCTTAATTGAGTAGGTGATTTGAGGGATATTTGCTGATTGAATCAGCTAAGAACTGTCGAGTTCTATTTGGGGGACGGCAATGTCGCGCCCTCCCCTAAATCACCTAAGTAATTAAAACACGAAATCCATCGATTCCATTCAACCAAATCACTTTCCTAGAGTTCATACATCACTAAGCAACGCAAATCCATGAGAAATTCCTACACATTGCATAGATCGGGCAAAAACTTCATGGCTAGGGTTAGGTTTACCTTCTTTGTTGACTTCGGTGGAGTGAGGGGAAGAGAAAAGGTGTGCTCGAGGAGAGGGGAGCACAGCCCGCCGGGGACAAGCGGGGAACTCCGGCGGGGCGGCGGCTCGCAAAGACGGGCCGGCGCGGCGGCTAGCGGCGTGGCGGCAGAGCGAGGCGGCGGCCTTCTCACGCGAGAAGGGAGGAAGTGCGGGCGCGTGAGGGAGTCGGGGCGGAGGAGAGGGAAGAAAATCGGTCGGGCCAGGGGGTAGAAAAAGGAAAGAAGAAAATTTTGGCCCCAAAACGGTTCGGACGTAACAGGTTTGGAAAACCTAGGCGCGGCACCGCCGCAGCCGTGCTAGGGCGCTGCTGCTTTACACGTGCCGGCGCGGCCTTGCGAGGACACGCTGCACCGCCGCTCCATCCGCGATCCCGCATATATATTGCCACTTTTTGACTTATTTCTCCTCAAACTTGATCACGGAGACACCAAAATTCATTGCCGTGAATAGATCATCGGTACAAACTATGGCATTGAATTTGGATTAGAATTTGAAATCCTTTTTGAAAACACAATATGAAAGATTTCAAAAACTTTTCCTATGTCGAACTAGTGTTTCAAACAATTTTGCATGTGTGCTAGAATTCAAACCAAGTTACGAGAATCGAGAATGTTTAGCTCACTACGCAAAGCGCAAAACCTTGACTCATCGAGAGGCTTGGTGAAGATATCGGCTAGTTGCTTTTCGGTGCTCACATGGCGAATTGCGATATCTCCTTTAAGTTCGTGGGTCTCTCAAGAAGTGATGACGGATGTCTATGTGTTTTGTTCTAGAGTGTGATACCGGGTTATTTTGCGAGTTTGATGGCACTCTCGTTGTCACAAAGAAGAGGTATCTTTGTGAAATGACATCCGTAATCCTTTAAGGTCTGCTTCATCCAAAGTAGTTGAGCACAGCGCATGCACCGGGCTGCAACATACTCGGCCTCGGCGGTGGAAAGGGCTACACAATTTTGCTTCTTAGAGCTCCAAGACACTAAGGACCGCCCAAGGAATTGACATGTCCCGAAGTGCTTTTTCGATCTACTTTTTGCAACCGGCATAGTCGAATCGAATAGCCAAGTAGATTGAACTTGAAACCCTTGGGATACCACAAGCCAAGGTTAGGAGTGAGGACTAAGTATCTCAAGATTCTCTTAACAGACCACATTGTGACATTCCTTTGGATTAGCTTGAAAGCGAGCACACATACACACACTAAGCATTATGTCCGGCCTAGATGCACAAAGGTAAAGCGAGATCCAATCATGGGCGATATACCTTCATGTCCACGGCTGGACCCTCCTCATCAAGATCAAGATGTCCATTGCTTGGCATTGGAGTTTTGATTGGCTTTGCCTTAGCCATATCAAACTTCTTTAGCATGTTATGAGTGTACTTGGTTTGACAAATGAATGTCCCTTCCTCCATTTGCTTGACTTGAAACCCGAGGAAGTACTTTAGCTCACCCATCATGGACATCTCAAATCTCTTGGTCATTGTCCTACTAAATTGCTCAACATACATATTGTTAGTGCTACCAAATATTATGTCATCGACATATATTTGGCATAGAAAGATATCATTGCTAACTTTATGAGTGAAGAGAGTAGGATCAGCTTTGCCTATTTCAAAGTCTTGTTTGAGCAAGAATTCCTTAAGGCATTCATACCATGCTCTAGGTGCTTGCTTAAGCCCATAGCGCCTAGAAGGGAGCTTGTAGGCGTGGGAAACTTGGGGTCTTCAAAACCGGGTGGCTGCTCAACATACACCTCCTCTTGTAGTGGACCATTTAGGAATGCACTCTTGACATCCATTTGGTACAACTTGAAGTCATGATGGGGCCGAAGGCTAGAAGAATGCGAATTGCTTCTAGTCTTGCCACCGTGCATAGGTCTCATCAAAGTCTAAGCCCTCTACTTGAGTGAAGCCTTGAGCAACCAATCTTGCCTTGTTTCTTGTCACCAACCCATCTTCATCTTGCTTGTTGCGGGAAGACCCACTTGGTACCAATGATGTTTGTCTTGGGTCTTTCCACCAAGTCCCATACTTCATTTCTTTTGAAGTTGTTGAGCTCTTCTTGCATGGCCAACACCCAATCGGGATCCTTGAGAGCGTCTTCTACTTTTCTGCGATTCCAAAGATGAAACAAGCGAAAAATGTTGGCGGCGGCTAAATGAGATCAGTGGTAACTCCCTTTTTCGAAGACTCCCAAGGATGTTGTCAACGGGATGATCCCGTTGAATTGTTTGTCGTAGTCGTGGGTGATCAACGCCTTACGCATGTTCTTCTTGATCTTCATCATATTCATCATCGCCTTCAAGAATCGGAGCAAGATCAAGTGGTTGAAGCAGGTGATGCGAGGTGGATCGATCCTTCGCTTGAGGTAGGTGGCGCGGCACTGCTTGCTATTACAAGGAATCTTATGCAAAGCAACAACCGGTGGATCCTCCTCTTCATTAGCTTGATCCTCTTGAGGCCTTATGTCACCTATCGCCAATTGCTTGATTGCCTCACAAGGTGGATCCTCCTTTCCTACAACACTTTGATCAACTTGCTCTACTTGAGAGCCATTAGATTCATCAAATGTCACATCTATAGTGATTTCAACCCCTACCAGGTGGTTTGATTGAAAACACGATAGGCATGCTCATTTGACCCGTAACCAAGAAGAAACCTTCATCAACTTTAGGTGCAAACTTAGAGGTTAGGGGCCTTTTGTTTAGAATGAAACACTTGCACCCGAACACCCTAAAAGTATGACACCTTAGGCTTGTTACGGTTAAGAGCTCATATGAAGTCTTCTTGAGTTTCTTGTGTAAGTAGAGGCGGTTGATGGCATGACAAGCGGTGTTGATAGCTTCACACCAAAAGATGTCCGAAGTCTTGTACTCATCAAGCATTGTTCTTGCCATCTCTATGAGTGTACGATTCTTCCTCTCTACTACACCATTTTGTTGAGGGGGTATATGCGGCTGAAAACTCATGCTTGATGCCCTCTTCATCAAGAAACTCTTCAACTTGGGTGTTCTTGAACTCGGTCCCGTTGTCACTTCTCACTTTCTTGACAAGCGGACCAAATTCTCTTTGTGCCCTCTTGATGAAGGTTTTCACCTTCTCTCCTGCACTGGCACTTATCAAAGACAAAGAAAACCCAAGTGAAGCGGGAGTAATCATCAACAATAACAAGTCCATATTTGTTACCCCGACGCTAAGGTAGGCCACGGTCCAAAGAGATCCATGTGTATCAACTCCAATGGTTGAGTAGTGGTCATCACACTCTTTGGTGGGTGAGGTGCACCTACTTGCTTTCCGGCTTGGCAAGGTCCACATATCCTGTCTTTGTCAAAATCAACATTTGTTAGTCCAATGATGTGGTTGTCTTTGCGGTTTTGGCCAAGTTCCTCATGCCAACATGTGCTAGAGCGGCGATGCCATAACCAGCCCATGCTAGATTTTGCCATTAGATAAGTCTCAAGCTTAGCCTCACTTTTGTTGAAATCAACTAAGTAAAGCTTATTCTTGAGTTTGCCTGTAAAGACAACTTGAGAGGAATCCTTCTGCGAAAGACTTCCACACCGACATCCGTAAAGAGACAATTGTAGCCTTTCTCACACAATTGCAAGACCGACAACAAATTGTATCCCAACGAATCAACATGCAAGACATCACGAAATATCATGCTCATGAGTGATAGCAACTTTACCAAGACCGATCACGCTTCTCACTTCATCATTTCCAAACCTTATGTTGTTCCTCTCATCATTGGTTTGGGAATATGATGAAAACATACTCCTTTTTCGGTCATATGATTTTGTACCCATTTGTCAAACACCCAACTTGACCCACCGGAGGAGTATATGCGCAAAACAAGTTTAGTTCACAAGTTTAGGTCCCCTAAGATTCTTGGGACCTTTTACCTTAGTCACAAGAACTTTGGGAACCCATATAGAGGTCTTGCAATAGAGTTTTCTTTCACTTTGCCCAAGTACTTTGCAAACACCTCCCCCTTGCTTTGTTTGCCTTCACTTCAAAGCAAGGATTGGAGTCCAACTTGCTTGCTTTTGCCTTTGATTGATAGAAGTGGCCACTTGGAATAGCCTGGACAAGATTTTTTCGACTTACGGACCTTCTTCATAGGCTTTTGGATCATCTTCTTGGGTCTATTCAGCTGAGGCGCAGTAGGTGACCTTCCCTTTTCTTGGGGGCGTGGCACCTTTGCCGCCCGATCCTCGCGTTTCTTGCCGCGTGTAGCGCATGCAGAGCAGCTCGGGTTGGCTTGTGTCCGGCGCTGCGTGGAGGTCTCTCTGTACCCCCCGTGCCTTTGCTCAAGAATTTGACACATTCAACACCATTGATCAGCTTTCGACCATTGGTTTTGTTTCCATGCTTGTGTCCAAGTCCATCCTTGATTCTTGGATTTCTCCCATCAATGTAGTTGGGCTTCTTTGGAGCCTCAACCTTGTTGCTCACAGTGGCTTGATAGTTTCACTTTTCTTCTTTACCAAAGCAGTGAGCCTAGTGATCTCTTTCTCCATTGCTTTCATGTTGGCAAGGTTAGTGGCATAAGCATTCATATCAACATTATAGCATTTTCCACAACCTTGACTAGTGGAGGGAGTAGAGGTATCCTTTGTGGTGAGAGATGTGAGTTGCTCTCACTAAGAATGCTATGTTCAGTTTCAAGCCTTTTTTGTGCTTGTCTTGCAAGTCACAATATTTCCCATTTAGGGTGACCATAGCCTTCTTTGTAAGAGCATGGTTTCCTTGCTCATTAGCTAGGCTCTTTTGCAAGGAAGCCACCTCACTTCTTTCAGCTACAAGAGCATCCTTGTTATCAACATAGAGCTTTTCAAGTCTATCAAGTTGACTATCTCTAGTTGCTAACTCCGCTTGGGTACTCTCTAAATCCGCCATTAGTTGAGCAAGTGTTGACACCTGTTATAGCATAATTTTATAAGATAAATAACATGAAATAAGGGCTCAAGTCAAAGACCAAACATAAGTCTAGGGGTCTAACTAACATAATTCCACGAGTTTTGGTATTACGTGACTTTCCAGGGGACTTGATAGATAATTACGAGAGAAAGATGGAGAAAGTTAGGAATATACAAGGCATATGAAGACAAGACTTAACCGTGAAGCAACTCAACCCGAAAAGTGAACTAAAACATTCTAGAAGATACCGGAGGACACGAGAAAAGACGGGATGCCAAGGTGGCACTCCACCCTGGCGCGCCGCCAGTGGGTCGGCCTGTCGGCCTCTCCTTTCTAGGTCGGTTTACTACCGACATTGAGGTTGTTTCTACACCATTCTTTGAAGGTCGGTTTGATCCAAGGGTTGGCGTTCATCGCCAAGTACTATATAAGAAGACCCGGTGACCCCGTGGTCGAGAAGAAGTTCATTATCATACTCATTCATCAACTCATACCCATCTAGTCCGGCCAAGTCTAGACCTAAGCCCTAGTTCATAATAGAAGTAATTAGCTACATAGCTAGTTCTAGTTGAAGATCAAGTTCATCTTGAGTTCTCGATTAGTCAAGAAGTAGCAAGGATCATCGTTCTTGAGACTTCTACTGTTGTATTCAATCTGTAAGTACTCTTATAATTAGAATACAATTGGTATGGCTTTGATCTTTATAATTATTATATTCTTATTGATATGTGTTTATGCTTGCTATGATTATATGTTTAGTTTAGTAAGATTGCTTTATATTTTATGCATGGAATTGTATAGCATCCATATAGATGATCACTATGTGGGTGATAAGCAATGTGTAAACGTGGTGTTTATACAACGTTTATACGCAATTGCACCCTACATTCGGGCGTGTGGTAGATCGTGGGAGTGATGACTGTTGAGTCCTTTGGAATCCACCCTCAGAATGTAGGACACGTCGAGTTTATTATTACGATAATGACTAAGTTTAGTCCTTGGTTGTTATTGGTAATGCTTGCCATGTGTAGAAGTAATCCAACCTTGCCATGATAGCTAGATGTATTGCACTAATTGTAGTATTCATTGACATATATGATTAGGAGTATCTTAGGAATATTCATTACGTTCTTTCTATAACATGTTAATAGCTCGTATGATATTAGTGGCTTATGATGATCTTAGACTTGGGTATTTATCAATTATATTATTACCTTTATCCACTGTGACTTATCCTGTTGAGTAATGTTAGATACTTATGGCAACTACGCATTACAATCTTTGTAAGGTGGATCTCATAACTAAATCACAATCTAAATCTTTAGACATCCTTTTCTCTCTACTTTCAAGTAGACTCCTTCCCCGTGGTAAAATATAAATACGATACGGATTACTCCTGTGTGAAGTGCTACAATTGGTATTTCTATCGGCGCTGCGAGATATCATGTTCATTCTTTTATCAAGGCCAATCAAGAGTACCATGCCCCGCATTTCTTTGGCGTTATTGCTAGGGTGACAGACTAGTGTATAGGTAATGCCTAAAAATGAGTGGTATACCTTGAGTACATATCACGGTGAGATTAACTCCACTATGGATAGTGATACTATGTTACATCCCACTACTAACACCGCCTAACTCCGCTTTGTTGGATCATGAGGTTAATCCCATATCCAAGCTAACATGATTAGATAGATATCCCATATATATTTATTTCACCTTCCTAATTGGGATCGTGTAAGAAATATCAACAAGCATTTTGGCGCCGTTCTTGGGAAGGTGTAGTCTATTTAGAAAAATAATTTTTCTTGGCTTTGTTTTTCAAAACTTTCGAGTATAGGAGAGCATAGTCAATCTTTCAATTTTGAAAAGATGTTTTCAAAACTTCAAAAGTTTTTCTAGTGCTTCTTTCCAGCTTTTCTCTAGTTTGGAGGGGTATTAGTCAAAACTTAGGCAGTGTTATTCCTATTAAGTTAGTATTGTTTTCGACTTTACTAGTTAGAAAGGGTGCTAGCCAAAAATCTTTTAAACACATCATATAAGGAAACCGGAGAGATCCCTTACATCACCTAATGCATTGAGAACCCATTATCACATACTCAAACAGGTTCACCCCTGTCCTCTATTTTGTTTTGATCTTATGCGAGGGAAAAAAATATATGTATGAATAAGAACCTTCGGAGAATTTTGTTGAGGATCACGAAAAATTAATCAGGCGGGGCAAAGAGCAAAACTTCGGACAAACTCCAGCACCTACATCATCATCATCATCATCCGAGAATCCAAGACCTACTAAATCGGAAGTTAATCAAGTTACTAAAGACTTGACATCTCAATTTGAAGCTATGGCAACCAAGACACTTCGTGAATTTTCAGCTCCTACCACGGACAACATTCTTGTTGGTCCGAAGGTAGAGGTTGGAGACAAAGGCTTTGAGCTTAAGCCGGGGCTCATCAAAATGGTGCAAGCTAGTCAATTTTGTGGAAAGGCACATGAAGATGCTAGTGCTCATCTCCAACACTTCCTGGAGATCTGCAGCACATTTACTATGAAGGGCGTATCCGAAGATGCAATCTTGCTCCGTCTCTTTCCATTCTCACTTTTTGGGAAGGGCCAAGCAATGGTTTTATGCTACTAAAGATAAGAATACAACATGGGATATTTGTTCCACGGCCTTTCTTGCTAAGTTCTTTCACGTGGGCAAGACAAATGCCTTAAGAGGGAAGATATTAAATTTTCAAAGCAATAGCATGATGAATCAGTCCCCCGAAGCATGGGGCGTTTTCAAGATTATATTTCAGAATGTCCACACCATGGGATGGAGAAGTGATTTGTTGATGCGGACTTTCTATCATGGGCTTGTTCGGTGCTCGTGAAACTATGGATCTTTGCGGCTAGTGGTGCTTTCTTATCACTTACATTAACTTTCGTGCCACAAAACTTGTGGGAAGATGGCTTCCAACCAAGGTTGGAGTGAAGAGCGTCAATCTCGCAAGAGAGGATTGCACCAGCTTAAGGAAGTAGATATGCTATCTGCTAAAATGGACCTTATAATGAAGAAGCTAGAGGATAGAGATCCTCAACCCAAGGCAGTTATGCAAATTTAAGACTCCTACATGACATGTGAAGAATGTGGAAACTTAGGCTGCTTTGGCGGGAATTGCCGAGAGATCCTGGAGGACATCAACTTCATCAATAACAATAATAATTTCCGTCCTCAGCAGAATCAAGGTTGGAACCAACAGAGGCCCAACTATCAAAGCAACTACCAAGGTAACAATCTAGGTAACAATTTTAATACTTATCAACCTTCTTTGAGAGATCTTGTTGTTAACCAAGGTAAGACCATGGAGAATCTGTCAAGAAAGATAGCAACTAATGATAAAGCTTTTGAACTTATCAATACTCGTTTGGAAAGCTTTTCTTGACTATAAAGAATCAGCACGGCTTTAATAAGATGATAGAATCTCAGATTTCTCGGTTATCTGTTCCACTAACCACACCGGGGAAAGATTAGGGGCAGTAGGAAGAATTAGAAACTGCAAACCTTGTCGATATTTATAATGCAGGTCATTACTATATAGAGACCTCGGGGAAATTTGTTGGTTGGATGACTCGATGCCACCTAAAAAAGGAAGATCCGGGGAGGCCGGTCATTACAATCAAGATTGGACAACACACATTCGACAATGCTCTCTATGACTTTGGCTCAAGCGTGAACACACTACCCAAGGTAATTTATGAAAAGATTTATAGTGAACCACTTTGGAAAGCGAATATGTGCTTGCGGCTTGCGTAGATCAATCATTACGTTATCCCGGGGGATCCTTGAAGATGTGTGTGTGTGGGAATCGAGGCTCATATGTGCTAGCAGAGACTTCGCGAGTTGTAGATACGGAAGAAATGAAAGAGCAACAATCATACTTGGTAGACCATTCTTATGCTCGGCCAAAGCTATCTTCTACGCTTGAGATAGTGCGAAGATTGTTTTCAATATCAAAGGGAAGAAGGAGAAATTCAATTTCAAGAACAAGGTACATAACTCTCTTACTTATTCCCGAATACCAATCGTTATGTTCTAGAACCGAAGATAGAAAACTACAATCGAGAATGGAAGGAGGAATCAGAACAAGAACAAGCATAAGGCGGTACAGACCTACAAAGGTAATGGTAGTAAATAAAATAACATCTTATAATGACCATTTACTTCAATCTCAATGCTTCGTCGGCAAGATGATCGGTACTCCTACTATTCATTGCTCTATTAATCGAGTGGAATTTTTATAATACATATTGCGATCTTTGGATTTGGTGTTAATCTAATGGCAAAGGTTACATATGAATTATTATTTGGAAAATTGCCGTTGCAACCAACATATGTGCATTTGCAGATGGCGAGACCAATCTTACAGAGAGTTCTGAAGGAATTGCCAAAAACGTACCCGGTCAAGATTATGGACCACTATGTTCTCACTTGACTTTGTAGTCATAAACATGGGAAAGGAAGAAGATCCTCCACTAGTGCTTGGGAGACCATTCCTCAACACTACTCGTGCAATCATCTACATCCATACATGAGAGATTCATTTCCAATTTCCTAAAGAGAAGGTGCGTGTTTACTTTAATAGTTATAATGAGTATACAAATCCTGGGGGCGAGGGGCAGCTCATCGCCGCCATAATAGAAGATGGATTAAGAATCTAGAAGATGAAAAGGTATGTGCGAGAAATTAATACTATTACACCTAATACATCCACGAAGAAAGAAGAATCAACTACTCTAGAGAAGAGTACATCATCCAAAAGATGGAGGAAGAAGAAGACATCTCCCAGAACATCATCAAAAGAGACCATAGAATCATCGATTGCCACCGATTGTGACAATTGATATACCATGGGAGTAAAGAGCGAGAACTTGGAGTCTTGTTCAGAGGACTCTAAGCACCGAATCCTCACCAAAAGGTAAGTCGGTAAGTTACCAATAAAATCCTCGCACTGCATATTTATTCTTTCTCTATCATATCTTTTTAATATCTTATTTTTACTTTTGAAAATAACAAAAATATTTTGAGCTTTCTTTTTGTGAAAACCTTTAAGCCCCATGCTAATATCCCAGAGGCTTAACACCTCTAGGCTAGTTGTTGTGGTGGCACAAAAAAATAATATAAAGATGCATAAGTACTTATACACAAGTTATACTTTGTTTTTCCTTACATATAAAAATAAAATAAAAATTTGAAAAATAAAAATCCAAAAATATTTCCTGGGCAAACTAAAGCAATGTGGCTAATCCCTAATGCTTAATCAAGTTCCACTAGCTTTGTTGTCTATTTTAAGATCAACAGATTTCAAGAGGAGAAGAGATATGTTAGGCGTCACCTTTGTTGCCAACTACCTCAACTTCTACATCATTGAAGATTACACTCCAATCTAGCTTGGGGAGTACAACCCCCGATTATCAGATAAGTATCTTATTATCCATTTATATATATTATTATTATTAGTTCAATATTTTGTTTGCTAGAAAGTTTGTTAAGAGTCTAGTTTTTAATATAGTTTAAGAAATCTTTTATTAGAGTGAGAATAAAAGGATCAAGAGAGAGTGCACATTAAAGTTTACTTTGCTCAACTAAAAGAACCTAAAATCTGTCAACATGGAGATGATGAATAGTTGCTCCGTTGTTATACTTTTCTAGTACCTAGCTTTTCAAGCATAATTTCTCTTGAGCTCCATTTGTAAAAAATATTTTAATGTTTACTCAAAACACGAAACCTATGGGTTGCAAATGCTTGCTCTAAAGTCTAGGTAATTGATGGATATGATATATGATAGTCATTTTGCTATTTGATCTTACTCCTAGTGACACTAGATTTACGGAGATTTATATTTTGAAAATTGAAAATGCACATGATAAGTTCTGTGTGACAAAAGTGTGAACCTCCTACCACAGACCATATATACATGCTCTTTAGATTAGGAAAACCTTTTGATAAATATATATATATATATATAGGTTTGCTTGCTTTGCATTGAGTTTGTTCAATCTTTGTCGACCCTTAGAAACTTGTCATGCTGATCATGTACACTCTACTCATTCCACTCTATTCGACTCCATACATGCGATTTCTATCCTTGAAGTACGCATCTACCACATATACACCATATATACTCATCCACTCATTCATTGCTAGCCAATATCTTACAAAAGCTCCATTACATTTATACCTCTCAAAAAAGTTATTTGCAAAAAGAGATCCGGGTTGTAGATTAAAAAAAAAAAAAAAAAAAAGAAAAAAGAGAAAGGGAGATGAAAAATGGACAAAAGTCCCGAGGGCGAGTAGAGCCTACCTCCCTAAACAAAGAGATGAAAAATAAACAAGTGTTCGAGGGCGAGTAGAGCCCACATCTCTAGAATAAAAATAAAGATGAAAAATGGACAAGTGTCCGAGGGGTGAGTAGAACCCACATCTTTAAAGAGAGGAAATAATGGACACAAGTCCGAGGGTGAGTAGAACCCACCTCTCTAGAAAAATAAAAGAAAGAAAAAAGATACGACCCGGGTTCTCTATAAAGTTTACAAAAAAGAGAAGATTTCTCAAGGAGCAAAAGTAAGATTTCCCATCATCTATTCTATTCACTACTATATTCCCTACCATATATATATCCTATCCACCATACACATGCACCACTTGATCAGTGTGACTTGTAACTTTGGATCCATTGCTTGAATTTACAATACATGCTTAGTAAGTAAATAAATTATTTTCTCCTACCTATGAGCTCAGATATAAGCCTTAGATATAGGGTGAGAGAAAGAAGGCATAGTGTGCTACTGCCTTAGCAAAAAAATGCTACATACTATGAGAGAAAGGCAACACTCCTTTATTGCCTTAGAAAGGATCCACAAATACCACAAATGAGAGATTAGAGAGAGTCATACTGAGGAACTTTGAGTTTTATTTTGAAAATCAGCAAAAACTCGGAGGATAGTTGATCAAAAGAGTTTGAGGCGTAGTGCTTGACTTGATTTGTTCTATCTTTCAATTACCCAAGATTGAAGAAAAAAGATATAAGCCCCCAAAAGGTAAAAAGGTAATAAGGGTAAGTTGAAGTTTAAAAGTTTATCTTTATACGGAGAGAAATTTTGTTTGAAAGCATGTGTACTTAAAAGGTGTGATAAGCGTTGCAAAACAACTCGATCCAAGTAAGTAGTTAAATATAATATTTTTGTGTCTTGCTAAGAGACTAGCAAGAGGTAAGCTTGGGGAGCTTGTTGACACTTGTTATAGCATAATTTTATAAGATAAATAACATGAAATAAGGGCTCAAGTCAAAGATCAAACATAAGTCTAGGGGTCTAACTAACATAATTCCACGAGTTTTTGGTATTACGTGACTTTTTCGGGGACTTGATAGATAATTCTGAGAGAAAGATGGAGAAAGTTCGGAATATACAAGGCATATGAAGACAAGACTTAACCGTGAAGCAACTCAACCCGAAAAGTGAACTAAAACATTCTAGAAGATACGAGAGGACACGAGAAAAAGGCGGGATGCCAAGGTGGCACTCCACCACGGGCGGCGCCCGATTACCATGTAGGCGGCCGCCGGTGGGGGTCGGCTACTGTCGGCCTCTCCTTTCTAGGTCGGTTTACTACCGACATTGAGGTTGTTTCTACACCATTGCTGAAGGTCGGTTTGATCCAAGGGTTGACGTTCATTGCCTTCTAGGGAACTTAGGAGAATGCTTGTGGCTTGACCATTGATGTGGGCAGCTGCTAGCTCTTCATTCGTTAGCTCCTTGGGATTCACGGATGGCTGAAATCCACTGCACACAACCTCCCAAAGACGGGGGTGAAGGGCGCTAAGATAGGCTCTCATCAAGTGCTTCCACTTGGCATAGTTGGTCCCATCGAAAGGGGCAACTTTCAGCGGGCACATTGATAAAAGACTTCTTATCGCGGTTAGTCAAATAAGAAGAATAGTTAAAGGATATGGCGGCGAACTTGTTGTTGTTGATGCTGCCCTCATCCTTCTTCTTTTCTTTCTTCTTCTTGTTCTTGTTGTAGGAGATGTCATCATCTCCATCTTGAACTACTTGATAGCTCACTTGACTCCGCTTCTTCTTCTTGTCTTTGCTTTTCTCTTGCTGCCCGTCTAGCGGCCCTTGCCTCTCCTGAATCAATCTTCTTTGGTCTTTTCTTTGAAGCTTCTCGGCAAGCTTGGACGCTAGCTTGCTCTTCTAGCTTCTTCTTTTCTCGTTCTAGTCGTCTTGCGGTTTGTCTTGCTTGTCTTGCGGCTTTTCTCTCGGGGTCGGTGACATCACCCTTGTTGGTGCTTTCGCTAGCTGTACCATGAGAGAGCTCACTGCTGCTGGCCTCCACATCCTCCACGGGGATGGTGGGCTTGCCTCCCTCCGGTGCGTCCATACTTCACGCGGTGAAGCGTATGCGAAGTATCCTAGCTACGATACCACTTGCGGGATCTGATGGAAGCCTAGAGGGGGTGAATAGGCCGACCCCCTAAAAATCGACACTATTAAAACTTTAGCGCCTTTGTCGGTCAAGATAGCGCGGCCTTTGCCGTATATAGGCGCGCTGCACTGCCGCGTGAAAATAATTGGCGAGCGAGAGAGAGCGGCAAGTTGAGGCTGGCCCGAAGCGGCGAGGCGGCACTACCGCGTCCACGGCGTCTTGCCGCGAGTCTGACCACGGGTGACTCGAAGTGAATCGAGAGCTGAGCTCTTTGCACCTGTGATTCACCCTAGTTCACGCACACAAATACTTCACGAAATATACCCAGAGGTGACGTAAAACCCCGCAACAAGGTAGATCGGGTCGAAGCCCTATCTCACAAGACAAAATATGCAAGAATGTAAAGAACACAAGTGACACAAGGATTTAACCCGTGGTTCACCGTCGCCACACAGGATGGGTTACGTCCACGTTGTTGAGGTTGCCACACAAGGCTTAGCTTGCCCACCGGCTTGCTTTTTCCCTCGTTCACAAGTCTAGGGAGTTAACCCTAGAGATGTGGGGTAATGTATTACTTTTTTGTGTGAGGTTACAAACCTCCCAAGGCTGCCACGAAGGGGGCAAGCTCAAAGGGCGACGCCTAGCCATCTAGGAGCAAGCTCCAAGAGTAAAGAACCCTAGGGTTCGGCCAAACATGAACCAAATGCTCTTTTTTGAGTGGGAGAAGTAGTAGATCCGGTCTCCAATCGAAGTTTCATTTTGTTTCCCTCAAAAATCCCTGGTGGGAAGTGAGAGATTGAGTGGGGAGCTCAAGATGCTTCAATGGTGGTGAGAGAGAGAGAGCAAGAGGTGTATTCCTGGCTGTCTGCTCGAGGAAGAAGAAGAAATGAGCCAGGTGACCGTTGTGGGAGGGGTAGAATGGGTATTTATACCCCACGGTCCCCAACGGTCGGGTTTAAGTGTAACCTTCTTGCTGCAGCGACCGCAGCGGCTTGCCGGCGTAAGGGCGCCGTGCTTGCTGCACCAATGCGCCTTTGACCGCTTGCAGAACTATCGGCGAAAGTTGTGAAACTTGTGGAAAAGGCTGGTGATCGGGCTTGGAGTGATGTTTAGTGTAATGCGGATTTGAGATTAGAGCACTTGGTCCATAGATACCCAAGAATCCTAGGATTCCTCTTGATAGTACGACATTTCCTAAACTCAAGATTCAAAAGGTGAAATAATTTAAACGCCTTGATCCGGAAACACCACCATCTAGTTTATTGGGTGCCTTTGAACCTGTACATCAACTCCATATTTTATTCCCTGCATGTCATCTTCGTAAATCTCATTAGTCCTCTAATTCGATGGTCATCAATGCCAAAACCCACTTAGAGCTTGATTGCACTTACACGCACCAAGGCGGTTGACTGTGCGACTACATCGACTTCAACGTCATGCACATCATCAGCCTCCTTGACCACCGCATCGAGGCAATGATACCGGTTTGGAGCAACACGAAAGTGCCTTACCGAGCAACTTCCCTCGATGTACCACCCCGCATCGACACAGACGTCTCCCACATCGATGCCTTCTTCCTCACCATTGACAATGACATCGACATCATACTCAGCGTACCGTGGTTCGCGAGTTTTAGGAGGATCACATGGGACTTCACAACCAAGGAGCTGCAATACTATTGCAAGGCACAGGCAACACTACATCACCGTTGCCCTCCTCCTTGCTCCACTATCGATGTCGCCCGGCATGCGCATGCGTGGGATGACTCTCATACGCATAATGATGAGTCATGCCAAACCACCAAGTCATACCACCGTCCTCGACACACTGTGGCTATTGAGCCTCGGGTACATTACCTAGGACTTCATCACAATGGAGCTGCTAGACTACTGCAGTGGCCACCCGGTAGCCTTCACCCCAGCCATCAACGATTCAACACTAGGAAGGACAATGACATCGACACCGATCTCTTCATGACCGCCGTGCGTCCGCGATCCGCTACTTGCGGCGTCACGATCTACCTTGCAGGAGCAATGTGTGATACGAGCATCACGCACAAGTATGTGCTCTATGTTGACTTCAACAACACACTCTGCCATGCCTACCTCTTCAACAACAACCTTGAGGACATACTCAAGGAAACCGTCGAGCAGCACCAACAACACGAGATGGCAATGCCCATCCTCCTCCATACTCTAGAGGCGTCAACAACGGCTGCACCCCAGCTGGCACAAGTCTACACCAAGCTCGTACTCCCGACAATCAGCGGGGAGGACCCAAAGGGAGCCGGGCATCCACGAGGCTATCACATGAGATCGGAGATGCACTATCTCATCACCCGCGTTAAGGCCGCTCCTTTTCAACAACATCGGTCAGCCTCTGCATCGCATTGACAACCAATACGCCTCGAGGGATCAACAATGGCTCCCTACCAACATCTACACCAACAAGGATGCCCATGAGAAACTGGGCCATCTTTGCATGCACATCGACAACGCAACTATCGCTCTGTCTCTTCATGCTAACACTACATCAACTTGCGGCGTTTGTCAATGCAAGGACCGTTGGCCCGGAGGAAAGGGGGGAGTGATGTCATACGTCGGCGGGGAAGGGCCCAATGGGCCTTAGAGGCCGGCGGGGCAGCCCACGAGGGCGAGCGGGCATGCGCCCAAGGGAGGGGGCAGTCCGCTACCCGCTGCCGCCCGCCCGCCGTCTCTTGTCATCAACCGTATAATTTAGGAAATAAAGGAATATTAGATGGAAATAGAATAGAGGTTGCTTCGGATGCAAGTCTGTTCGGGACTATAAAAATAGAGTTATTGTATCTATCTGAGATTAAGCAAGAATCATTAGGGCTTATCCATTATGTTGCTCCCTCTCCCTCCTCTCCTCTACAAGCTGTCACCTCTCCCTCTTCTCGTTCCCTGTGCCTCTTCCTCTCTCTCCTAGTTGCTGCCACCTTCTTCTCCCTCAAACAGCCACCGCCACCACCATCTACACCATAGCCGCCGCCCCCTTGAGCCCCTTAGCCCTGAAGGACTCTTACATTCCCCTTGGGGATTGGTGGGGATTGGGAGGGGCAATTTAGTTTTTTTTGATAACAAGGGGTAATTTAGTTCCCTTCCTCCCGTTAGCCCCCTTGAGCCCTTGAGCCACGAAGGACTCTCTCTCTTCCACCTCTGATTTCCCATCCTCCGTCGATATCTCTCTCTCTCTCTCTCTCTCTCTCCCACCTCGCTCCAGCACTGCACATCCTGTGCAACCTCCCCGCCGTGTTTCCTACTTGGTGCGGCAGGGGCCGGGTGGGGTTCCGTGCCGTGTTCGACCTCCCCGCGACGGCGGCATCACCAGGTCACGAGGGGTTTATGCATCTTTGTGTGGTTTGGGGTGCGAGGCTCGCCGAACCGTACCATGCCCTCCACGCCCACCACCGGTAGCGTCCCTGCCCGACCTCAAGTCCTCACGCTCGTCGTATGCCGCTTCAGGCCCACCTCCGCTACTGCCCATGTCCGCCATGCCAGCAGCCGCCTCTCCACTCCGCCGCATGTTCATTTGCGGCGGGCGGGCGGTGGTGAGGTGGGCGCGTGCACGACATACTTTTGGTATGTAAAACAGCGTGCACTACCGTTTGGGTCATACTTTACCTACTCTGGTGGAGAGAGTCTTAGGCCCAAACAAAAGAGACATAGGCAAGCCCCGAGCCACAAAGCTATGGTGGGCCAACCCATAGAGGAGGGGCCCTAGAGGAGGTTACTAGGGATCGACCAACCATGGCCCATTCAAGGTTTGCGGGGAAAGGTTAATACACCATACAAAATTTCACGTGAATTCTCGATGTTTTCTTTATTTTAGCACTGCGAAATCATACTTTAGTAGTCTTCTAACAATATTTTTTTTTTGTATGAAGGCTTCCAACGAAATAATGCTAGAATCTTAGCTTTTATGTGTTTTGAAAACAAAATAGGTTGTTTCATGACTAATTCCAAAGTATGAATCATGACGAACTCACATTCTAGCATGTATAATCCTAGCATACTACTTGAACTAGATAGCATCATTGTGAACTGTAGCAAGATTGAACTAGTAGGCATACCACTACTACAGATTCGCTCATCACTACCGCCGGTATCACTGCCGAAATTTAGTCCACCGGCGGCGATGAACCGTGCCGGCGGTGATGAACCGTCTGGCGCCGGGACAAACCCGAGAATCTCCACGGACTCGACCAATACCGGCGGTGAAGATTTATATCTCTACCGGTTTGAATCATTCCCCGGCGATGGTCTTGATGGACCACAGATCCTTGGCGGGTTTGAATTAGAACCGATAGCGATTCGACGATTGACACAACCGGTTTGATTAGAACCGATAGCGATTTGGGAGGGGAAGCAAAGGAACGATAAAACAAAAATCAGAAATTGAAGATTAACACGCATCAGTTAACAAGCGACCGATCCATTAACAAGCGATACAAACCAAATTAAAGCGTCATAGAAACAAGCGATACAATAAATTAACATAAAAAGAAAGCGGTGGCCTAATTAAGCCGCCTTCTTGGCCTTCTTCTTGGCCTTCTTGGCCGCCCGCTGGCCTTCTTGGCCGCCATCTCCTCGGTTTGGCGCGGGTATCCCTCGGTGAGGTTATCGGCCAAGTACTCGATCACGGAGGGCGATGATGGACTTCTCCTCAAGTGTTGATTCACCGTTGGCAAGCCAACTTGGTCGGCTGGTTTGTTGAGCTTGTTGCGGGCGAGGCGATGCGGGGATGATCTTCTCCGCCCGGTCGGCAGCCATGTCGATGGACTTCTCCTCCAAGTGGTGATTCACCGTTGGCGAGGCCAACTTGGTCGGCCCGGCTGTTGAGCTTGTTGGCGAGGCGATCTTGAGGCGTGCGGGATGAACTTCTACGCCCGGTCGGAATCCATGTCGGCCGTCGTCGGCGTCACCAGGCCGGCCGCTCTTGTGGAAAACGGGGTAGAGAGGGGAGTGTGTTTGGAGAGTGGAGTGTTGGAGAGCGGACCGGAGAGCGGGGGTTATGTGCGTATAAATAGGACTCGGCCGTGGTTTCACGAGGAACAGATTGAACACAAATGATAGAAAATTAAGATTGACACGCATCATAATAAATAATAAACCGATTCAAGGAAAGCAAGTAGAACCCAAATTAATGAAAGATAAAGAGATTGCCATGCAACAGATTAACCAACAAGCGAACCATTAGCAAATTAACCACACAGATCATTGTATCTTACACATCCCACGGATCGGACAAATGAAATTAACATAAACAAATAAAAGAAGAGAACCTAGGGCGCCTTCTTGGCCTTCTTGGCCTTCGTAGCTTGGCCGGCTTCGGGCGGCTGCCTTCCGGCCTCCTCCTCTAGTTTGGCGGAATCCCTCGATGAGGGTATCGGCCGGAGAGTCGATCCGGAGGGCGTAGAAGTTGGCCCTCTCCTCAAGGGGCAGATTCACCTTTGGCGGGCCAATGTCCATCGGCCGGGCCGTTCGGCTTGGTGAGGGCGGGCGGAGGAGGTCCACTGCGAACTTCATCTCCTCCGGGTGGCGGCGATGTCGACGATTGTGGGCGGCGAGTTCGGCTTTCTGTGAGAGGGGCACGAAAGAGAAGTTGGTGTTGGATATGCGGGAGGGGGCACGGGGGCCGGGTTATAAATGTGGCGTTTCCAAAAGGCGGTTCCTCGGAAAACGTAACCGGCGACCGCTTCGCCCAATGGCCGTCTCCTCGGCACTCAACGCCCGACCGTATTTTCCAAAGCACAACCGACAGTTAATTATTTTTCCAAAGAACAAGTTAAGATTCAAATCAAATTTTAATTTTAATCGCTCTTTGAGCGCAAAACGAAATAGATTCGAGGGGCCAGAGGGAGCAACACACGGCAATAATATATATAATTTTTATTTATCAATATAAAAAACAAAAAAGAACATGTAATAAAAATGATAAAAAACAAAAAAGAGGAAGGCCGCCCGGCCTAGTCCTCCTCCTCCTCCTCCTCCTCCTCCGCTTGGCGGCGTCGTCCTTCTTGGCCAAGGCCTTGAGGATGATCGGCCATTTTGCTCCACCTTGGGGGCGTAGTGGTTCATCTTCTCTTCGGGGTGGATCCACCCTTGGAAGAAGACCATGGCCGTCCCGCCGGCTCCTTCAAACATCCCGAAGGCGGGGCCGGAGACGATCGAGGGTGAAATCCTCTCTATCACCTCATGCATGCGGCGCGACCGGCAAGGTCATCGGGCCGCCTCTAGCCGGGTGGCGGAAGGTCCATGCGGCGGTCCCGCTAGGAGAGGGCGGGGCGTAGTCGGAGTCGGAGTCGGGCCGGGGACGTCGGCCCCGGCGCCTCCACCACCGGTTCCTTGCCCTTGTCCTCCGCCGCCTCCTTCTCCTCCCCGGTGCGCTTGTTGGATCCCGAGCACGAGGCAGCCATGGCGTTTGAAGAATGCAAAGAGAATATGGCTGGATGATCGAGCGGAATGGATGAACGCCTTGATCAAAGGGTGTGCTAACTTAAATAGAGAGTTATCGGCTGCTCCACTTCCCCACGATCGAATGCGGCGTCAAAGCTACCGCTTAGAATTCCCACGATCGCCGGTTGGAATTCGCACGATCTCTCTGGCGGCGGCGTTTCCAGCGCCCGTCACGGTTTTGCGCTTCGAATTCACGGGGCTGCGTTTCCAATGGCGCGCGGACGACAACGAGTCTCCACCTTCATTGATCCTTTGTCGAGCCCACACATGAACCGGCGGTGATTAACAAATCGATGAAACAAATAGTTATATCTCGTAAAAAATCGATTTATTGAAATCATTAATTTTATCTCAGCGTTAATGCATTGAGATTTCAACTAACCCGTTCGCTCGCCACGTACACTCCGTATTTTAAATTTTCATTTTAGTAGTGCGTATATAGGCTGCCGAGTAGGTCATGGCTTTGTGATACGTCCACGGCTGCGGCCTTGAGAATCGTGTTGCTCTAGTCTTCACTCTTTTGGTTCGCTTAATTAAGCGAGGCGGTGTCTCGCTTCCCATGAGAAAAGGTCGAGCACCCCGCCGCTGGCGTCGGCGGGTTATATCAATGTCGGTAATAACACTGCCGGGTGCACTTTTCGGCACCGGCGGTGATCACATATATCTTTGCCGGGTCAAAACTAAGAACCGGCGGTATTTTTTGCATTGTCAGCGGGCGAGCGATGCATACGGCGGCTGACGACCGCACCATTGCGTGAAGGAAGCACCTTGTTGCCTCGTTCTCCGTACCCACGGCCCACGATGTTTGGTTTATGCGGTGCCAATTATCCCGGCGGTGAACTTCCATATCCTTTGCCGGGGTTTAGGGTTGAAGCTGGCGTGTCAGTCCATACCACGGCATCGGCCTATAAAAGCGGCTAGTGCGGCACTTAGGTTTGCAATTCAGTTCTCTTCGTCCTCTTTCTTGATACTCTTGATTCGATTTGCTGTTCTTCTTCCTCGATCTTCTTTGCTACTCTCCACATACATATCTATGGCCTCTCTATGGGAGAAAGCCCTCCACATACTGAGATATCGTTCTTATGCATCTTAGGTCACCAAAATGGTTCACACACAAGAGGTGCTACAACAGTCTTTATCAAGATTGAGCGGCGCCGAGAAGGTTAGAAGCATTTGTGAGATTCACGAGCCATACGGTTACGTGTGCTTGAGAGGTGGACGATTTGGATTTACATGTCCATATAAGAGACATGGCATTCTCGGATAAGATCATATCGATTTATGAAAATCGCTTCAATGAAAATCTCCTTTGGTGATCAAAGCGATTTTCATAGATTGCTATGATCTTCTCTTGCGAATGCCTATGCATCTTGTCATTGGGCGCAACCACGGCTTGGCCACTACTGAAGATAATTATTTGTAAGGCATCCTTCTTTGTGGATTCAATGTAAATCGAGTTATGCCCTCCTTGTAAGATCGAGCACAAGAAATCTCACGGGCACCGATGGGACCTCAGCGGGCACCGATGGGCTTTCAAAATCCCATCGAAATTTCATCGGCAAGAATCACATTACCTTCGGGTTTTTTTTTTTATTTTAAATGTGTTTGTACACTTTGATGATAACATTGATCTATTCGTGGAAAGGTCTTTGTTATCATATATGTAATTTTTTTTTCAAGGTCTTTGTTATCATATATATAATCGGATATTGTAATCGGTTTGCTCCTCTATATATATAATCGTGTGTTCCTTTCCAATGGATGTTTGCATTTATATATCATAAAATGCGGGCGTAGTTCTTATTTTTTCGACGCCCTTCTTATCTTTCATGGACGAACATAAATATATAAATGCTCTATGTACTAACAGAAAAGTTGGTAAACATCATTGAAACGCTCAACTTCGATGAAAAAAAGAAAGGTCCAAGTAATCTCACGGCGGTGAAAAGATAGCTGTCGGTTTGAAATATATCCTTCTTAGGGTTTAAAAAGAGCCCCGGCGATAAAAGAGACAACACTACCGGTTTGCAAATCACTGAAACCGGTAGTGACCAGCCTTCTATCGCGTTTATCACGTAGGAAAATCTAATAATAAAAATATGGATCGAGAAAAGACCTAAGATCTTGTGTGGAGGCATAATTTGGGTGTATAAGGTTGTAAAAAAATTCAAGACATTTCTACATTGTGGGAGTAGACATGCTTCACAAAGGTACATGACCCCTTTCATGGAAGCATGACCGACAATTACATCCATAAGCTATAATGTGTCATCTTCGTTCGGTGTGGTCTCGGCCTCAAACTTTTTCTTAGGCGTGCACATGCCACGTGTGAAGGAAGCACGATGTTTGAGATTTTTCGGACAAGGTTTGGTATTTTTTCAATTAAATTGAATTTCTACGCGGCGACCCCGAGTAATTCTGAGGTTGAACTGGGGTGACCCACTATGAGCTAGAGTGGCGCCAAAATTTCCCACATGGTCTCATGTGTCCTAGGAGGCAATTAGGTGTGTAGGTTGGTGCAAAATTCATAAGTTTTCAAGCTTTAATTAACCTCCTTCTATCGCGTTTATCACGTAGGAAAATCTAATAATAAAAATATGGATCGAAAGACCTAAGATCTTGTGTGGGGGCATAATTTGGGTGTACAAGGTTGTAAAAAAAATTTAAGACATTTCTACATTGTGGGAGTAGACATGCTTCACAAAGGTACATGACCCCTTTCATCGGAAGCATAAGCGACAATACATCCATAAGCTATCTTTGGGTCATCTTCGTTCGGTGTGGTCTCGGCCTCAAACTTTTTCTTAGACGTGCACATGCAACGTGTGAAGGAAGCACGATGTTTGAGATCTTTCGGACAAGGTTTGGTATTTTTTCAATTAAATTGAATTTCAACGCGACGACCCCGAGTAATTATAGGTTGAGCTGGGGTTACCCACTAACAGAGCAGTGGTGCCAAAATTTCCCACATGGTCTCATGTGTCCTAGGAGGCAATTCGGTGTGTAGGTTGGTGCAGAATTTATAAGTTTTCAAGCTTTAATTAACCTCCTTCTATCGCGTTTATCACGTAGGAAAATCTAATAATAAAAATATGGATCGAGAAAGACCTAAGATCTTGTGTGGGGGCATAATTTGGGTGTACAAGGTTGTAAAAAAATTCAAGACATTTCTACATTGTGGGAGTAGACATGCTTCACAAAGGTACATGACCCCTTTCATCGGAAGCATGGCCGACAATTACATCCATAAGCTATGATGGGTCATCTTTGTTCGGTGTGGTCTCGGCCTCAAACTTTTTTTCTTAGGCGTGCACATGCAACGTGTGAAGGAAGCACGATGTTTGAGATTTTTCGGACAAGGTTTGGTATTTTTTCAATTAAATTGAATTTCTACGCGGCGACCCCGAGTAATTACAGGTTGAACTGGGGTTACCCACTATGAGCAGTGGTGCCAAAATTTGCCACATGGTCTCATGTGTCCTAGGAGGCAATTCAGGTGTGTAGGTTGGTGCAAAATTCATAAGTTTTCAAGCTTTAATTAACCTCCTTCTATCGCGTTTATCACGTAGGAAAATCTAATAATAAAAATATGGATCGAGAAAGACCTAAGAGCTTGTGTGGGGGCATAATTTGGGTGTACAAGGTTGTAAAAAAATTCAAGACATTTCTACATTGTGGGAGTAGACATGCTTCACACAGTACATGACCCCTTTCATCGGAAGCATGACCGACAATTACATCCATAAGCTATCTTTGGGTCATCTTCGTTCGGTGTGGTCTCGGCCTCAAACTTTTTTCTTAGATGTGCACATGCCACGTGTGAAGGAAGCACGATGTTTGAGATTTTTCGGACAAGATTTGGTATTTTTTCAATTAAATTGAATTTCTACACGACGACCCCGAGTAATTACAGGTTGAAGCGGGATTATACATACTTCACAAAAGCATTACAATTAATTGATTACAATTGACACGGTATAATAATCAAAGTGTACAAACACATTAAGAAATAACCACCTCAAAAACACCCTTCTAGCACCTATGCACGAGGTGGTTACAATGCTACACGTTATGCTTCTTCGATCTAAGTAAGGCGGATGGGAGCTCTGTGAAGAACCAATGTCTCTCCGTGCGGTAAAGGCCCGACAGAGGCGGTGCTCTCATCTCCGGCGATGAAGCACAAGAATGCATGCTACTTGGCTCTCGCTTTTCCGTCTTCGGCAGTCCATGCAACAATGGCGTTGCACGAGCATCACACCCCTTACGTAAGCAACGTTGTAGCTTAATCTTCAAAAACACCCTTCTAGTACATTGTATACACTTTGTCTACCCATGATAAAATATTTATGTGGAGGGCTTTCTCCCAAATAGAGGCCATATATGTGGATAGGAGAATTGGCAAATAACGAGAAGAGGTTAGTTTAAGGCACACGGTTCGCCATACATGGCTCTCTCTGCTTGCGGGGCTGTTTTTATAGGCGGTGGTAGGTGGGAATGGCGGTGGTAGGTGGCAAGCGGTGTGATCTTATCACCGTGAGCGGTGGTAGGTGGCAACGGTGTGATCTTATCACCGTGGCGATGGTACCTTGTGGCGGTGGCAGCGATTAAAACGATCCTTTGTCGGGTCACCGGCGTTTATACCCGGCGGTGAACCTATAATTTAACACCGCTCTTGTTAAACCGGCGGTGATTAACTATAGAAATGGACGACGAGGTGAAAATTTCACGAGTCATTTGAACCCCGCGCCATTCGTTCGGCCTCGATGATATATAATAGGCGGGCGCGAGCTGAAATTTTCAGTCATTTTAACCCCGCGCCCCAATCGTTCCCCACCCGGCGTCGCCGACGGAGCACCACCACCACACACGCCGCAGTCGTCCGTCCGTCCCCCTACGATTGCCCCCTCCATTCTCTTCTTCTCCGACGTCCCCAATGCCGCGCCCGGCGTCCCGCGCCCTTCCACGGTGAGAACTAATTAGCCATTTAGTTCCTCGAGATTTTGCCTATGAGAATGAGATCTAATTCGCCGTTGTTCTCGCCCTCGCCTCGCCCGCTTGTTCTTCGTCCACGTCGGACGGGGACCGCCGCTACACCGCACCGCCGTCGCAGCCTCCCGCTGTCCCCCCGCCTACGCCCGACACCGTACTGCGCCGCGACCTCGAGCTCGATTCCGCCCGGAAGAACGCCCCCGTCCGCGCCCCTCGCTTTCTTCTAGGGCGCTGCGTCTCGCACCGCCGAGACAAGACGAGGAGCGCGCGGACCGCCGGAAGCTTCGGTGAGTGCGTCGGTCACCGCCTTTGAGTTGTTCGTTGAAATGCCGTGGCGATAAATCCAACTTTGCTATTTCCTTTTTGTATTTAGATTTTGCTTTCAAACAGTTCGGGATCTAATATAGTGCCAAAAGTATTTTAATTGGTCTATGGTGAACAAATTAGATTTAAACATTGTGGTCATTTACAGCAATGATTGAAGACATCTTTCGAATTGTGATTGAAATGAGATAGATGTTGAAATTCATGAGTTTCGTGGTGTTCAAAATCTTGTTGTACAACATTTCGAATGACATAGCATTAACATCCTATTTTGGCTGCATGTATAGGCAAACCATGGCATGGTATGTAGTGCATGTTGGTCAAGTGCCGGGGATCTATCGAACACGGGAAGATTGCTCTGCTCAAGTCTCTCGGCTACCACGGTAATTGTTACAAAAATACAAGACTGGCTGAAGCTTTCGGGGCCTACTATGTTGAAAACTTTCACTATCAACCAGCCACGGAGATCGATGAGAAGCCTCTCTCCATAGATATGAAGATTAGGAGAATTGCGACTTGGCCTATGAAAGATGTTTTGATTTACGTCATGGCTATTGTCATTGTTTTCCTTATTTGGAAGTTGATGTCCTAGGCTCAATTTCGTAAAACATTAGGTGGAGTTAGTTGTATGTAACCTTTGAACCATGTAATGTATCTATGATGCTTTTATGAGTTTAAAAATAGCTGATTTTCAGGAAAAATTCATAAATTAAAAAAATTTAAACAAAAACGCCGGGTGGCATGGGCCCGACGGTGAATGACATACAAACCGGTAGTGTAACTACACCAAACACTATCGGTTTGAATTACTAACCGTCATAGGCGCGAAACATCAATGAAATTTTGCATTAACCAACCGATAGTCTCCACTCTAATACTTATTTGTCGGGTTGAGATCAGCCGGCGGTGTTCACGTAAAGTTCACCGGCGGGTTCAAAGTAAGCCACCATTGTTAACTTTTCGATACACCGTCGGCTCAGTCTAAGCCGATAGTGTTATCCCCACGATTCTGTCGGTTCGTTAAAGCCCGACGGTGCTCCCAATATCAACTCTGCGCCGGTGACTTCGAACCTGCATTGCTTGGATCAAAAATGCTGCCGGTCGTGGAACACCCGACAATGTTCGGTGACAGTGCGCTGCCGGTTCGATATCAAACCGGCAGTCTCTCCTCGGATCACCGCCCGGTGTTTTGACCCGGTAGTGTTTGAACCCCACATCACTACGCTATGGTTCTGCGGTTCGGTTTTTCGGCGGTGAAGGGGGTTGGGCCCGGCGATGATGGACAATTCTGTAGTAGTGTACTGAAATAGTCATGGCGTACGTACTTCTTGTTTGCAGATGGATCTGCTGGCACAATAGCTAGTGGTAGAAGATCCTCGATTAGCAGTGGAGGACCAGGTTTGTTGTTGACGACACCACTAAGTCCTCCTTTAAAGCTACCATTAAAGACAATAGTTATTCATTTTTATGTCCGGTGGTCCAATGAATCTAGGTTTCTGTTATTTTTTAAGTAGTTCAAACTTCATCCATTGGCCTAAATTCTAGTACATTCAATAGTTGTCCCCTTCATGTTCTAATGTTCAGTAGTTTGACATATGTATCAAGTGACTCAGAAATTGTCAATAAAACTGAATTACTATCATGCATGCACATAGATATATGACATGATATGCCTAAATACATAATAAAACTTCTATATATGTAGAACGGAGTACAATATTTTTTTCTATGACTCAGAACTGCTGAGTTTAGGAATTATCTACAAAATAAATTAAAATGAAGTATTCTCATTCTATGTTCATTTGTGACGAGTCATTTCTTGGCGCGAAGGAATCATTGCACTGTCATTTGTAATTTGAATATATGCAGTGATGAAAAAACACCAAACACATTGCTTTGTAATGAATAATTACCTTTTTGTATCTAAGTTCTTCGAAACAACAACACTTTCCCCTTGTAGCGTGGGATCCTGCAAGATTGGAGGAGGCCATGCATGGTAAATTTTTATCTTACAATTACTAATACACCCGTTGATATATATATAAAGTTAAGTTAGCACAAAACATTTAAAAATTTTTAAATTAAAGTAATGCTTGTTAAAATTTTAAAAGTATGATCGCATTGTGGTCAAAGCATCAAGTATTTGTGTCAGAAAGGAGTTAGGGCATGTTTAGTTGGTGAAAAGCTATCCCAAAAAGTGCTACGATTGTATGTCACATCAAATCTCTCTTTGCATGCATGAAGCATTAAATATAGGTAAACAAAAAAACAAATTGCATAGTTTGGCTGAAAAGTACGAGGCGAATCTTTTGAGCCTAGTTAATCCATGATAGAACTATAATTATCAAATACAAAGCGAAAAGTGCTATAGTAGCGAACCCAAAATATTTCACCCAAAGTTCTACAGTAGATTCTTTCAGTTATGTCAGAATGGAAAGAAGTACCGTGCTGGCGCGCCAGAAACTCTCCATGTAGATTTAGAATTAAAATAGCGCAAGTAATATCTGGAGAAATTTAAGGCCTTGTTTAGTTTGTAAGTTTTTACAACTTGATAAACAGTAACTCGTTCGTTTGTATTTGGTAAATATTGTCCAATCATGGACTAACTAGGCTTAAAAGATTTGTCTCGTGATTAACACAACTAAATTGTGTAATTAGTTATTGTTTTACCTACATTTACTGCTCCATGCATATGAACGCATCTTTGAGTAATTAAATATACCTGATCAACCTGGTGTGTGCATCCTCCAGCATAAAGTATAAGCGACAATATTTGGCCGGCAGAAGGTCTTCTTTCCTTCTCAGACTTGGCGCAACAGAGCCCAATTTCAATGCATGTATGCACTTGCTGGAGGCAATCTGCTTCAAGTGATGGATGCTTTGATGCTATTTGAGAAATACAACTCCAATTTTTACGTACCTAAGAACAGATAGCAGCAACTACTATATTATGTGGAGCCGCGCAAGTACCAGCTGGGCCAGTGCAAGAATTATTAGAAGTAAAAAAGAGGCATAATACACTGCTTAAAACACATCGTAGAGGGTCTTACATTTTTTAAGCACAGTTGTAGAGTAAATTATCTTTGAAATAGGAGGAGACTTTTCCAGAGGAGTACTTTATAGAGACGGGACACCTTTTGGACCACTAGTCCAAGGGCATTTGGTAACTAAGGCACTGTTTAAGGGAGCTGTCATGTGGGGTCGGCATGTGGGGTCGGGCTGCAGAGGCCGAGCCCACAACAAGTGGCTAGAGGATAAGGGCGATCAGCCCATAATCTTTGGCATAAGCAGAGTCCAGTTTGGTTAGTCTTTGGCATGAGCCCAGTTTTGTTAGGAATAGAGTCCTAGCTAGAGTCTAGATAGGGTCAAGGTCGGTTAGAGCCTTATGGCTATATAAGCATTGTAACAGGATGATTAAAGGTTAAGTAATATATCTATACCTAATAATAATAATAATAATAATAAAACGTGAAAATTTCTGCCAATCTGCCAAACTTTTCATCCGCCTCCTGTTTTTGCATGTCGATGTCCGCCTCCAACTCGAATTTCTGCCTGTTCACCTACCGTACCTTTTTTTTTTTTCTGTCCGCCCCTTTCTTTTCTTCCGCTTCTTTCCGCCAGTTTTCCTTTCCAATTTCTAGGTCCGTCTGCCCGCCTGTCGCCATCACGTCCGTTGTAGAATCCAGACCCGATGCCGCGGTAGTCAGAATCCGTCACTGACCCATGCTATGCCGTCCTAGCCGTCGCAGGCCCCCGGGCCGCGGAGCAGCGATGGCCGACGGCGATGTGCCGTGGATCCACGAGCGTGGGCCACGACTGCAAGGCGGTGTTGAGTCGCGAGCGGCGGCGAATCCCGAATGCAGACGTATGCCCCCGTGGCTCACTGGTTCCTCCCTGCTTGTGCGCACATTGCTCCTCCGTGACAATGCACATTGCACGGGCACACCAAGGAAGGACGATTACCGCTCACGAGAGGAAAAAATGAGAGTCCCGTGAGGAGAAAAAAGGAGAGCAATAAAAAAAAAAAGAATAAAAGAGAAAAAAATAGATTCAGTTGGAGATGGAAAGGCTGGGCGGACACAGAAATGAGAGAGTTAACATTTTTCTATTTTCTTTTTTTTTTTTCATATATATAAGTTTTATTTATGTTTTGCGCCGTGTTGATAAAACAGGTAATATTTTTCCCATTGAGAAGCATTCATCCACATGTAACAATGCACATATATAATACATAATTTATTTATCGGTCATCAAAGAAATCCACAGACCTCGAATATGTATCACTTCTATTATTGCTTTCTATAAATATTTAATTTTTCTCCCGTTACTGGCCACGGGCATATTTGCTAGTTATATACCAAATATTCTACTTCTCTTCTCCCCGACAATCTAAAGCGTAGAATTACCTCGGAGCGTGACTACGAACTACGTAGTCGCTGTTCTGCTAGTCGAGGATTTGAGGTCCGTGACAGGAGCTAACTTTTTTCAAAAATATCTCTTTTGCTTTCCCAAAGGTCAAAAGTAAGAAGCTCACTCACATATGGTTGTTTTTTCAAGCAGATAAAAGCTCTAAATGTTCCCTTTTCTATTAAAAGTAGAAAAACTCCTTAATAGGACCTAATGGGCTTTTTTTGGTACATCTTATAATTTTCTCATGGCCAAAATAAGCTGGAATCAACAGGCAAACGCTAAGCTTTTCCGCAACTTATTCTGACCACGTTTATTCTTTTACTCTATTTCCACACCTTATTACAAATATATTTTCATATGGTGCTTATTTTATGTCATATAAATATTGTTACTCTTTTTATAAGGCTTCGATGTAACCAGAGTAGCGAACAATATTAGGCTCTGATACTATATAAGGTATCTTTGGAGAATTCAAAATATATAACAGTTTTGCAAATACTTTCATTTTCCGTAACTTTTGGGCTTTTGTATGCAGTGCGCAGCCCTTTCTGTTTTTAAAACCATGGTATTGTCAAAACCATAGTCATTTTTAAGGTTTATCTGAAATTCCATCTAAGACCACTTTTCTTCTAAATCACAGTTTTAAACGTCTTCAGTTTATAAAATAAGTTTTCTTGATACCATAGTTTTTCTAAAACTATAACATCTGAACATGCTTTTAATCTACTTCCCACTCTTCTCTACCGAACGGGGAGAGCTGTCGGGGCTTGACCCCAGCCCTCTACCGTTTACCACCATCAGCCCTACCTATTCCAATGAGAGTAAAAAGAAGAGGATAACAAAAGAAAAGATTATATGAAGTTTTGTTTACTCACATCCTCAATAAAGTGCTCGCCTAAATTGTTTCCCCTAGCGTGGTGATTCTTCATTCCTGTAATAATCTCTAGGATTAGAATACCCAGACTATATATGTCTGACTTGGCTGAAATCTCCCCTCTGTGAAAGTACTCTGGTGCCATATGTATCCTCTGCCATGATAAGACAAGAACAAACTCAAATATGTAAGGTTAAATATAAGCCACCATTAGGAACCGTACTCTCCTACAACCATCTCATTAGTGTAATCAATACAAACAGATGGTTGGAGAAAAAGGTTCTAGTGTCCTCATAAAATTGCCCTGTGGCTAATCTGAAAATGAAAAGCTGAGGGAAGTCGCGGTCTCTGGAGAGAAGTTGATAGACATTACATTGACCCCACAACATTCATGGTGTAAGTTAGGCTTTGTTCTGCGCTGAAGAGCCTGGACAGACCAAAATCTGCAATTTTGGGTTCCATCTTATCATCAAGTAATATATTGCTTGGTTTTAGATCCATATGAATTATTGGAGTATTATCCAGTCCTTCATGCAGGTAATGCAAACCCTGGCAAATGCCAACGATTATTTTGTAACGGCTCTGCCAGTTAAGTCCAAGGGACTCATCTGCAAAAATATATATATAAAGCGTGAGCTTAGTACACATATAGTGCCAATAATGAAAGGGCAATGCATATACTCAGATATGTTACATGTGGATTCAGCACCCAGCCTTACCAAAAATTGTACTGTCAAGGCTTCCATTCGACAGGTATTCGTAACATAGCAACTTATCTCTCATTTCAGCCACGATATACTTCTGCTGCTCCTCGTCGTACAGCGGCACTTCTTTGGTTTCGTCACAGTAGCCTATTAACTTGACAACATTATGGTGGTTGGCTCTTGCAAGATGATTGGCCTCATTCTTGAACTGCTGATCTTGGTCTCCTAGAATGGGCCTGAGCTTCTTCACGGCCATCACAGCCCCAGATTCTACTTCAATCCCCTGTTTTTATATATAAAACATCATTTGTTGATATGACTAAATTTCCGTTGTCACAGAAAGAGTTACAGAAGTCCAGGAAATAAGTACGATCTTACCTTATAAACGACTCCAAACCCGCTGTCGGGCGTTTCGAGGAACGGCGGTGCCTCGGTGCCGGCAATGAAAAATTTGTAGGCTGCGTGCCTCCTCCCCGATGGCGTAGCGCAAGATGGACACGGACTTGGCGGTTTATCCCTGGTTCAGGCCAACGGGGCCCTACGCCCAGCGGGGGTGCGAAACGCCGTGTTAACTTCGCGCTCAAAGGTGAGCCTGCGCAGGGGGTTACAGCGGTCGTGTGGGAGAGATGCGGTCTCAAGCCCCACGATCGTGGTCACGGTGGTAGTGGTGTGCGGTTTTTCTCCGTGTGGATCGGAGTTGAAAGAATGGGGTCCCAAAATCCTTTTCTAATGAGACATTACTCCCCCTTTTATAGGAGAAGGAGAGAAATAAAGTTTACATCCGTGATTGCCTAGGTGGCTAATTCCCGAGGCTGCACTGGTTGCATGTGCGTTGCCGAGGGCGCGGCTGGTTTGAACGTTGCCTGACGAAGACACGCGTCCAGATCCAATGGTGGACGTGCCGTTCCTCGGCGCAGCGAGGGTCCCCGTGAGGTGTCCCTCACGGTCCGCATGGCGAGGGCCGGTCCCGTAGTTGCCGCCATGCGTGTCGCCCGAGGGTCCGGCCCAACATGGCGTTTTGACGGTGTTCTGGGAAGTGAACGGTGTCATCTCGGTTTCCGTGCCGGGTGGTGTAACACGTCACCGGTTCGGCATTGCGTCCCCATCGGTCCGGATTGGGAGGCGATTCGGCAGTCGATTTGATCGAAGCTGCATCGATGGCACCGGGCGCCGCCTCGTGCGTGCGACCGCATTGAATGCGGCAGGTTCCCTTCCTCGGGACGGAACCTCCCACGCCCGAGGGTCGGCGAACCCTAGACAAAGCTAGTTGGGCTGCCTCACCGAGGATGGAGAGCTGGTCTCCCTCGGGCGAGGCGGAGTTTTTGCGCCCGAGGGTGGGGAGCTAGGCCGCCCTCGGACGACCGGAGATTTCCCGGGCCGGTGAGCTAGGCCAGCCTCGGGCGAATCGGAGACGTGTGGTTGAGCCCGAGCCATGGTTTGATCGCGGTTGACGTGGAACGCCGTGGTTCGCTGTTCGGTCGCAGAGGTCCTTGACCTTGTCTTTCGTGAGCGCATAAGCTCGCACGCCGTAGTGACTCCATTTGGGCCGCCGTGGGCCGTTCGTGGGCTGCTCCGCCGTGTAAACGTCGTGGCTCAATGGCACGGTCCATCGTTCGTCGGGCCGCCCCTTCGTGCGGGATGATAGGCGGGCTAAGGTTTTTGGGCCTTGGCAGCCGGCAAATTCTCATAGTTTGAGAATGTCTCGAGGCCCAATATTTAGGTCCCCGACGGTAGCCCCGAGCCCCGAGCGAGTGAGGACTCGCCCGGGGGTTCTCGCCGTTCGTCGCCTTGTGGTTTCTCGGGGTGGTTAGTCTACAAGGGGTGCTTGAGCTTTCCGTTGGGTAACCCGAGGCCTCGAATGGAATGGCGGATTCCTTCGAGGTCTTTTATGTCTCGCACGCCGGCAAGACCGAAACAGCTCTTAAATTGCGCTTGTTTGTGCGGAGCGTGTTTGTTTTGCGTGGGCAGCCCGAGGCCCGCGCTTATGTGCGCAAAGGTCGACCCGGGCCTCCTCGACTTTGATCATACGCTCCTGTCGCCTCCCGAGGGAGGAGGAGGGGAGACACGCCACAATGCCCCCAAGCGAATGTGTCGTGCTCCAGTGAGCGTTGTAGCGGGTCGTTTAAGCGGGGTGCCCGTGCCCTTGCCGGAGCAAGGGTCGGCTATGTGATCCGTGATTCACCCCATGAGAACCTCGCGGACCGCTTAGCGTATCCCGGTTTGGGCGACCAACCCCGAGGGCCCCAGAGGCCTCCCACGGATGGGACATCTCTATAAGCAAAGACCCGCGGGCCTTAAACACGTTCAGAAATCCGAGCCCCGGGGCCCGGGTATAGCCGGTTGTGCATTTCCCTCCCGTCCCTCGGCCGGGTTATCCCGAGGCGATCAGAAACCCTCGTGGGCCTGACCGGGCAACCTCGAACGTGGGGGGTGTGTCAGCCCGAGGCTCGTTTGGTTTCGCCGGGCGGGAACCGCCATCGGACCGACTTTTTGCCCCTTAGGGTCGGGCGCCGCCGGATATGGATGGCCGGACGGTTTTACTCCGGACCGGGAGACGAGGCGTCTCCTCGCCGCGCTTGAGGCGTCGTGTTGTTCAAGTCCGATGGGACGTGGCCTCGCGGGCTTCCTGTCGTGGGCGGAGATCGAGGGCACCGTCAAGGTGCATTAATGCCCTTGACGGTTCCACCGCGGGTGAGCCGTTGGATGTGCGGTTTCCGTTCCATCGTGGGCCGTCCATTCCGAGTCGGTTCGATTGCCCGTGCCAGCGGTTTGCCTTCCCTTCCCTATAAATATGGGGGGGAATGGGCGGCGGATAGTTGCTCCCTTGCTCTTTGCCATCACCTTCTTGCCTTCTTGCTGTAGCAATCGGGGAGAGAGAGAGATAGTGTGGGAGAGATTAAGGGAGAGATTCACTTGCCTTGCGCTTTCGTGTGATCGGGGTTGCTAGCGGTTGCCACCCTTCATCTCCCTTTCATCCATGGCGCGGTCGGGTAGTGGTGACGGCCTTGAGGGGAGGTGCTCGACGCCGAGCCGTGGCCGAGGTCGATTTGGGCGACGGAGGAGAAACTTCAGCGCCTGGTCGAGGATCCTCCTCCTCGTGTGTCCGACTTAAGAGCGGCCGGAGTGGATTGCTCGCATTGACCGAGGGGAGGAGCCTAACCCTCGTGGACGGCTACGTGGTGAGCTGATGGATCTTCACCGGGCGTGGCTTTGGGATGCCGGCGGGTCGGTTCATCGGCGATCCTCAACCATTATGAAGTCGAAGCCACCACTGCGCCCGGTGATCTCCCGGGCCGCCATCTTCATCACCCTCCGTGAGGGATTCACGGGATCGAGCCGCATTGGGACCTCACGGTTGTGGTTTTTCAAGGCAGATCTTACGACGCATCGTGGCGCAGGCCACCCCACGGAGGGCATTGCGCGTTGGTGGTGGCCGCGCTCCAAGTTCGCGCCGGGAGCGCACGAAACCGAACCGAAGCTGATGGGTACATCCTATCCAAGCTCACCTCGAACAAGGGATGGCGGGATCGGTGGTTCTACCTCCGCAACGATGGGAACGCGCCCCGCGCATACACCGGCGGGTCCTCAAGCATCGCCCGCCGAAGTGGGGGCGGGGTCCCCCTCGGAGGATCACCATCGGTTGGAAGGCCCGAGGCGGGCGGTTCGCGGCTCCGGGAAGGAGGTGAATCCGCGTCGTGGTCGCCGCCTTTCATCGGCGTCGGTTCTTTGCCGTTGATGGATCGCCCCCGCTATGTGCAAGATGGCGCTGGCGCCGCCGGTCTTGATGCGTGCGGATGTCGCCTTCGCTTTCGCCGATGGCCCGGCCAAGAGGGTGAGGGATGCGTTGGGGTCCAACGCCCCAAGACACATCCCCGAGATCCCCATGCGCCCGACCGAGGGTATATCTCCCGGTAAGTACTTCTTGGTTTCGCGTCCTTGCATTGCTTTGGTGCATTATCACCCCGGGCGGTTCTCACTTTTTTCCTCCTCGCAGGTCGTATCAACTACCGCGACTCCCCTCCTCCCGTACTCCGCATTGGATCGCCGACCGCCGGGCCTCAAACCGCGCTCTAACGAGCCGCAGGGCCCCCGCAATCAAGAAGGAGGATAAGAAGAAGAGGAACGTGGCTCGCGAGAAGCGCCGGGCCGAGCAACGGAAGCGGGCGAGTCGCCTCGATACCTCAACCACGGAGGATGACAACCCGGAGGATGAGTTCTCGTGTGAACTCGCCGACGACGACGACATGGCAGCTCGGCTGGACCGAGCCATGGGGCTCCCGACCCGGTCGGGGCTCCATTACGAGCCTGAGCCCGAGCCTGAGACGTCGGGAACTGCTGGCACCCGTACGCCCGAGGGTTCCTCCGCCGAGTCCTTAGGACCATTGGTGTTGGCCACGCCGGCACTTCGGCGCCACGGGGTGAGGCCCGAAGGGAAGAACCAACGCCTCCCGCCACGAGCACCTCGGCGCCGCAAGGTACGGTTCGGGGCGAGCCGCGACCCGCCCCGATCCAGCCCGCGCGCACGAGCGCCGGGGGACGGGCGCCGCCGTGCAACGCCGAGGTCGCAGCCTTCCCAAGCTCGCGCCGCCGAGGGCGATCCCTCAAGCCGCGGAGTTTCTTTTTCGCCTTTGCAATCTTGATTTTCTTCGGCGCATGGTTGCCCTCGCTTTGACGTGCGCTGACTTTAGGAAACGGGGCCGCCACGCCGCTCGCACCCCAAGAAGGCCCTAAAGGCTAGTGCACAATCCTCCGCCGGCCGGCAGAGCCGGGTCGTCCCGACAAAGATGCCTCACGGCCGCGGCCGAGTCCTCCCGTGGCGCCCAGCCCCGAGCCCCGTGGGGGTCGGTCCTGCACTGATCGCCGAGGCCGCGCCCCGAGGCGGCAAGACAGCCCATGATGGCGATGGTGGGTTGGTCGCCCAGCCGATGGTGATCGACACGAGAGCTTCCGGTCGCGCCACGGACACCGCTCGGTGCCGAGCAAGTGGCGCCGCCCGGCGAGGTCGTCCGCCGCCCACCCCGAGGAGGTGGTCCCCTTTGTACGGAGTTCTCACAAGAGGAGCTCTTCGAATAGCGGCGGAGACGCCGCAAGTCTCCGCTTGCTCGGGCGCTTGCCGACCCGGGGGCACACGCCGCACAACCCCGACTTCTCCCCGCTCCACGTGTCCGGTTCCGAGGCGGCCCTTGGCGGAGCGCCGTCTTCGCCATGACGAGGACGGTGCCCGTGGGTCGATCCGAGGGTCCCCGACTTCTATCGGTCCGGGTTCCCGAGCCGCGGAGCCGCCCGGGGGGGAGATGTATCCTCTCGAGCCAACTCATCGGGCGGTCCGCCTCGACCTCGGGGCGGTGCTCGGGGTCCCGCGCCGTGGTTGTTGATGATCGTCCCGAGGTCTTGGAGTGGAGGACCCATGAGCAGATCCGTCGGTGGGCCGCCGAGGGCCTAGCGAGGATCGGGAGACCATAACCGGCCGCCTTGCGGAAGTCGACGCAGTAAAGTATCTTGATGGCCATCCCCGCTGCATGTCCTTTGTGCTTAAGGCGTCTTGATGAGTAGCATTGTCGCTGCGCACTCCGTCGCTTCACCCGGAGAAGTCCGAGCTCCTTCACCGGAGCCGCCCCGAATCGAATGCCCTTGGTCAAACTCGGGTGAAGTTGACCGAGGCCTGAACGAGACCTCCCGCTTGCTGCCCTTGCCGAGGAGAGGGAGTCTCAGCGACAAAGCCCCGGCGGCAGAGCTCGTCAAGGCCAGCCCGAGGCCGACAGTGTCGGGTTGCCGAGATGGCTCTGATGAGCCAAGACTTCGAGGACGCCCGAAGGGTCCCCTCCAGCCCTTGGGGAGGCTCATGACGAGCGGGACAGTCCTGGGAGGAGGCGAAGAAGCAGGCGGAGATGTGCGACGCCCTAAACACCCGCATCGGGAGCTGGTGTCCGAGGGGGAAACCCTCAGAAGGAGAAGGACCAGCTCCAAAGGTCGCTGCGATCGAGCATGGCGTCATCTTTGGGGGCAACCAAAGTGCCAAGGTACGCCTTATCCCTTGGTGGGCTTTGTCACCTTCAATTTTGTCATCTTGCCGACATTGTCTTGGTGGTTGTTTCCGCAGGCGGAGAAGGTCCGGACCGGCGGGCCGCGGAATACCATGGCCACGCCGCCTGGCCGGAGCAGAGAGCGAAGTCGCGCAGAGCCGGAAGAGGTCCCGTCGGACTTCTCCCGCCGCTTCGGGCGGACAACCCGAGGTTGGGCCTCGCCCGCGCCGCCCGAGCGCCGCCGGTGGATTCGCCGTCCGAGCCGAACGCCTTCCCGAACGGCATTCGCACATGCCCGGCGCTGGTTTGCTCCCACTTCCCGATGGAGTCCAAGACGCCGGACGGTGTCGCTGACGGGGTTCTTCCCGGCCCGATGACGAGGTGAGGGGCTGATCCCGCCGAGTGGGATGCCGCCGATGCCGCCAAGACCCAAAGTTTATATAACTTTGTGGATGGCGCCGCGACTGCCGCCCTCGCGTTTTGAGGACGAGGTGTGTCCCCCGTACTCCCCCATAGAATCCACCTATGAGGCGGACACGGAGATGGTGGACGCCATGTCCGAGGATGCGCCGATGGGTCCGACGCCACCCCGGGAGAAGCAGCCGCCGAGGGCGTTGCTCATGCCGAAGCTTCCTTGTTGGCCGACCGTGAGGCGCAAGTAGATGAGGCCTCCCTTGCCCCCCGATCCTTCCTTGCATGAAAAGATTGGAGCTTGTGAGATGGATGTGGATAAACACCGGCGCCGCCCGAGGCCCATGGCCTTGGCGGGTGCACTTATGTTTTAAGGTTGCGTTCCCTGAATCTTTCGTTTATTGTGTGGCCGGGTCGCTTGCTTTCTCCGCTCGCGAGATAGTAACCGTGGACGCCACTGGGCAGTCCATACGGGTGCCACTAGGGGCGATCCGTTTGCCTCGGTTATCTTGCTTTGGATTTGTGTGTGTGCGACCTTCGCAACTTAAACGATTAATTCGAGCATGCGAAAACTTTTTTTCCTGAAAAAGTTTGGAAAAAAGAAGGAAAAGGAGGTGTCCCCGAGGGGAGGGTCCCAGCAGGGGGCCCCCATGTAGCCCCCCGAGGGAGTTTTAGTCTTGTCTTGGGACGAGGCTAAGACTCTCTTAAGGTTTGCACGAGAAGTACTTTTTTCATAAAAGATGTTGATCTTTTATTGAGCGAAAAAAAAAAAACAGTGTTTGACTTCTAGTGCGGAATTTATGGGTAGAAGCGACGTAGCTGTTCTATGTTCCAGCGTTGGAGTAGACTTCGCCCTTCTCGTTCTTCGACTTGTAGGTCCCGGGCCTTAGTATTTGGGCGATGAAATAAGGCCCTTCCCAGGGGTGGCGTGAGTTTGTGACGCCCTTTGTTGTCTTTTTCAACCCGAGCACGAGGTCGTTGACTTGAGCTCCCGAGGTTTCGGCCGCTTGGCGTGATATTTGCGCAGAGCCGCCGATATCTTGCCGAAAGTGTGAGCGCGACGTCTCGGGCTTCATCAACTTGGTCTATGGAGTCTTGCCTCGCCCGCTGGTTGCCTTGCTCGGTGTATGCTTGCAGCCTCGGGGACCCGTATTCTATGTCCGTGGGCGGGATTGCCTCGGCCCCATAGACTAGAAAGAACGGGCTGAATCCCGTGGCTCGGCTTTTTCGCCGCTCGAAGGCTCCATAGAACCGATGGCAGCTCCCGGTACCACCTTTTGCCGCATCGGTTCAGCTTGATTGAAAATTCTTGGCTTGAGCCCTTGTAGGATCATGCCGTTGGCATCGCCCACTTGACCGTTGGTCTTCGGGTGAGCTACGGCCGGTATCGACCCGGATGCCATAGTCGTCACAAAAGTCGAGGAATTTCTTCCCCACGGTTGGTTCCGTTGTCCGTGATGATGGAGTTCGGGACTCGAAACGGGAGATGATATCCGTAAAGAATTTCACCGTTTCCCCGTGTGAGGGTTCACCACGGGTCGGGCTTCAATCCATTTGGAGAACTTGTCGATGGCGACTAGGACGTGAGTGTGTCCTCCGGGTGCTTTTCAGGGGGTCCAATCATGTCGAGTCCCCACACCGAACAGCCACGTAAGTGGTATGGTTTGCGGTGCTTGAGCCGGGAGATGTGTCCTCGCGGCGCATAGAATTGGCATTCCCTTGTACGCACGATTAGATTTGCGTCCCGTACCGCCGAGGGCCGTAGAAGCCTTGCACGAAGACTTTACCGACTAGAGTCCCTCGGGCGTGGTGACCGCATCCCCTCGGTGTGTGTCTTCGAGCAATTCTTTGCCTTCACCGAGGGTATGCATCGCATGTACACTCCGAGGCTCCTCTCTTGTAGAGTTCCCTTTTTCTCCAATTAGTGCAAAGGACTTGGCCCGCCGGGCCAACTCGGCGAGCTTCGTCTTGTCCTCGGGTAGCTCACCGGGTGAGGTACTCCAACGGCGGCTTCCTCCGGTCGGGGGACTGGGTCGACCGCCATTGCCGGGGCGTGGCAGCCCAGGGGCGCCGTCTTGAGCCCCGAGGGTAGTTCCAAGGGTGCGTGCTTGACCGAGGGTTCGTTGAGATCTCGGGTAGGGAAGCACGTTCGGGAACAGTACGGGTCTGCGGCGACCTTGGCGAGCTCATCCGCGGCCTCATTGTAGCGCCTGGGTGTATGTTTGTGCTCGAGTCCATGGAATTTTTCCTCCGACTTGCGCACTTCTCGGCAATACGCCTCCATCTTGGTCGGGCACGCCGAGGCTTTCATGACTTGGTCGATGACCAACTCGCGAATCCCCCCGGTTTCCAACCGTCGGATTCGAGGTCCGCCACGATCCGAAGACCATTGACCAGCGCCTCGTGATCGCGGCGTTGTTAGAGGCAGGAAAATGCAGCCAGATAGCGTACCTCGTGTGAACCCCGAGGGGTGAGATAAAGAGCAAACCAGCCCGCGCGCCTGCCTTCATCATGGATCCATCGAAAAACATGGTCCAGACTCGGCCGGGATGGGTGCGGGGGTAGGCCGTATCGGTCCATTCAGCCACAAAGTCGGCTAGGACCGGGACTTGATTGCCTTGCGGGGTCGGAACGATATGGTTTCGCCCATGAGCTCCACCGCCCACTTCGCCACTCTTCCCGTGGCCTCTCGGTTTTGGAGAATCTCCCGAGGGGGAACGAGGACACCACGGCAACGGGTGCGCGAGGAAGTAGTGACGAAGTTTCCTTCGTGTTAGTACGATGGCATACAAGAGTTTTCGCATCCGCGAATACCTCGCCTTGGTGTCGGAAAGCACTTCAGCGATGAAGTAAACAGGCGTTGTATCGGGCAACGTGCCCTCTTCCCGACGCTCTACTATGATCACCGTGACCGACCACCCGGGTAGTGGCGGTGACGTATAAGAGCGGGGTTTCTCCCCGGATTTGGCGGTACCGGGATCGGTGGGTTTGTCGGGGAGCTTCTTGAGGTTGCCGAGGGCCTCTTCGGCCTCGGGGTCCGTGCAAAGCGCCGGACTTGCGAAGGAGGCGGTAGAGGGGCAGGCCCTTCTCCCCGAGGCATGAGATGAACCACGCTTAATGAAGCCAGGCAGCCCATGACCTTACGTACTCCCTTGAGATCTTGGATCGGACCCATCTTGGTGATTGCGTCCACCTTGGTCGGGTTTGCTTCGATGCCTCGTTGAGAGACAATAAAGCCCGGCAACATCCTCGGGGAACCCCCGAACACGCACTTCTCGGGGGTTGAGCTTGACTCCCCCTTCTTGTTTAGGCACTCGAAGGTTTCCCGAGGTCTCCCACGAGGTCCGACATTTTCTTGGATTTGACCACAATGTCATCGGCGTAGGCCTCCACTATCCGCCCGATGAGTTCCCGAAGATGATTTGCATGCATCGCTGGTATGTTGCGCCAGCGTTCCTCAGCCCCAAAGGGCATGGTGAGGTAGCAATACATCCCGAAGGGTGTTATGAATGAGGTCGCAGCTGGTCGGACTCTTTCATTTTGATCCGGTGATAAACCGAGATGCAGCGTCAAGAAAGGACAACGTTTCACACCCCGCGGTGGAGTTGACAATTTGGTCAATTCGTGGCAAAGGAAAAAGGAACTTTCGGACATGCTTTGTTGAGACTAGTGTAGTCCACACACATCCGCCATTTCCTATTCTTTTTTCTCTACTAATACAGATTAGCTAACCACTCGGGGTGGAATACTTCTTTTATAAATCCGGCCTCCGGCAGCTTGTGGATACGCTTTCGCCGATGATCTTTCGCTTGGCATCATCGAAGCGGCGCAAAGCGCTGCATGACGGGGCTTTGAGCCCGGTAGGATGTCTAGGGAGTGCTCGGCGACATCCCTCGGTATGCCCGGCATGTCGAGGGTCCCCATGCAAACGCGGGCGTTTGCACGGAGGAAGTCGACGAGCACCGCGCTCCTATTTTGGATCGGTCCGAGCCGATGGTGGCGGCTTCTCCTTCGGGTTCTTGGGATCGAGTGGGATCTTCTTCGTGCCCGAGGAGGGCTCGAAAGCTCCGCGGCGGCGCTTGGCCTCGTGCTCGGTCGCGATTTCGTCAAAGCTTCTTTTTCGCGTTGGCAATGAGTGCCTCGGCAATGGCAAGTGCCTCGGCGTATTCCACGCTCTCCACACGCACTCATATGCGTGATGGTGTGAGGGGCGATGGTGATGACACCCTTTGGCCCGGCATCTTGAGCTTGAGGTGCGTGTAGTTCAGGACAGCCATGAACTTGGCGTAACAAGGCCCGTCCGAGGAGTGCGTGGTAAGTACCCGGACCCCAAGAATCTCAAGTGTGAGGGTCTCCCCTTTTTGAAGTTCGAGGGGTCTCCAAAAGCACACCGGCAAGTCAATCTGCCCGAGGGGCTTAAGCCGCTTGCCGAGGACGACGCCATTGAATGCCGGCCCTCCCCGGCGGATCTTGGACTTGTCTACCCGAGGAGGTCGAGGGTTTCTTCGTGTAGATGAGGTTGAGGCTGCTCCCTCCGTCCATTAGGACCTTGGTGAGCAGTGTTGGCGATGATGGGATCCACCACCGGTGGATAAGCCCCGGGTTCGGGATGTCTTGGGGGGTGATCCGACTGGTCGAAGGTGATGGCCTGGTCCGACCACTTGCGCAGCTTCGGGGTTGCCGGCTCCATGGCGTAGACCTCCCGACGCTCCTTCTTCTTGTTGCCGCCCGCCGACGGACATGTTCTTTGGTCTTTGCCGCCCGAAGATCATGAAGCGATTGTTCACCACCGGGAACTCCTCGTTGCCCTTGGCGCCACCCTCGGGAGCCTCTTCCTCTTCACCCTCGGGGATGGCTTTAAGCTTGGCGAAATGTTGGCGTACCTTTTTGCACTCCCGAGGGTATGCTTGACGGGTAGCTATGGTTCTCGCACGGCTTTTTGAGCATATCGTCGAAGGTTTCTTGTGGCGGGGGCGGGGCCCCTTGCGGTCGACCGCAGCCACCATGTAAATAAAATGCGCTTGGGCGGCATGGCCCCTTGCCCTTTGCGGCTCTTATCCTTTTTCTTCTTCTTCTTGCTCTCCCGAGGTTGAGATCCCTCGGGCTCCTCTTCCTTGCGCTTCCCCTTGCTCGAGCCCCGATTGAGCGAGCCCCGACGGCTTCCTCACCATTGGCGAACTTGGTGGCGATGTCCATCGATTCGTTTGCCTCGGTTGGAGTCCGGCGCCCAGCTTCTTTATGAGGTCTCGGCATGAGGTGCGGCCAAAAGGCCCCTATGACGTCCGAATCCGTCACATTGGGGAGCTCAGTCCTTTGCTTGAGAAACGCCGGATGTAGTCGCGCAGGATTCGTCGGACTTTTGTCGGCAGTTCCGAAGGTCCCGGAATTTGAGGCGCGATACGTGCCTTGGAAGTTACCTTTGAAGGTCCTTACCAAATCTGTCCGGTTGGATATGAGGTTGGGCGGAAGGTGTTCGGCCAAGCTCGCGGACTTCGAGAGAGGTGCGAGGGGGCAGATTCCCGATTATCACCTTGTCATCATGCGCCCCGCAAAGCCGGCAACCCAGCCGATAATGTCGTCGCCCATACCTCGGGACGAGTTTCTCCCGTATATTTCTCGAGATGGCTAGGTGGCACGAAACGGCGGGAGTGGGGCTCCCGATGTCCCTTGTGAAGGCCTCGCGGGCCGGGGAGGTTCGGGGAGTACCCTCGGTCTTCCCGCGATGCATGAGTGTCTCGTCCCACCGGCGCCCACGGGGTGGGCTGCCTCGCCAGCGTGCTCGTTGTCGCTTCGATCTCGTCCCCGAGGTCGGGTGCACCTTGGTGACGGTCTTGGCGGGGTCTTCCATACGATCCCCGACGGGACGGTTGCTGCGGTTGCCGTTCGAGCGCTCCCGATTGGCCTTGCCGAGGCCCGGCTTTGCTCAGGCTGGGCTGAGCCTTGTCGGCCGTCCAGGACTCTCCTCGTCGCCGCGATGTCACGGCCCGATCCGGAGGCCGAGCTCTCCGCTGCACGGCTGCCCTATCAAGGAGGTGCCGCAAGCCTTCCCGAATCGCGTCTTTCCTCGTGGTAGAAGGCTCGGGCATCTCGCGTACCAACATAGGCCGCTTGCCGCCACGTTGAGCTTGCTCGGCTGAACGGGGCCGCTATGTCGGGAAGGTGTGGCGCCCTATTGGCGTTGCGATCGCCGCCTCGAGGGGCTGCGGTGCTCGGGGCGGCCCACGCTGGGCCTGTTCCCGTTGAATGTTCCGCTCGATCGCCGGCGTCGCGGCGGATTCCGCCCAATCCGGTTCGCAAGTCTTGCGGTTGCGCGTTTCGCCGGCAGCTGCGGGCGCGGGCGCATGTATGTAGGGGCGGAAGCTTCGCTGAGGCGGCTCGGCCCGTGGCGATACGCCCACGCCGTCCCTCATTTGGACACGCGTCGGTGAAGCCCCGACCATCTTCGCGGCGGGACCTCGGCGTTGAAGCATTCCCTCGTGGGGTCATAGTATTCGTCTTCATCGTCGGTGCAAGGGCGCCGAATGCTTGGATAAGTTCACATTCTCGGGCGATAGAGCGAGTCCCTCGAGCTCCTGGTTCCGTGCCCCAATCGAACCCCGGAGGAGGCGGCGTGACGGGGGGTCGCCCGCATCCTCGAAGGATGCGCCCGGAGTGTATATCCATGGGGTAGCGTTCCTCCCGGGAACGACGGGAGGCTGGCCCGTGCTCTCCTCGGCGAAGGCCTCGGCGAGGTTTCGGCGCTGCGGCGGATTCGGGGACTCCCTCCGGCGATGACCGAGCGGAGGCGTTTCCCCGATGATTGGGGTTTCGGGGCACCCCTTCCACGAGTGGACGCCGGGTACGGATCTTCCCGAGGCCTAGGATTCCTAGGAGCCCTTCTCGCGAGTCGGTCGTCGGGAGATGTCGACGGATTCGAATGCCGTTGCCGATGAGTTTGGCGCCGCTGCTGGTGGTTTCGCCTTGCGCCTCGCCGTGGACGCACCGTGATGATGGGCACGCCGTGGTGGCGATGCTGCTCTCTCCTTCACCTGGTAGATCCGGCAGAGGATCATCTCGTAGTCGCGGGCCGAAGGCCACGAATGCCGGCGTTCGAAGAAGAGCGGTGGAGTTCCGCGCGGGAGCTGCGTGCTCCGGCGAAAGGTGGTGGAAACGAAGGCGGAAACGCCATGAGGGTTGGTGGAGATGCGGATTACACACAGCGTTCTACGGGCGCGCCAAGCGCCGGTGTTTCAAGGAACGGCGGGTGCCTCGTGGTGCCGCAATAAAAATTTGTAGGCTGCGTGCCTCCTCCCTCGATGGCGTGGCGCAAGATGGACACGGGACGCGGCGGTTTATCCTGGTTCAGGCCAGAGGGCCCTACGCCCCGTCCGGGGTGCGTCACGCCGTGTTAACTCGCTCAAAGGTGAGCCTGCGAGGGGGTTACAGCGGTCGTGTGGGAGAGATGCGGTCTCAAGCCCCACGATCGTGGTCACGGTGGTAGTGGTGTGCGGTTTTCTCCGTGTGGATCGGAGTTGAAAGAATGGGGTCCCAAAATCCTTTTCTAATGAGACATTACTCCCCTTTTTATAGGAGAAGGAGAGAGATAATGTTTACATGCGTGATTGCCTAGGTGGCTAATTCGAGGCCCACCGGTTGCATGTGCGCGTTCGCAGGGCGCGGCTGGTTTGAACGTTTCGACGAAGACACGCAGCGCCCAGATCCAATGGTGGACGTGCCGTTCGGGCGCGGCGGTCTGTGAGGCGGCCCCCGCGATCCGCATGGCGAGGGCGGTCCCGTAGTTGCTGCCATGCGTGTCGCGCCCGCCAGGGTCCGCCCAACGTGGCATTTTGACGGTGTTCGGGAAGTGAACAAATTGTCATCTCGGTTTCCTCGCCGGTGGTGTAACACGCCACCGGTTCGGCATTGCGTCCCATCGGTCGGATTGGGGAGGCGATTCGGTGTCGATTTGATCGAAAGCGTAATCGATGGCACTGGCGCCGCGCCGCCGTCGTGCGACCGCATTGAATGCGGCAGATTTCCCTTCCTCCGGACGGAACCTCCACGCCGGAGGGTCGGCGACCCTAGAAGGCTAGTTGGGCTGCCTCACCCGAGGATGGAAGCTGGTCTCCCTCGAGGAGGCGGAGTTTTTGCGCCCGAGGGTGGGGAGCTAGGCCGCCCTCGGACGAATCGGAGATTTCCGGGCCGGGTGAGCTAGGCCAGCCTCGGGCGATCGGACGTGTGGTTGAGCCCGAGCCATGGTTTGATCGCGGTTGGCGTGGAACGCCGTGGTTCGCTGTTCGGTAGAGGTCCTTGACCTTGTCTTTTCGTGGCGTAATAAGCTCATGCGTCGTAGTGACTCCATTTGGGCCGCTCGTGGGCGTTCGCGGGCTGCTCCGCCGCCGTAAACGCGTCGTGGCTCAATGGCCTGGTCCATCGTTCGTCGGCCGCCCCTTCGTGTGCGGGATGATAGCGAGGCTAAGGTTTCTTGGGCCTTGGCAGGCCGGCAAATTCTCATAGTTTGAGAATGTCTCGAGGCCCAATATTTAGGTCCCCGACACCCGCCTTCACCAATTTTTCTATCAGAAGAGAAATTATCTGTGATGTATTTCAAATACTGCAACGGTAGTTGCAACTTCCTCTCCGTTTTATGTTCTGTGACAATTCGGTCGTCCATTGTTTATTGTGAAATTCTACAAATGAGACAACCGTGTATTGATTCACTACACACAGAAACAATAGCATCACTTAAGCAGAGCCCTTTTATTCTTTTCTTTTGCGATTTACACATGTACAGATGGAAACACAACACGCACGCACACCCTTATGAATCTGGCGTCACGCAAACCCTACCGGAAGTACAATAATTATAAAGGATAGTTTGTTGATGGCTCTCTCGTTCATCCGACATCCGCACCCCAACTTCATTTGACGGTCTAAACTGCAAAACACTCTCTCTCTTCTCTCTCCAATGAAACATTGTGAGAGAAAAACATAGGCGCTGATGGTTTCTGCAGCTGATAAGCCGCACGATGTTGTTTTATTATGAGAGAAAAAAATTGTACTATGGCTGATAAACAGTACTCATAAGTTAAAGCGAACAGAACACGACAATGTGTATTGTCTATTGTGAGGAATCGATGAGCTCATCTTATTAACATAGGTGCTCAAAGATTATACGTTTCTCTAAATATAGCTAGTGATTTTTAGAGACAAACAATTTATTTGCCGAGATAGTCCATAGATCGAGCACCTCTCAAAATTGATCGAGTTATTGGGGGTAGTCATCTCAAAATTGATCGAGTTATTGGGGGTAGTCATCTTAGAGTTGTATCTCTGAAAATGAATTTTTTGAGACGGGCCTGTCAAGAGACCTGCCTCTATTAATGAGTTTGAAGAACCATTTTGCTCAAAAAAGTTTGAAGAACCATTAGAGCACTACTAATGAAAAAAAAAGAAAAAAAAAGGGAATAGTTTACAGAGCATACCAGTGCATATTTTCTCCTAGTGTCCTAATCAAAGAATCCTCTGTGCACATGACACACCACACGGCCGCGCGAGCTGAGTCCGAGCGAATTAGCAGCGCCGGCGCCGGAACCCCGTCCTAGAAGCCCACCCAAGCTCCCGGCCTCGGACCTGCCCGCTGCGCTCCGGCTCCGCCCCTGCCCCACAAGCGAGCTCCCGCCGGTGGCGAAGGAGCGGCCGCCGCCTGCCTCGGCCATGGACCTGCCCACCGCGCTCCCGCTCCGCCCCTGCCTCCCACACGTGAGCTCCCGCCGGCGGTGGAGGAGCGGCCCACGCCTGCCCCGGCAGCAGCGCTCGCATGGATCTGGACCGGCGGCTGCGCGAGCCGACGCCGGCATCCAGGCGCCGAGCGGCCTGCGCGCGATCCTGTGCGGACACAGCACCTGACGGACCACGAACCGGCGTGGCGAGGTGCAGGCGGGGGGGCTCCGCACGCGCGACACCCGTCGCGTCGAGCGACCGAGCTCCACACACGACATCCATCGGGCGGCCGCTAGCTCCGTAAGGCGGCGGTGCTAGCCGACTACGATGGATAGCCGGAGGAGTGGTGGAGCGGCCGCACGGAATCTGACAACGTGAATGTGGAAACCAAGCGGCCGTCCGGCCCGTCCGGCCCGTCCCCAACGCAGATTTCGGCTGTGTTTACCCTGCCAGCCATTTAGCATTGTGGCACATTTTATTTGTTTATTATGATAAATATTGTCCAATCATAATTTAACTAGGCTTTAAAAGATTCGTCTCTCGTAAAGTATATATTCAAACTGTGTAATTAGTTATTTCGTTTACCTGCATTTCATATTCTGTATATGCATCTTTTGATACATTTAATGATTCGATATGATGGGAAATTCAAATGATGTGATGGAAACTTTATACTGAACACAGTTTGTAGACTTGATTTCTACCGACTCTCTCTCTTTTCTCAATAAATATAGTGCCCCATTATTAAATTTCAATAAATAAAAGATAATAATAATTAGGATAGCTGTAGAGTCTTTATTGGGATATATTTCCACATCATCAAATTTCTACAAAAACAAAAGGACTAATAAATACTAAATCTGTTCCAATTATAGTTCGTTTGACTTTTTAAACCTCAAGTTTGATCACTCGTCTTATTTAAAAATTTGTACAAAATATCATTTCTTTTGTTATGGTATGTTATATTAACAAAATGTTCTTAAGAATGACTTAAATTTGACTATGTTTACACAAAATTTTTAAATAAGGCGAGTCGTCAAATTTGGAGTAAAAAAAGTCGAATAAACTATAATTTCAAACAGAGGAGTGTGATAGTTGTGATTTTGTATGGGGAGTATTCTTATGAACACTACGTATAGAAGCTCCTCCACTAAACCCTCTCCTCCCTCTCTCAATCCAACTTAGCTACTAGTCTAGCAGACCTCTATCTGAGTTTCTCTTCATGCCATGGTCTTCCTATTCGGCCCCTCCTTCCTCCCTCTCCTTGAAACCTCCCATTCTTAAAACAATATATGATAGTTGGTTGCAACATAGAAGGGGTTAGATTTTTAGATGAAAGAGCCCTCTTTAAAAACTCAACCCCTTAAAGGATAAGACAACACACGGGTATTGTGCTTAAGAAGAAGAAGACATCTCACTTGTCGATAAAACCTCCGAACCTCCTGCCCCACTCATACATAGCAACACTATAGCTCCCGTGAGACTAAACTAACCTTAAACCTATGCTTCGTGGGGGCAAACGAGTTTTTTTTTTTTCAACATTTAGATAAATTGTGCCTCCTTCGACCAAGAAAATGCAAAAGCGTACAACCAGGCCCCCCTCTTTAAAAGTTTAAAAGTGTTAGGGGTTCAAATTTAAGGAATCCATAGAATTGCTCGAAGGCACAAACATTTTAGCACCTAAATATCTACAATTGGTACTCTATCTATCTGAAAATATTTTAATATTTTAGGAGGGAGAAAGTATGTCCAAATAATTTAGTTGTGTCTTTGCAAGGACTAAAAAACATGTAAGAGAAAAGTCAACAAACCTGGGCGGCTACTGAGTAGTAGGAGAAAAGTCGAATAATTTAGTTGTATTTTTGACACTAGCTTTTGGTTTTATTGTCAAGAGGACATGCACATTCTAAATCCGTTAGGATAGCGGTGAGGTCAAAACAAGAACGGAAATTAACAAACTATCAGGGAGAGAAAACTCATATCGAAGAGCTAAGGGAGGAATGAAAATCATGCATAGCATACATAAACAGAGATGAACACTACAGATTAAATGGCGTGGACAATCAGTCGAGTCGCTGATCCAAAAATACTATTGAGAGGTTATCGATGGTACGTACCTGGACGAATTGAAGCTAGAGGCGATGCCGCGTCGCGTCGATGGGAAGGCAAAGGGCACTCCCGGTACCAAGGGCAGGCCGGTTACATATAATGCGTGTACCATGCTCCTACAGACGACGACGACCCCAGAAGTCAACTGATAGAAGTCAACTGATGAGCCCAATCAAGCCCTTTACCACGAAAAACCTTCGGGGATCTAATCACAAACGCGCTATTCGTTAGCCTACTGCCACAACACGCGGTGGTATGAGTGGAAGCGATCAGCGACAGTGATGCGTGCTTGATATGGACCAGTCACCGTCGCGCGGACCCAGACAAAATTAAAGGTGGGGGGTACTATATCATTTGCCATGCATGTGCGCTTATGAAATGGAAGCGAGCGACAGTGATGCGTGTGACCTCGACCAACCTTCCTCACCTACCGACTGCCACAACACCGTCGGGCAGTAGCAGTCAGTTTTTTTGTTTAGATTGATTGACTCGAACTACTTACCACTTTCGTTTGTATTTAACAATATTGTCTAATCATGAGCTAACTAGCTTCAAAAGATTTATGTCATGATTTATAACTAATATGTAATTAGTTATTTATTTTACCAATATTTAATCTTTCCGTGCATGCAAAAAATTGATGTGACGAAGAAGAGAGTAAAAAAACTTGAATTTGAGAGGAACTAGCCTTGGTCCGTTTGCTTTTGTCTGCTGTTCTAGTTTTTTTTGTCTAGGGACTTCTGGTATAATTTTTGGTTGATAATGTACTCTACCTATATGCGTCTTAGGGCTTATTTGGTTCCTAAGGAACTAGGGACTAGAGACCAAACTTTTAGTCTCATTTAGTCTATAAATTACCAAACTTGAGGACCAGGGACTAATTTTTAGTCCCATGTAGACCCTATTTCAATAGACTTTTTTGAAGAGACTAAGGACTAATTTTTAGTCTCTAGTTCCTAGTCCCTTGAACCAAACACCCCTTAGTCTAAGGGTGTCCTTGTGAGATCGTATCTTTAGATAATTTCTAGTTGATGATTTACGTTCATCTCAACTGTTATTAGAATAGTTTGTAACTTAATGACCACGCGTCAAATACGCGCTTAGGCGTGGTCGAAAAAAGAAACTCAAATGACCACACCTAGGTTAAGTCGAGGACTTGAATATGGATATGGATAGGTTCCTCCCTAAGGAGCCCAACTAGCAGGGCTAATACATTTTTTATTTACTTGAGTCTCCCCATACTCATTCATAAATGGAAATACGCAACTGTCATAGAGTTTTACAGCAAAAAGAAAATAAGACAGCAACTAGAAGATAAGCTGGTAGCTAACAATCCTAGCTACGCTTAATTAGTTTTATTTAGTTCGCAGAAATGAAGCTTTGTATTCCTTTGGAAATATGAATGTATATGCTTCCTTAGTTAGTTTTGATTGGCAAGGAAAACAAATCATCTGTTTTTTATTTTGGTGTGACGAAAGATCAGGTGGATGCTGATGTTATGTTTTTCATTGGATGGGAAATTAAGAGAGACAAAATTAGTCGATTGCTATGCTAATAATAAGCGGCCAGGGCATGGTCACTCAACCGGATGTGAAGGATGGGCCATTGCGTTTTCTTTTGTTAAAAGATTTGGCCCAGTGTGTAACCTAGCCCATGTAAAGCTTTTATTTAATCCGTGCCTTTGCCTTGTAAGCCCGGGGCGTGTTGGCACTAACTGGTCGGTGGCCGCCGGCAGGGCGGGCCCAAAGCAGGCCTACCTAATGGCCCGCCTAATGGCCCGGTGCATGCGTCGTCGTCAACCTCCGTCCGTCGCTGCGTCGTCAACCTCCGCCCGCGGTCGTTGTCCCGCCCGCCCGCCCGCTCTCGGCCCCCCCCGGCGCGCCTAAGGCTTATTTGGCGGTGGCGATCTGCTCCCCTCCCCTCTTCTTCTTCTTCTTCTTCTTCTTCTTCTTCTTCTTCTTCTTCTTCTCCCCCTCGAGCTCGAATCAGCGTCGCCGCCATGGACTAACCGGCTCGCCGTCTGTGACCCATACCCGGCCGGATGGGTCTCTCCACGGCTCGAGCTGCCGGCGCCGCCGAAGCTCACCGCCCGGCCGAGCGGCCTGCCGCCGCCGTGTCGACGGCTGCGGCAGCCCGGCAGGGCTCTTTCGATGGCCGAGGGAGGAATGGAGGGGAGGGAGGTCGACGGACCCTAAAGGCGGCGGGCGGCGAACCCTAAAGCGTGCGGCGACTTCGCGAACCCTAAATCGGCGACAGCTCGTCCGCAGGTGACGGCGTGACGGAAAGACGACGACCCTTCACCGGGCTTTTGGGCCTCCAAAGTGGTGGGCGGCCCAGGCTGGGCGTGGTCGGCCGCTAATATTTCGTGTAAGCCCAGCCCACTGGAAACTGTGCTTATAGGGCAATTTGTGGTGCTTCCATTCCCTTCTTCTCCGACAATTATTTTTTTTCTTTCCTAAAGAAGAAATCTGTTCTTCTCCAACTGTTATTGTTCTTTCAATAGTAGGCAACTAGAAGAGAAATTCATTTTTAATACGAGCTGGATTGTTGAAAGTGAAACATATATAATCAATCTAGATGACCGATGCATACAGATGGTTGCATCCATTACAATTTGGGCTTGCAAAAGGCACCAAATTCAGATCAAGTCTAAGAGAGACGTACGAAAACAACATAGAAACATTAAAATTCTAACACCATAAGCTATCTACGTAAGTACGTATTTCTCCTTCTCCATCATCGATCTAAAACAGCATCAGTAGTCGCATGGTCACACTTGCTGTGATTCGATCGATCCATAAGCTAAAGAAACCAGCGGCCTGAGTCCTGATCCGATCCCACGCAGTTCGTGCAGTGTGCAGCGCTATGCAACAGGAACCAAGAACGATGTCGGCATGGGAAGCAAGCTGGGTTCCGGCGCGGCGGCGGCGAAGCCCGGTCCAGCGTACATGGCCCGTGGCTTCCAAACGATCTCCTCCTCCTCCTCCTCCAACGTGTCCATGTCCTTACTGCTGCTCTCGCCGTCGTGGAGCAGGTCGGCCTGCGTCGAGCAACGTTTCTTGTGCACGTCCCAGCGCTCGGCGGATGACGCACGGCTGATCGCTCGCGACGTGCTGCTTGTGACCGAAGACGACGGCGTGCCTGATGACGACAACGACGACGAAGCCGGCCGGAGCGCTGCCTTCTTGTGCGCGTCCACCTCTCCACGGGAGTCGGCTCGGCCAGGCTTGGGCTGCGGCGGCGGCGGCGGCGTCCTCCTGACGCTGTCGGCGCACTGAACGAAAGCCTTGATGAGGCGGCTGAGGATTTGGCTTCCAAGTTGCTCGCTGACTTGGTCTTGTGCGCATCCCACCTCCCGTCGGCGTCGGCGGCGCGGCGGCTGGGCTTGGCGGCGGCGGGCAGCATTGGGAATATGACGCACGGGCACGGCAGCATCTTCCACTTGGGCGGGGTCGGGAGCAGCGCCGGGAGGCGGCGTGTGCCATCTTGAGGTGCACGCGGGCAACCGAGATGGCCATGGTGGATCGCCACGCACACGAACGAGAGGCGCCTCAAATCGAGCAGAGGAGATGGAGCGAAGAGGCGATGATCGGTGGTAGGCGCCGCAGCACATATATATAGGCTAGGCCCCTGCTGCATCTACGTGCCTGCCTGCCGCGTGGGCGCGACGCCATCTCACTCTGTTCGAGTTCGACTCAGTTTCGGTGCTCGATCCGACGCGGTCAGGAGGAGATGGCGGCAGCGCGCGGCCTGTTCAGAATCAAGCACGGCTCCCGCGGCGGCCGCGGCTGCCTCGTGGTGCCGCCGCCGCGGTGCTAGCGTCGCTGGCGAAGCGCGGCGGCGATCGTGGCGCTGGATGGCGCCGTGCGAATGCGCGGCCGCCACTCTCGTGCTGCTATGCCACCGCCGCGGCGTCAGGTGATGGCGGTCCCCGGCGTGGAATGGGCCAACTGGGAGCTGCTGGGCACCGGCGCGGCACGCGCGCGCCGCAAGCGCCGCGTCGCTCGGCAGGGCGTGCGGGCGTTGGGCTGCGGCTGCCAACGCGGAGCCGGGCACCGAGTGCCTCACCTCCGGCGACGCGACGGCGCTCACGATGGCGTCGTGAAATCCATTGTTACACGATCAGTAGTGGATACAAGCCCAAAAAGAAGCGAAATCATTTTCTTTTTACCACGCCGCGCTCCGTCCGCTTCAACGGGTCAGTGGCTTATCCACATCGCCAGGTGCTTTCACGGCTCCATGCTTGACGTCTCGCAAAATCTTGGCACGTGTGTAGCGACTGCAATAGGTGCACAACGACATGTGTCAACACATGATTGGACCAAACTTTTGCCCATGCCTTCTTGCTCCCAAACTTTTCTAAAAATTATAGGAAAAATCTTAGAATAATATTAGAATGAACAAGATAAACCCAAATTACATATACTTAAATATAGCTCTAGAAGCTTCAAAACAACATATTGTTTCTCTAGAAAAAACTAAAGCATTCACAATTCAATGTTCAGATGTATTTCGAAAACTTTCCTCAACAAAGCATAAGATCAACATGAATGTGTTAACATCAGAATGTGTTAACATCAAATGTATGTATGACTTGGTCCTGTTTGTCAGGCCGGTCCAGAGGGACCTCATGACTGTGCGGGCGGTCCTCTCCACCTTTGGGGCTGCTTCGGGCCTATTCTTCAACATGGATAAGAGCACGACCACTCCTCTGCACTGCATGGAAGATGACATTCAATTGGTCTGGGACACTCTGGAGTGCGCTATTCAGAACTTCCCATGTCGTTACCTTGGAGTCCCGTTGTCTGTGCACAAGCTCAAGCACTCTGATGAGCAGCCTCTGCTGGATAAGGTAGCAGCTCGCATCCCATGATGGAAAGGCAGTTTGTTGAACATTGTTGGTCGCACTGCCCTCGCCCAGGATACCCTCTCAGCGATCCCTCTACACACCTCCATTGCCCTCGGTCTTTCTGGATGGGTGATCGAGGTCGATTGACAAGATGCGTCGTGGCTTCATGCGGGTCGGATCTCTCTCTCTAATGCGGTGGTCGCTGCAAAGTTGCATAGCCAACATGTTCTCGTCGAAACCTCTTGGCGGCCTTGGCATGCCGGTCGACCTTAGGCGGACAGGTGTGGTGGCTAGCGGCTGCGGTGGTTGTGGAAGGACCGCCCGGGCTGGTGTGCCACCAACCATCAATGGCGCCACATCCCTGTCCTTGTTCAGGTCAGCCACGGAGATAGCTTTGGGGATGGCCGCTCAACCTATTTACGGGTGATAACTGGCTAAATGGGGAATGCATTGCCCACGATCGACCGTGGTGCATGCAGCTGTCGAGAAAAAGAAGATGAGTGAGTAGGCGCCTTGGCGGGTGATGCTTGGGTGAGGGGCATATTTCTGGGGCGACCTTTGTAGCCTTTGCTCTTGGATGTGTGCAAATTGTGTGACGGCTGGATGAAGTGGAGCTACTGGGATAATCGACACCATCAGTTGGAGATTCACCGCGGATCACCGATTTCGGCGGCCGACCTTACGGGGCCATGTTGTTGGATCCTCGATACCTTTGGGCGCAAAGGAAATTTGGAAGACATCTGCGCCGCCAAAGGTTCGCTTTTTCTTTCGGCTCGTAATGCATGGCGATGTTGGACAGCGAGAGACGATTCCGTCCACGGATTGCAAGATTTTGACCATTGCATCATGTGTGACCAAATGCCTGGAGGCGATGGATCACATCATCCTAGGTTGTTGCCTAAGCAGGGAAGTGTGGCATATCGGCTACACAAACTACACCTACATGACATTATCTCGCCCGTTGAAGTAAATACAATGGAATGGTGGATACGGCGAGAAATCGGTTCCAAAACAGGTGAGAAGGGGGTTTGACTCCTTTTTCTTTCGCCATCGGTTGGGTGCTATGGAAGGAAAGAAATGCGCGTACTTTCAACAATCAAGCCAAGACTGTTTTGAGCCTGACTTTAAGCTTCAAATCCGGAAGAGCTCGATGATTGGACTGCAGCGGTTTTAGGCGCGTGTCGTCGCTGCTTGTGTTTGGTGGCTGATTGCTTTTGCTAGCTCAAACCAACATCGCTAAATTCTATTAAGATGTAATCCATATTTGTCTTTGTGGGGGGGGGTTTGGTAATCGTTTGACTACCGTTATCCCCCCTCTTGTTGTCTCAAAACTCTATTCTTCTTAATGAAAAATAAAGGCGTTATCGCGAAAAAAAACATCAAATGTATGTAGTATTTAAAACACTTTTTTGTGAGCATGATTTTAAAACACATGAAGACTAAAGTTAGAATATTTTGGAAGTTTTGTAAGTATTGCCATTTTTTGTAGAGGTAAATATATATTTTTTTGAAGCTTCTAAAGGTATCTTAATGAGATATTTTATTTAGATTTATATATCTTTATGGTCCTTCTTTAGATTTTAGAAGCATATATGCATTTTTTGTGGTTTAAAAAAACCTAACTAAAAAAAAAAGTTTTTTCCCATTTTTTTTTATATTTAAAGAAGGATGAGTTGAAACTTCTAAGCGAGGCATTTAGGAAATTTAATAGGTTGTGAGAGTTGAGGGAGATAAGATATCTAGTTTTAGACTTCGTGAAGAAATTATACCACGCTATTACTAGTTAAGAGGTAAGGAACCTTTTCCGTGCGACATTTTGAAAAGACCAAATACATTTGGTCTTGTGGGTTACGTTTTTGTACAACTTCTGAACTTGTTTATGTTTAGTCGTATTTTTTAAGAGAAGTTTATGTTTATATGCGGTGGTAGCAGCGTGCAATCTAACAAAGGCATTTTGTAAAAAAATACCCATGTAAAGGCACGTTCCGTGGAGAAATTGTCCTTATAGCTTGTGCCAATATTTTTGTAGGCAAAGGCTGCAATTAATTCATTTTGAACACGACACACGTGTATGGATTGCTGAAATTGAAATAGTGAAATACAATTAACCACGAATTCAGTTCAAGATGAGACCTGCAGAAAGTGCAGATATGGATGCATCCATTTAAAGTTTGAGCTTGGAAAGACATCAAATTCAGTTGAAATATAATCCAAGACCTACAGAAATACACAATGCATTCCAATTCTAACACCATAAGCATCACTAGCAGTCGAACTGTCGAAGTAGCACCACTACATGATCACACTTGCATGCTTAGGTCGCTGAAGAAACCAGCAGCCTGAGTCCTGACTCCTGAATCGATCGATGAGTTCGTTCAGTGCAGGTACGCAGCTATGCAACGGGAACCAAGAACGTTGTTGGCATGGGAAGCATGCTTGGTTGCGGCGCGGCGCCGGCGAAGCCCGGTCCAGAGTACAATGCCCGTGGCTTCCATAGGATCTCCTCCCCTCCTCCATATCGATGTCATTGCTGCTAGCTTGGGTACTGCTACTCTTGCCGTCGTCGAGCAGCTCGGCCTGCGGCAGGCAGCGTTTCTTGTGCACGTCCCATCGCTCGGCGGAGGACGCACGGCTGATCGGCGACTTGCTGCTGCTTGCAACTGAAGACATGCCTGAAGATGACGAAGAACCCGGGATGGCCATGGACGCCTTCTTGTGCGCGTCCACCTCTCAGCGGAGTCGGCCCGGCCTGGCATGAGCGGCGGCGACGACGTTCTTGCGTTCTTGCGCGGTTCGGAGATCTCGGACGAGGACGCACGTGGAGCACCGCTGCTGATGGTGGCCAGAAACGGCTAACGACGCCCTGATGAGGCTGAGGACGGCGGTGGGCAGCAGGCCGGCGGCGGCTTGGCCTTGTGCGCGTCCCATCTCTCGTGGGAGCCGGCGCGGCCGGGCTTGGCGAGTGGGTTCGGGAGGACGGTGGCGATATGGCGTCGTACTGCGGCGTCGGGAGCTGCGGGAGCATCTTAGACTTGGGTGGGGTTGAGAGGGGCGGCGGGAGAGCTGCGTGTGCCATCTTGAGGTGCACACGGGCAATCGGTTCGGGATCGCCATGGTGATCGAAGACGAGGTACGACGCACACGATGGAAGAAGTGCCTCGAAGAACCGAGGAGAGGAGATGAAAGCGGTGAGGGGACGATGATATGAGATGATCGCCGGTGGCAGCAGCAGATATTTATAGGCAAGGCGCCTAGGCCCAAGCTGGGACGCCGAACGCGAGTCGGTGACGGTAGTTTGATCCGGTGATTCCGATCGGGCCATCAGATTTGATTGTGTGTCGCGTGGGCGCCACGCGGGGCAGGGAGCAGCCCGGCGAGGAAGAGCTGTGTGCGCCGCCATGACAAGGTGTAGAACACCCAAAATCAAGAATCTGATTAGGTGAGGAAGAGAAATGGCGTGGCACCCACGCTCGTAGCTCGTCGTCGACTCTGATTCACACCCTTGCAACCGACGTGATGGACTGGGGACTATAAATTTCTGCTGGGAATCATCTCATCCACCGTTGCCTCTCTGCTCCATCTCCCACGAAACCTGGCGGCGCTTCTGCTGCTCCTGAACCCTAAGCGCGTCGATCTCCGTGCATCGTCTTTGATCCACCATGGCGATCTCGGTTGCCGATGCATCTCAAGGTGGCTGCAGCGGCTCTCGCGCTGCTCGACCCCGCCCAAGTGGAACATGTTGCGGCGCGCTGCCACGTCATGCGTCGCCGCCATCCTCCCAAATAAGCCACCGCTCGCCAAGCCCAGCAGCTACCCGATGAGAAGTGGGACAGCGTAAGATCAAGCGGGCCAGCCGCAGAACCCTCAGCCCGTCGGCATCAGGCCTTCGTGTCGAGAACAGCCGGCCATGGATAAATCACACTCCCGGCCCATGAGCAGCGGCCTCGCCGCGCCCATGTCTGGGCGGGCGATGCCGTGGAGAGGTGGGGCGCGTGGAAGATCAAGCCGGCCAGCGTAGAACCCGCCGACCTCGTCGGCATCGGGCCTTCGTTCGCCCGCGGCGCAATCAGGAACACCGCCGGCCCGCGGATCACTACCGGACTCGGCGATATCCCGTGAGCCCCATGCTCACGGAAATCCCTTTCATCACGGGAAGGCTATCCGGCGGTAAATCCACGGGAAATCCGTGGCGGGAAAAAATGTGACGGAAATCACCCTTTTCCGTGATCACGTGGAAAGCTCACGGGCTATCCTTTCCCCGTGATTTAGCAAGCTCACGGGATATCCCCTAACGGGGGGTGGGCGCCGTCAACGGGGAGGGGTGAAACCCCATTTTGGCCTCGTGGTCTGTTCAATAAAACGGCGTTTTGGGGTGATATCCCGTGAGCATAGCGGTGTGGCTCACGGGATATCTAGGCTCTTTCCCGTGAGCCAAGTTACGCTCCGCGGGATATGTTTGGCGATATCCGTGAGCCCCCACCCTTCACGGGATATGTTTGGCCGATATCACGTGAGCTACACACGGGAAATGATCTTTTTTTTTTTTTTTTTTGTTCTAGCACATAAATGACACATATAAATATATATATATATATATACAGATTTCATAATATCCATAATACCACATATATAGCTCAATAAATCCATAATACCACATATATTACATAACATCCAACAAAGTCACAAGTTCAACCACATATCCATGAGTGCAACCACAAGTTCACAAACTAAAATAAAATCCAAGTTCACAAGTTCCAGTGCACAAGTTTTCAACCTAGATCATGACAAATTTACGGCCCACGGCCTCCAACCTTCGCGCAGCGTTCCCAGCGTCCGGTTGTGATTGGCTCGGAGTTGGGTTCGAGGCATGGAATTGTCCCTGCGTAGGCAAAGATAAATAGTTAGAAATTTGTGAGACAATGTTCAAGGTAGATTCTATTAACTTGAAAAAAGAAGAGAAATAGTTAGAAATTTCGCAGCACCTCCCTGCACGGAGGGGCTTTCCAACTGCAAAGAAAACAACGGCTCGATGGCCGACAACCACATGTCCACGTGCACATCTCATGGTGCATTCAAAACTCAGATCATATCCATTCACATTCATATATGCATATTTGAGTTACGGGAGACAAACTCACGGGAGAGGCTCCATGCGGTGGAGGGTAGATCGGCGGGTGACCGTAGGACGGGCGGTGGGACGTAAGACGGGCGGTGGCGGTGGTGGGAAGGCGATCTCCGGTGGCGGTGGCGCACACCAACCGGCCACCAACTTGCTGGATATGCGCTATGAGAGCTTCCATGCTCTTACGGTGCTGCTTCGACCCTCATTTGTTGCTCCGCGAGCCCTTGCCCGCTCCCTCTCCTCGGCCTCCCGTCCAGCCGCTTCCTCTCTTCCTCTATCAGGGCCTGTTTCAACACAACGTTAGAACACGGAGAAATAGTATTCAACGATAAATGAACCTTAAATAAAAATATATAAACCTCAAGTCTCGCGTAGCACGGTAAGTGGTTGGCGCTCGCGTATCACGGGCCTCGGCGTGCTTGGAGCTCGGATAGCCTCTTTGTGTTGTGCGGGTTGATAACGCTATTACCTATATAGTACCGCCCGTGCTTCTTGCCTCCTCCGCGATCATGGCGATGTCCCCCTCAATGTCGTGGCCGCGGGGATCGAAGGGTTTCTCCATATTGCTCCTCGCCACCGGTTATGCGACCGATCTTCGTGGCGGTCGGGTTGGTGTAGGCCCGGGCCCAAACCTCGGGGTTGAAGGCGACCAGCGGGATCTTTATACCTTCCGTGTGGGAGTTAGCAAAGGCCTCGAGCGTGCTGATTGGCGTGCCATGTGTCTACGCTCCTGTATACGAAGAAAAAGAAAAGTAGCTAGAATGGTAAGAAAGTATTGAGTTGCACGTCGAGAAAATAAGAATTGGATAACACTTACATATCTAGCTTGGTAGGGCGAGATTAAGGCTGCCTTGATGGTGTGGTTTTGGCATCATGGCACGCCCGGTCCCGGTAGTCGTTGTGGATGTCCCGATAGTTTTCATCGACCCACTTCTCCACACGAAGCTCCCAAAGAACGCTTATGCAACAAGCACCACTCCGGAATCACCTACAGGGACACCAAGTATAACACAGATTATAAAAATCACATTAAGCATAATTAAACTTAGTATGAGCATTCAATATTTACCTCCATGTATTATTCTTTGGGCAGAACCTCCCCATGCGGGGAGGTTTCCAATACCGCAAACAAAGCACACGGCACGATGGCCGACAATCACATCGAGGGCACGATGGCCGACAATAACATTTGGGCCACGATGGCGACAACCTATGAAGGTGAAAGCGGCGACAGGGGCGGGACGGACGGACGGACGAACTCACCACGGGGCGGTGGCGGCGGCGGCGGTGCAAGGTGTCCCGGCGCTGGCGGCGTGCCGGGGTTTCGCGTCTGCCGAAGGCGGCGACGTTGGGACCTCCTTCTCCTTCCTTCCCCCTCCTCCCTTCTCCCCCCCCTTCCTCCTCCTTCCTCCTCCTCCTCTCCTCCCTTCCTCCTCCTTCCTCCTCCTCCTCTCCTCCCTTCCTCCTCCCTTCTCCTTCCTCCTCCTTCTTCCTCCTCCCTTCTCCTTCCTCCTCCTCCCTTCTCTTCCCTCCTCCTCCTCCTCTCCTCCCTTCCTTCCTCCTCCCTTTCTCCTCCCTCTGCCCGGCGCCCCCACGCCCCTCCTCCTTCCTCCCTGCCGGGGCCGGCGAGGGCGGGGCGGGCGGGGCGGGCGGGGCCGGTGGCCTTGCCCGGGGGCGGGTGGCGGTGCGGCGGCGCGACGGCGCCTTGGGGAGGGGCGGGGCGCGGGGCCTTGGCCGGGGAGCGGGGGCGGCCCGGCCCGAGGGAGCGCGGCGCGGCGGCGTGCGTGTGTGTCTGTGTGTGTGTTCGCGTGTGTGGGTGTGAGTGTGAGTGTGGGTGTGAGTGTGTGTGGGTTGACTTTGTTTTTTAAAAAATTGGCCTTTCCGTGATGGATGCAGGCGGATCACGGGAAGGAGGTCAATTTCCCGTGATCCGCCCGGATCCATCACGGGGAAAGAAGAAGTTTTTTTTTTAAAAAAATTTGTACCGCCGACACGACATGAGGGTCCCACCGACCCCCTTTCCCGTGTTCTGACCTCAAGCTCACGGGGAAATTAAGTTTGAGTTTCCGTGAGCTGCTCACGGGAAATGGAATTTTTAGAAATTAAGATTATTCCTCCAATTTCTTTTTTCTAACATATATATTTTCAAACTTTGATCAAGATAACTTTAAAAAATACCTTATCACATACACTCACACATACATATTTGATCCTTTCGCGGAAAAAATGCCATTATTTTATGTGTTTCTATATCTTTTTTCAAAATTGTATTTACTTCACTACAACAAAAATTATAATAATTACCAATTTAATCCAAAAATTCTCGAAAGTAGACATTACATGATATCCGAGGGCATTTGCATGTAGAAAAAAAGTTTAAGTAGCAAAACCACAACTTGACCGCCACATCGACATGAAATGATACGAGATCATTCTCAACAAACATGAACCTTCTACGTAGATGTTGGAGCCTGTGAACATAAATGACGTGCCAACTTGTGCGAAACGTTCCAAATTTTTTTATCATAGCCTCAGATTATCAAATTTCATGATTTTTTGCACATCGGTTTATTTTCTAGAATTTTAGACCACTCGAGCGAGGGGATTAGAGTTGATGAATTCGTACTAAGATGTTTCAGATTTTTTATTATTTTTTTAAATGCAAGGCCTTACATTGTGTTGAGTATGAGGAATATAAATTTTCTACTAATTTGTTTCAAAAATTTGAAGCACTTGTAGTTCAAATTTGGCCTCATTTCATAAATTCCCATAAAAGAGATTAATTACCTAAATATATCAAATAAAGTCAATAATTTACCAAACTTTAATATTGAATGCCATATGATATGCAAGAAGTGTAGAAAAAGTTTGGAGATGAAAATTCAAAAAAAAAATGGGGATATCCCGTGAGCTTTACGTTGCTCACGGGATATCGAAGTTATTTCACGGAGGCCTACTATTTGGCCCACGGGAAAAAAAGGGATATCCGTGAGCTTGACGGTGCTCTCACGGGATATCGACACGTAGGTGACGGAGCGGGCGGGGGCTCACGGTGGTTAGAGTTCCCGTGAGCCCCTTTCTCACGGGAAGCTGGATGGGAATTTCCCGTGAGCTATGCCTCACGGGAAATACGTTTTCCCGTGATCTGTTTGTTTCCGTGATTTTTTCGTTTGGCTCACGGGATAGGTACTTATTTCCCGTGTTTTGTTCCTCTCAGATCACGGGAAAATATTTACTCACGGGATATCGAGTTATTCCGGTAGTGGATCGTCCCTCTCCCAGCGCAATAACGCGGCCTCGCCGCCGCCTGTGTTCGGCCGGGCCGATGCCGTGGAGAGGTGGGATGCGCACAAGAAGCCAGCGGCGAGCCCAGCTTTGTTATCGCCGACGTTGGCTTCAGGCAAGTGGATGAGCAGCCGAGTGTCGTCAACCGCCGAGCGCTCGGACATGCACAAGAAGGGCTGCCTGCCGCAGGCCAAGCTGCTGGACGACGGCGAGAGCAGCAGTACTGGGAGCAACGACATCGACATCGAGGAGGAGGAGGAAATCCTATGGAAGCCACGGGCCATGTACACTGGACCAGGCTTCGCCGTCGCCACGCCGGAATCCAGCATGCTTCACATGCCGACATCGTTCTTTGTTCCCGTTGCATAGCTGCACCGCCGCACACACTCCATGGATCATCGGCTCAGGAGTTAGAAGCCGATGGTTTCTTCAGCGACACAAGCAACTGTGATCATGTTCCTAGATTAAGCATTGTATGTACGTTTGTGTTGTTTCTTCAGCGACAGAAACAACGACATCGACATAGAGGTGCTACTTTTAGATAATGAAGAAGCACTTAAGCAGCCTAAGGTGTTAGAATTTGAATTAAGCTTTGTATGTACGTTTCTGTAGTTCCTAGACTATTTTATCTGAATTCGGTGCCTTTTGCAAGCGTAAACTGTGTATGAATGCATCCATCTCCATTGTATCGTCATTAATTGATCTCTGTTTTTGTTTTGAAAATTCCAACACGCGTGCCATGGCCAATGAATTACTTGCACCTTTGCTTACTCATCATCGAAGAGGAACATTCTCGTAAGTACTGAAACATTAGTTCAAAAGAGCAACATGTAGGCATCACAATTGTGAGTCTTTTGACTGTTGAGGAAGACTCTGTTTTTTACTGTAGTGAGAGTGCTGGAGGGTCTTAGATTTTCAGTGTGCGTTCTTTGTGCCAAGATGATGGTAAAGACTGGCCACCTAAGCTATAATCTTGACAATTGGTACTGAATTTTGATGTAAGTTACACTGGAAGCTGCAACTTATTTGAAAAATGTAGGTCATCGATCGATCGACTGCTAGCTGCTAACAAGCTGAAACGTTGCCTCTACGTCTGCTCTGTTTTTCACCCATCAATCAATCTTTGCCTGGTCACTATAATAATTATGAAATGCACTTGCCTGGTCAGATCGGGATATTGAATCAGAGTTCGAATAGGTAAATGTGAGGTGTATAGGCAACTGAGATAATTGGACACTGGTATCTCCCTTTTTAAAAAAACAAAAAACAAAATAACAAAATTAAGCAATGAAGCCTGCTAGAGTTGCCCCTCTCATCAGACAATTTTTTTTGTCATACTAGTCTTCATTAGCAGGATAATTAGAATGCAAGATACGGATATGGACTACTCTTATATATGAGTCCTTTTTCAAAAAAAAACATGAATGGGAAAGGAACATTAGACACTCTTTGGATGCTCTAAGGCAAGCTTGGCAAAGCTACCATTTTAACCTTCCAAGCCACTGGAGCGTACCCAATTCACACAATTCTCAGCAACATGTAGGAAGCAAACAGGTCAACTCGTATAAATACTGAGCAGTAGCCAGAGTTGCGGCCTGGTACAGCTCCAGGCTCATCTCATACAACGCTCAGGCAACTGCAGACCATCAGACCTGCAATTCCCAAATAGCCCCCAGTGCCAAATGAAATCCAGTGCAACCTCAAGCTAGGACCACTACTGAAACATATATCACAGCCCCAGAGTTCCAAATGAAATCCAGTCATCACACTTGCATGCAAAAGAAGCAGAAATCAACCTCCAGGATGACAATAAGCACTATAGCAAAACTCAAAGATCGAACTGGCAACTGCTTAAATGGATTCGTTCAATGACATCCTACCAGGTTCCAAGTATTCAGCAACCCAACATAATTGGGCTAACTGGTGTTACAGCCACACAGTATAACTGCAGCGATGTTTAACTAACATTTTTTTGTGACATCCAACTACCAGGTTTAAGTCTTGCTGAGACGATGCAGGCACCAAGTACCGCAATAAGTTCATAAGAGCGTTTACCACCACCCGACACAACTAAGGGTTCAGACCCAAGCATCCACCAAAATGTAAAACCACGGCACATGCCCAGCTCAGCAGAAGAACATCGAGCTCCTCACATTCTCATGCAGACGAGGCAGCTCCTGGACAGGAACACTGCCCGCCGAAGTATGTCCACCATCGCTGGAGGACGTCTCCGACATCTTATCGAACTCCATGAACTGGCGAACTTGGGCAGCTGCGAGATGTGCATAGCGGATGGGAGCAACTGCAGGCAGGCAAAACAAGGATATCAGTTCCCATGGATATGAGACACAAAATAAAGATGCCTAGGTAACTTACCAACTTTTATGGCTGTTGTGCTCCTTTGGTGCCTGAAATAAGGTCCCAGAAAATCACTTGTGAGCAGGCAAGTTTTTTTTTTCATAATAACAGGACAAAAAGATAGCATAGTTTTTTCAAGCCTCTGCTTGGTACTTACACATAAGAGAGTGAATGCACCAGCTCCTGTAGGTCATCAGGATTGAAGCCAATCTCATCGTACAGAACGTGATGGTGAGTTGGCATTGTAGCCCCCTGGAAAAATATGCAATTAGCTGTAATCAGTTCACAGAAAAAAAAACGATCAGCTCCAATACTCCTCTTTCTAAAAATTGTATGGATCTTAAAGCAACTCATCTATAACTAGTTAATTTTTTCTGAATTATTTGTATCTTGGGTTCCATGCGGCCTAGCTCATCGAAGCCCAGCCCTTACCCAAAGGCATAGTCCCTTGCCTTTTTCGTTTACTCGTTCACGGTGTCACCATGGCAAGAACCGAGAGGTTCTGCTTTGCGCCTATGCGCACCATCCCCAATCACCGACATGGCATTGAGTGCAGCGAGGGAAGGGAGACCACTGGACTACTCTGGCACCTTTTGGCGAGGATGACACTGCCCACGTGCAATGGTTTCCAGCGGTGGGCTACGCCCCAGACGGCGTTCTCCACGCAAGTATCCGTCAACTAGGAAAGGATTTTGGTCAGGGCCGGTTCGACAGGCCAGTCCCATTGGGATCCACGAGAAAAATGTTTATCAGGAAAAAAATAATTAGTTAAATGAGTTGCTTTAAGATATGTGCAATTTTACGAAAGAGTATTGGAGCACATGTCAAAAAAATAATGTCTACCTAGGCAAACTTACAACAGAACCAAGTCTAGGATACACACTGAAACATCGGAACACTGTTGCTTGTGTGTGGGGTGATAAATGCAGGACATTTCTCATTCCAGGGCAAACCAACAGACCGAAAACGACATCAATTGACTTAGGTCAAATACGAAGGTAGATAATGCTTACGATCATTCCAGCATGCGAACAAATGTAGAAGTCAAAGTTGCTTGGATGGCAGACTTTGTTGTCCACAATGGTTCCTACAGATAAAGCCAGAATATAATAAGGTCACCAATAAATGAGCCTACACAATTGCTACAGAAGATAGGTAGGTGATCAAGATTACCAGGTGGAACATTATCTGGCTTTCCAGGAATGAAAAAATTTAGTGTGATGGTTCTTCTGGGAAATTATCAATGTGAACATGGGATTCCATTTCTCATCAAGAAATTTACAAAGCTGAAGGTGTAATAGGACCATGTTAATATAGATCAGGCAGTACACAGGATACTCAGATAAAAGGAACCATGACAACACCATCAATAAAGTGTGCCACTAACAAAAGTACCTCGATGATTTGTTGCAACTCAATGTTCAGCACCTGATTAAACTGACTTTCGTTAACGCCGTTCCTATAATTAGACACAGATCAGCTTGGTGCTATAACAAAACATAGGAAACAGGAGATAGGCAACCAATTTTCTTCTAACCAAACAGTGGCTTCCACACAAAAAATGTTAACTACCATGATTTGCAACCAGATAATTTAAAATAATAACAAACCTGAAGATGATGACTTGGTCAGGCTTTCTGTTCCCAGAACTGGTGTAGAAATCAAACAGGCACTCCCTGAAACAACATCAAATTCCAACAAGTAATGAGAGAAAGCATGTGTGTCATTAGAACATTTAGAGGACATTCAGGAAAGTATACATGCTCAAACTTAACAAAGGTATTGCAGATAAGATCTGTTACCGGATCAGACCGTCATCTTTAGTGCCATCTTTAGTTTCCGTGGCTGAAACAACGAGTCAATCATTTCCATTTTAGGTGGTTGGGTGCGGACAGAAGCTCTGTATTTCGAGATATGAGGCCATTCACGGGAACTAACAACCTAAGAAAACCAAAATAAGAATTGTTTGAGTAGCTACTGTGTATTAATTATCACAGCAAATGTCAACTAATACTTACAGCAGCAATGGACGGGTACATGAGAATGTCCAGGAGAACCATGCAAGACATCCATTCCAAAGATTATAGTTGGGACCTTGGATACGAGGAATTGCTTGGGATGTTTCAATTTGGAGCAACCAATTCAGGCCACCCAGCTGTTTGATGAGAAGGAAAAAGTATAAAAAATATATAATTGCCATATAGAAATGTAACCATGCTCTCAAATTTCAAGGCAAAGAGGAAACAGACCTTTGCATTTATCTTTAATAGGACGTTTGTAAGATATTGATCATTGACTCTAGTTGGAACCACACACTGTGTAACAATCCCCAACATCAGCAAGGCATTTCTTCTTCCAAGGTCCTGTAAAGGTCAACGGAATAATGTTATAGAGGAAAATAAAATGCACCAGAGGTTAACAACGATTTAGTAGTATTAACCAACCATAAATATCAGAACTCTTTCTTTCATCTAGAACACACAAAATAAACTTTGGTTCAGGAAGCTTGTTTATGACTTGTTTAAACATGTCTTCAACCCTTCTTACAGCAGGTGACTGTCTCATTGAAGGATGCTCATCAAATACATCAAAAGGTGCTTCAACCATCTGCAATACGAAACAAGTGAAAAAGAACAAGTGAAAATGCATTACCAAACACATGAATTAGAACACATGTGTATATGCACAACATAATGAGAAAATAAATAAACTTACTATCCCCTTCATTCCTCCACACTTGATGAGACCTCGGACAAGATCCCTGACATTGCATTGTGCAGAAAAGTTGACCACTGCCCATTTCTCAACACTGCTAGGGCTATTGAGCCTCTAAAAACAGATTCCAAATATTACATGTGACATCATGAAAATCAAATCAAAAATACACATAAACAAGAATAAGCTATACAAGCTAACCTTATTGTTAAAGTTCCATCTGCCATTGCACGTAAAAATGTCTTCTCCATTCCCAGCTTTAAGCTGAACGAAAGACAGTTATAAGATTTATGCCTTCAAAATTCCATAACCACAAAGGATATCTGAAATGGTAAACAGTAATAACCAACCTTGGGGGCTGCAGTATCCTACAATCAACTTCTGTGAAACTTCTAGCAATTGTAATCCCACATGCCTGCAGCATGGGCTCTGTATCATAGTTGCTTCTTTCTAGTACCTACCCAATTTGACATGAACAGAAGAGCAGTTTAAGAAAACCACACCTACCAATAACCCAACTTGCTAGGCCAAATCGCTATTGATAATATATAATAATAACAAGGAAAAAATGCTAGGTTTAATAAAAAAAAACTACTCACATCAGACAAAATAGACATCCTTTCTTGTGGTTTCAGCCTTGATTTCTGAACAAGTGATGACCTCTAAAGTGTGCTCAAAGCTTTAGTGTGTATCTTTGTAGTGAGGCAGAAGGCTGCATAACTGGTAAACATGGAAACAATCTTCACAACATTAGCAGGTGGAAAGAGATTTACAGAAAAGGATCAACATTATGATTTAAATAATAGTTACCTCAACTGGGAAATATGCTAGCCACGCTTCTTTACAAAATAATCAAAAACAGTGATTTTCCCACAATGATTCAAGGAAGATCACTAGAAATCACCAAGTATTGCATAGAAAATCTGAAATAGATGCCAGGGGCTTAGAGAACAAAATATAGTTATTTGTAGCCACACTTCTTTAATCAAAAACAGTGATCTCTTCAGAGTCACCATTGCATTTTAAGTTTCAGTGTGAATCTACATAAGCAAGGAAATCATCAAGTACTTAGAAAATGTAAAAAACAGATGGAGAACTCAACAGGAGCTTGGAGAACAAAATATAGTGCAAACAATATTTGCAGGTCTATACCTTTATGAAGTAATAAAAACAGTGATCTCTTCAGAGTCACCATTGTTACCATTTTTAAGTTTCTTTGTGAATCTATTTAAGCAAGGAAATCACAAAATACTTAGAAAATGTATGAAACAGATGGAGAACTCAAAAGGAGCTTCAAGAAGAAATAAAGTGCAAACTATATAAAAACCGTTCAAAACAACAACACATCACGCCACTTACAATTGCTCACGGCAAGGTCTGTTGCTGAGACCACCAATCTTATGTACTTGGTTCGTTGGACTTGTTTTATCCTTAAATTCTTCAGTGCACGCTTGGCCTGCAAAAGTAAAAACAAATTGCAAAAATATACATCTAAAGAATGGTGAAATGGAATTCAACCTTCATCCCTATACTATTTGTTGTATATTTGGCATGAAGCATTACCCTAGCCCAATCAATCATGCTTGGATCACCAACGTTCTGATTGGCAAGAAGAAAATCAATGACAGGACCAGATTTCACAAGCATTGTGGTGGACACATCTGCACAACATATCAATACATGCAGACATTACCAATAACTGCATAGATTGAAATGACCATTGTAATGTATAGATTCAGACAGGGAATATAGATGATAACAGACCGATATTGAGTGAAAGTCCACTCTGGATTGCACGAAAACTTGAATGAAACCCTCTACAGCTCACTACACCACCACCCAGGTCAGCAAAGCTGTTAGGATTGTTGTGGAAGAATGATCGCCTTACTAATAGGCAACCCCTGCAAGCAAAAAGGTACACAGTTAAAGACAGAATAAAACCATCAATAAGATCAGCAATATTTGTAAAAAAAATATGCCCTCTGAATTGCATGAAACCATTACATACCACTTGGCTGAGTGCTGCCTCAGAATAATGTCAATCACTCGAATTGCTTCCTGAGTGTGCTCTGATTCCTGACCACTAAAGGTCTGTGAGATTGCACTTATAGGAATTTTTGCCGATAAAGAGAGTTTGACCTTATAAGTCTTCATCCTTATGACCCTGTTTCCAGGAGGACTGTCACTTGCCTGAACTGCCATTTGCAGGAGTCCTGAAAGCAAGAAAGCCAAGTTAGTATTTAGAGATAATTATCATTAAAGCAGATAATGACAAATCAATCATAATAAATGAGGCATTACTTTACAGTTAAAACATCTTCAACCATGACAGTGAAGTCTTCTTTCCTAGCTTAAGAAGAGCACCAATTGTGAACAGGCTGTTCCTACCATCATATGCAAAATCTTTATTTGCATGTTCAGCAGCATAAAGTTTGCTGCAGTTTTTCCATTACTTTTCTTCCTACCCCTTTGCGATCAATATGATCAACTGGTGTATCATCTTCATACTTCAAATTGACCTGCAACCAGTAAAAGAGAACAACATTGATAATGAAGGTATGAGGGAAAAAAATAAAGAGACAACACTGGACAAGGATTAGAGGCGCACATAGTAATGGTAGAAAAATTCTTCAGCATTCACAAGAGAAACTTTGAAGTGATTTGTTAGCAGCTTTATCGGCTGCCCCTTCCTGCCAAAGCCATTTCTCTGGACAAGACTCCTAGCTTTCAGTGGCATCCTTGTTTCCTCAGCTTCAAGTGGTTCAACACCAGCAACCAAAGGAGGTGATGGAGGCAAGTCATCAGCATCACTGTTGTCTGACGCCATTTAGTGAGCCTTGCTGCAATCCAAATTAAGCATCCACAATCAGGCACTAGCTGTATGATTCAAGCAAGAAGCGGCAGAAGGGCAAGATAAATGAGGAAAAATCTGATCTCTGCCATTTGCAAGCAGGAAATCAAGAAAACCCTCCATGTACAAAAAGGGGTTTTTTTTGTTTCATACAGTACCATTATTATACCATTATCTTGTTGGGGGCGAGGAATTGTAATGGCAAGCTTTAAAATTGGGGAATAACAGTGGTACCTCTCGGAACTCTGAAAATTATAATGGTATGAAAAATAAAATCGGAAAAGGCATAAAAAGAACAAATCAACAAAAGGAAAAAAAACCCCCGAACCCTTTCACATTCGCACCACGGTGGCACTACCATTTTGATGGGAGAAGAACAGAAATATCTCAAAAAACCGCAAGAAAATCCCACCAAAAACCTAGGGTAACAGAATCCATCCCCAAATACATACGTAGACCGGAATGCAGCCATGTTTATGAAAAAAAATTCCCAAAGAAACGAAGAACAAACCTCCTGAGGGCGCAAAAACCTCAGTGCGCGGAATGCAGAAACCCTCCCTCCCTAAAATCCGCGCAGCACGAACAACCGCGAGAGAGGAGCTGAGGAACTGGGAAGCAGGGGAGTGGGAGAGAGAGAGGAGCAGAGGAGGAGGGTTTTCACTGACCGCCGCGCCGAGTAGTGGTGGAGGTGGAGTAGAAGCCGATGGCGTCGTCTCCCAGAACTCTAGAAGGCGGCAGAACTTTTCCCCTTCAGAAAGCTCCGGCTTTCCAACCAAAAAACCCCGTCTTCACCAGCAGCCCGGCCGAGGAGTTAAGGTGGCGAACGCTCTGCCTCCCGCGGCTCCACGCTGATGACAGACACGGCGTCCGTCCGTGCGCTATTGGTCCCACCAATCAGTTACACAGAAGCCAGGGAGTGTCACGGCAGGGCATAGGTACCGGCGTTAGCGTGACTGGGATCGAAGCCGTGCCATCCATCCATCTGTGGCGCGTGGCAATGGCAACAGCCTGACACGACACGCCAAGTGATGACGAATCAAATTAAAGAATATATATATTGCATCGGCTAAACAATTACTCCCACGAGATTGGTAAAAGAAATCCTTTTTAACAAGGTTTAGATGAAACATTTTGAAATCTAAATCATGACTAATTTTTAGGTTGTTGTTGAGTGTACAAACGTGAAACTATATGTCGATTCCAGCTAGATTGGGCCGGAATTGACACCTCGATTGGAGGATTGGGGGGAGGAAGAAGGGGATGACGCCGTGGTGGAGGTGGTCGGCGGCGGCGGTGGCCGCGCCCCGAGGGGCGGCTGGCGCGCTGGCGCTGGGGCGCTCGCCAGAGGCTTTGGCGGGGCGGCGGCTAGGGGGGAGGAGGGGGGGCGCGCGTGGGGGGAGGAGAGGGAGCCAGAGATTGGGATAAAATTTCTTTATTTGCTTGTTACCCCGAAAGATTACAGACCTCTTACTTATATAGCCCGGCTATTGAGACTTGTATCTCAAGCAATCTCTAAAGGTTTCCTTATAGATTGGAATACCTTTTACAAGCAGGTCCTATTTATTTATTTTCTAATGAGGGTCTCTCCCTTATAGATGAGATAGCCCCTCGCACACCAAAACGCCTAAGGATAATCCTAGATAGATAATTTCCTCCCTTTTTCTCCGGATTAGTTGCCGAAGAATCCGCGGAAGGGAGGAGACGGCGGCGGGCGAGGGCGCGCGAGCCTGAGGAGGGTGGCTCCGCGCCCCTCGAGCCCCGCCGGGCCCGCCCTCCCGGGCCCTATTTCTGGATCATGACATCTCCCCTTCTCCGACCGGGCGCGTCCTCGCGCTGGATAAAGGTCCATTCGGTGGACCTTTGGAGGGGATTGGCTGCCCCCCGGGAGAATCGGCCGACTGCAAAGATAAGACGACCCCGCCTTTGGGTTCCGGGGATCATATTCTCCCTGGTTCGCTTGGGGTCGAACTCAAGAAGATAGTGAAGGTTGCCGATGTAGCCGTGGTAGATGTAGCGATGAACGATGACGGCCCTCGCCGCTGGTTTGTCGACGACGGGCCGCCAGGAGAGATCCCTTGGAACACCCACATCAAGGTCTTGTTGCACCACATCGCGAGGGGGGCTCTCCAGGAACAAGAAGCGCTCATTGGGTGGAGCGTGGACGAAGAGCGGAAGCAGACGCCAGATAGTGATGTCTCGGCGAGTAGGAGGGGTAGCAGCCAAGTTCAACATCGCACCGCACATGAAGGAGCCGACGTCGAAGAGGGAAGGTGATAGCTGGTGCGTGGCCCTCTCCGGATCGTGAGCCGATGTGGACGTTGTCGACCGGTGGAGGAACAGCGATCCATGCCGCCGAGAAAGACGACCGGGCAGGACCGACATGGTGGCGCCATGGCCAAATGCCGCCAAGAGGATGGCCGTTGGTGCCGCTGAAGTGGGCTCGCCGTGTAGGCTCCCAAAGGCGAGAAAGTTCGCCCTACTAACTCCGCCTCGGGCAACGCCTCCAAGAAGTCCGCGCAGCAGTGGAGAGGAAGCCGGAAGGTAGAAGCGACCATCGAAGAGGAGGAAGCCGCCCTCCAAAGATCCAAAGCCGAGCGGCGTCACCCGTGGTGACATCGAGGGCGATGCGGCGTAGATGCCGATCCTCCAAAGTGGCCTGGCGCAGCTGACGGGACGAAGAAGCCGGTTGATGTGTCAGAGGTCCAAGGCGCCGCGTGGCTCGAACGCTTCCCAAGCCGAGTTGCCGGTGTACGGATGCCGGCGAAGATGCTCGACCGATCGGGCCGTTGCCGTGGGCGCCCCGCGACCGAGGTGGTGGGGCCGAGGTGAAAGTGGATGGGCGACCCTCACGGTAGTACCAAGCTCGTGGGTCGCGAAGTCCCACGTTACATCGCCCTAGGCTTGCCGCCCAAGGCATGCCAAGGATGATGTCGACGCCCTCGCCCAATGGCATGACGAGGGCGCCGATGTCGGCTGCGCCGGGCGTTGAGGCGTAGTGGCACATCGAAGGTGGCGGCACGGCATGTAGTCGTGGCGCCGCGGTGCCGTGGTGATCAAGACACGCGACCGGGCCGAGTCCGAGGCCCGCCGTGGTCACCACGGGGTCGATGTAGTTGTGCGCGTTGCTCCCGAATCGACGATGATGTTGACACCCGTTCCGATATCATATCAACGAGGTAGAGAGAATGAACACCACGCATCGGGAGTCGGGTCCCCGGTGAGGACCTTCAGATCGCCGGCTCCTCTTTGACGCCTACCGTGATGGCGTTCGTCGTGTCGTCGTTGTAGTCGTTGAAGATCGCGGATGTCGAAGAGGTGCTTGCACTTGTGACCCCGCGGAGAACGGCTCGTCCACGCTTGAAGCGCAGATCGGCCTTGCGCCGCTCGGGCCATCTCCTCCGTGTCGCCCGCTTGAATGGCCGAGGCGGTGCCGCCGACGAGGGGGCGCCGGGGGCGCCCAAAGAAAGGGGGGGCGCAGGGCCCCGCCTTTGACCGCATACTAACTTGTTGCCGTTGTAGAGGATGGCGAGGCGCCGCCGACGCCTCGGGCGAGACATGGCTGCTTCCATATCCTTGGGATCTTGCATCTCGACGTCCGTCTTGAGCGGTTCGCCCAAGCTTCTTTGTGTAGATGTTCACCGCCGCTTGTCATCGAGGTGGCTTGCTCGTGCCACGCGGTGCCGTGAACCGCCCGTGTACTCATCGACGGTGCTCTGTCTTCCTCGGTGATGCCGGCTCACCCGGCCGGATTACGCCCGCTCACCGGGCCGGCGCTCGTTGACGTCATCGGGCGAAGCTTGCCCAATCCGCCACCGGTTTCTCCCGGGACAGCCTCATATACCATTGCCGTGGTGCTCCCCTATGAGATGATAGGAGGCATACCGGACTTGCTCAGAGTCGGGCGTGCCTTGACCCCGAAGAATTGCTCACGGCGGTTGATCCATGGGAGGGGATCTTTCTTGCCATCATAGGTGGGAAAAGACGGCTTGTGCGGTGGGGAACGAGACTGGGAAGGTTTCAACCGGAGGTAGAGGGGGGCGGCGCATGTGCCCCCCGCTGAGGATGATCCCGCCGCCATTGGCCGTGGCTTCGTGTAGCACTTCATCGATTGGTCGATCGCTTGGTGTCACCCGATTATCCCGATTTTGCTTGCCATCCGCCTTCCTCTTGATGAAGTCCTTGGTCGCATCCGAACATCGCCGCATCTCGAGCTCAGCGCGCACGGGTTGTTGACGGGCGCTTGATTTCCTTGGGATCCTCACCGGTGGCGGTGGTGATCCCGCCCTCGAAGCCGATCGATCCTCGTTGTGGATCCCGGGCGACCTCGGTCGCCGGCGTTCGCCGCCAGCGCCTTGGATTCGTGTCCATGGTGGTGGGTGGATCGTAGTGGTCTCCGGATACCACCGCCGATTCCAAGCTAGATTGGGCCGGAATTGACACCTCGATTGGAGGATTGGGGGGAGGAAGAAGGGGATGACGCCGTGGTGGAGGTGGTCGGCGGCGGCGGTGGCCGCGCCCGAGGGGCGGCGCGGGCGGCGCGGCGGGGGCGCATGGAGGGCGGCCTAGCGGCGGCGGCTAGGGCAGGAGGAGGGGCGGCGCGTGGTGGGGAGGAGAGGGAGCCAGAGATTGGGATAAAATTTCTTTATTTGCTTGTTACCCCGAAAGATTACTGAGACCCCTTACTTATATAGCCCGGCTATTGGGACTTGTATCTCAAGCAATCTCTCTAAAGGTTTCCTTATAGATTGGAATACCTTTTACAAGTAGGTCCTATTTATTTATTTCCTAATGAGGGTCTCCTTTATAGATGAGATAGCCCCTCGCACACCAAAACGCCTAAGGATAATCCTAGATAGATAATTTCCTCCCTTTTTTTCTCCGGATTAGTTGCCGAAGAATCCGCGGAAGGGAGGAGACGGCGGGGGGGCGCGCCAGCCCGGGGGGGCGGCTCGCGCCCCCTCGAGCCCGTCGGGCCTGTCCTCCTCCTGGGCCCTATTTCCCCGGATCATGACACTATATGAAAAGATTCGCCTTCAAATATACTTTTGTAAAAGTATTCATATAGTATCCTTTGCAATGAATTTTTTTCTTAAAAAAATATGAAGTCAAAGTTATATCTTAGAGACAATTTATTATGAGTCAATTAGGAATATGGCCTGAAAAAAAATTCGTCTTAGGAATCCGGCCTCTTTTTTTTTTTGAATTTGGAAATCTGGTCTCAAAAGCGAAACTTTTGTTAGGAATCGGCCTTACATCGGTTTTTTAAAATTCATAACTAAAGTTTGGTAACTCCAATTTTGGTGAACTAAACTTTGTTGTGCTCCTTAAGATGTCTAGTTTTTTTAAAAATATGAAACTGGCCATGTTCTATAGAATTATTTATTTTTAACACCAATATATTAGTTTCTTATTAAAAATAAATAATTTTACAAAACATGGTTAGTTTTATATTTTTAATAAAAACTAGACATCTCAAGGAGCACAATAAAGTTTGGTTCATCAAAATTGGAGTTACCAAACTCTAGTTATGAATTTTTAAACCGATGTAAGGCCGGATTCCTAACAAAGTTTCGCTTTTGAGGCCAAATTCCCAAATTCAAAAAAAAAGAGGCCGGATTCCTAAGACGAACTTTTTTCAGGGCCATATTCCTAATTATCTCATTTATTATCCAAAACAACTTCTTTTTTTTATAAATCTGGATGCAGCATATACAAGGACAATATACAAGCACTATTTGTTAGGGAGATAAAGATGGAAAGATAATGCATACTCCCTCCGTTTTAGAAAAAGTATCGTTCTAGGAAACGACACAGGGATCAATGAGCTAGGGACCAAGACTTGGATGCCTATGTCTTTTTCTCTCTCTTCTATATTCTCCATAGCTTTTTTCTGAATAGAAGGGCGGAAGAGGAGAAAATATGGGTCGCCGACCGGGGCTTGGCGTCGTCTCCGGCAGGCGCTCGGGAGGTGCGGCGGACACCGCGTGGCACCGAGCCTACCCCTCATGCTCGGCCTTGCCATACCGGTGGAGGAGAAGAGCGGCACGGTTACCGACGGGTGCTTGGCGGCGGGTGCGGCCGCTCGAGGAGGTGTGGTGGATCCCGTGGCACCGAGCCTGCCCCTCATGCTCGCCCCGTCGACCGGTGGAGGAGAAGTGCGGCGGCCGCCCGGGTGCTTGGTGATGGCGACGCAGCCTGCCCCTCATGCTCACCCTTGTCATACCGGTGGAGGAGAAGAGCAACACGCCGCCGACGGGTGCTTGGTAACATCGTCTCGGGCGGTCGCCGGGAGGTACGACAGATCCCGCGTGGCGATGAGCCTGCCCCTCATGCTCGCCCTTGTCGTACCGGTGGAGGAGAAGAGCAGCACGATCACCGACGGGTGCTTGGTAACATCGTCTCTGGCGGCAGCTTGGGAGGTACGACAGATCCCGTGTGGTGCCAAGCCTGCCACTTATGCTTGCCCTCACCATACCGGTGGAGGAGAAGAGCGGCACAGTCACTAATGGGTACTTGGTGACGTCGTATCCGTCAGCCGCTTGGGAGATGCACCGAATCCCGCGGGCGCCGAGCCTACCCCTCATGCTCGCCCTCACCGTATGGTGGAGGAGGCGAGCGGCATGGTCATCGTCAGGTGCTTGGTGACGTCGTCTCCGGTGGCCGCTCGGGAGGTGCAGCGGATCCCGCGTAGCACCAAGCCTACCCCTCATGCTTGCCCTCGCTGTACAGGTGGAGGAGAAGAGCGGCACGGTCGCTGACAGGTGCTTGGTGATGTCATCTCCGGCGCCCGCTCGGGAGGTGCAGTGGATCCCTCATGGCGCCGAGCCTACCACTCATGCTCGCCCTCACCTTACCGGTGGAGGAGAAGAGCGGCACGGTCGCTGACGGGTGCTTGGTGATGTCGTCTCCGGTGGTTGCTTGGGAGGTGCGGCGGATCCCGCGTGGCGCCAAGCCTACCCCTCATGCTCACCCTCGCCGTACCGGTGGAGGAGAAGAGTGGCATCGTCGTTGATGGGTGCTTGGTGATGTCATCTCCGGTGGCTGCTCGAGAGGTGCAACGGATCTCGCGTGGTGCCGAGCCTGCCCCTCATGCTCGCCCTCGCCGTACCGATGGAGGAGAAGAGCGGCACGGTCGCTGACGGGTGCTTGGTGATGTCGTCTCCGGTGGCTGCTCGGGAGGTGCGGCATATCCCGCGTGGTGCCGAGCCTGCCCCTCATGCTCGCCCTCGCCGTACCGGTGGAGGAGAAGAGCGGCACGGTTGCCGGACTCCGCATCGGTGGACAAGAGGAGCCAAGGCAGCAAATCTACGATGAAGGAGACGGAGCGGAGGGGCTGGTGACATACCCGGTGATGGCGATGGTCTCCTCTGTGCATCACACTGCGCCAGTCATCCCCACCGTTGTGCCACCCTCTCGGTCAGTCGCATTGTGCAGCGCTGCCAGCTCGGCCGACGTTGCCTCCACCTCCACATGAGGGCGTGCTATGGGCTCTGCTTCGACGACATGCTGCTCCGAGCAGCTCTGTTCGCCTCCACGCTGGGCGTCGCGGTCCTCCCGCCCCTTGGGCCTCAGCATCCGCTCCCGCCTCCGCGCTAGGCCTCGCCGTCCTCTGCGCTAGGCCACACTGCCCTCTCGATCCGTCTCCACCGTGATGTTGTGTGTGTATATCTTTTGAGCAGAGTGGAGCGGTGAAAGGACATGTTACGGCGGAGAGCGTAGCTAGGGACCAAACTAAAACGACACTTTCTTCGGGACATCCTTCGTGGCGTAGAACGACACTTTTATCGGGACAGAGGGAGTGCACATTCAAGAAGGTAGTGTAATTTTTACAGCACATGCAACGATTTCCTATATGACATTTATCATGGTCCTCTTCATCTTTTAATTGTAATTTTTATAGAATGTAACATGAGTCAAAACTCTACAAACTTCAAAGGGTTGAAAACTGAAATTGGGAAACCGTACGCAAACCAGAGCTGCAACTGCTCTGATCTGTTCCTGAGTTCCTGTTCGCGGTTTGCCTTGCAGCAGAGCAGAGCTCGAGCATCAGGGAGGCCATCGGTGGGGGCTGGGGCGCCGCCGCGCAGGGCAACAGGCAGCGCCGCGGTTGCCCAGCGTCAGAAACGTGCGCTGCAACTGCATGGACGTGCGCAGACGACACAGACCATAGATATGATGAGGTTGTCATCGCAGGGCACGGCCGGCGGCCTCGTCACCGTGGCCGTTCAACTGGTAGAAGAGAACGTCTTCTTCGATCGGGAGCGCCACGCGCCACCATTTCGGCCAGCATGCCATGCGCATGTCAGGAGCACACCGGCGCCGCTCGTGGTCGTCGACTCGTTGGTGAGCACGGCGACGTCGGCCGGCACCAAGTTGAGCGGTCAAGGAGGACGGCACGCGTGGCCTGTGCACGCTGTTGACGATGCAGCCCTGCATCTCGTCCCGCGTGCCGGCGTAGTTTCACTTGCACCCCACCTGCAGGGTCGCCAGCATCTTCTTCTTCCCCGGCCGTCTCCATTGCTACCTGCGTCGCCTGAGCCATCCATGCATCCGTGGATCGACATCCAACAGGGCGCCGGTCATATTGCTGTATCCGAACGTTTCTGTTCCTCAAATCTGCTGGAAAGGATTTCCTCATCTGGCAACAACCTCCGACCCTTACAGCATCTTCAAAAACCGCCCTAATCAAGAATCCGACTTGTATTGTTCAGAAATGGCGTGGCAACCACGCATCTCGTCGTGGAATAAATGCAGTTCGGAGGTCGGAGCACTGACTCCGTTTCACCCTCGCGCTAGAGGAGAGGGGGCCTATATATTTCGGCTGCCGCATATGCTTCCAGGAATCATCTCATCCACCGCCGCCTCTCTGCTCCATCTCCAATCTCCACGATACTTGGCGGCGATTCTGCTGCGCCGGAGCACTTAGCGCGTCGATCTAGGTGTGTCGTCTTCGATCCACCATGGCGGTACCGGTCGCCCGCGTACACCTCAAGGTAGCACACGCAGCTCTCCCGGCGCTGCTCCCGACCCCGCCCAAATACAAGATGCTCCCGACGACGCCGTACGTCGCGGCCGTCATCCTCCCAAAGCCGCTGCCCAAGCCCAGCCGCGCTGACGCTGTTGAGAGGTGGGACGCACGTAAGATCAAGCCGGCCAGCGCACATCCCTCAGCCCCGTCAGCTTCAGGCCTTCGATCCTCCGACGGCGTCGGCAGGAGCACCGCAGGCCACGGATCGTCCCACTCCCACTCCCAGCGCAAGAACGCGACCTCGCCGCCGCCGCCCATGTCTGGCCGGGCTGACGCCGTGGAGAGGTGGGACGCGCATAAGAAGGCGGCGAGCGTGCCGTTGTCATCGTCGTCTTCCCTTCACTACCACAAAACTGAATACCCTTGAGGGTCAAAAACCCTCAAGGAAAGCCCCAAAACCGCCAAGGAAACAAATCGTGGCTGCCAGCCCTCAAGGAATGTCCGCCAAGGGTAGATGGACAAGGAAATACCAATTAACTTGAGTGCCGGCCGCCACAAATTATTTCCTTGAGTGTTGCACCGTCAAGGAAACAACTAGGCCGTCAATTTTTTAACACCGCCAAGAAAAAGTAATGACACTCAAAAATATATATTTCCTTGAGTGCCAATGACACCCAAGGAAAGGTAATACCCCTCAAGGATGTGTATCATTTCTTGAGTGCCAATGACTTTTCTTGAGTGCTCACAGTGACCCTCAAGGAAATGTATAGGAACAAAAGAGACAAACATTGATACTTGTTCTAGTTGGGAATCGAGCTCGCGACTTGTGCCTCACATGAGACTGACTTACCACTGCACTACTAAGTCTTTTGAGTCTCAGTAAATGTTTCTTTCTTTTTGAACGTCAAAACTCTAGGAACTTAAACAGGAAAAGGTTTCCTTGGCGGCTACAATAATTTACTTGAGTGTTTGCACTCAAGAAAACTAGCAACTCCTTGACGGTTGCTTTGTACACCCAAGGAAATGTGAATTACCTTGGCGGTTCCTAATAACACTCAAGGAAATATGAATTACTTGGCGGTTCAAACAAAACACTCAAGGAAATATGGAATTAACTTGGCGGTTTTGGTTAGCACTCAAGGATATGGATTTCCTTGGGGGTTCCATATAACCCCCAAGGTAATGATATATCCTTGGGGGTTCAATTTAGCCCCTCAAGGAATTGCTGCGCACTCAAGGATATTCAGTTTTTTTTTTGGTAGTGCTTGCGAGCAGCAGCAAGTGGGCGATCAGCCGCGCGACGTCCACCGAGCGCTGGGACATGAGCAAGAAGCCTCGCCCATCACAGGCCGACCAGCGGCTCAACGACGGCGAGAGCAGCAGTACCGGCAGCAGCGACATCGACATGGAGGAGGAGGAGGAGATACTCTGGAAGCCGCGGGCCATGTACGCCGGACCGGGCTTCGTGGTCGCCGCGCCGGAATCCAGCATGCTTCCCATGCCAACGACGTTGGCCGTTCGCGTTGCATAGCTGATGCACTAGGACTGCCGCTGCTTTCTTCATCAGCTACCGAAAGCAAGTGTGTGATCATGTATGGATATATGCTACGTACTGCGACTAAGGATGCTGTGTTTAGACAATAAAGAATTACTACTTACGAGTTACGACGCAGTTTATGGTGTTAGAATCTGAATGTCTTGTATGTTTACTTAGGTCTTAGATTTCATCTGATGAATTTGGTGCCTTTTGCAAGCTCAAACTGTACTGCAACAGTCATCATGAGTTTCTTGATTGATTATATTTCAATTTCAGCACTCGATTCGCTTGTGTGTATTGTTCAAAATGTATTACTTGCGTCTTTCCCAGTTTGCCTACGTACTCAAAGATGAACATGGCACCAGTAGTGGACAGCTGGTGGAGATTTTCAAAATGTTTCCATTTTTTGAACTGTCACTGATTTTTTTATCTCCCTCAATTCTCATAACCTGTTAAATTTACTGATTTTTTATCCTTCTTATAAGTTTATTTAAAAAATCTAGAAATCAGGAATCACTGAGATGTATATCCAAATAGCGGCATAGCGGCGCCGTGTTAGCTAGCAATTCGTGTTAATGTGAGGCCTGTAATGACATTTGGTACCTCACCATCGCCTGCTACAGATTTGCATGTTTCCCTCTTCCCTTAATGAAAAAAACATGCAATGCACGAGTTTGAAAATATATAAATCCAAATACAATAATATATCATAAAAAAATTTCTTGAGAAGCTTTTAAAAAATATATTTACCTAGAGAAGTAAATGGCAAAATAATTAGAAAAATCAAGAAAATTCCCCAAAATATTATAATCGATGTCTTAATGTGTTTTAAAAATAATTAATAAAAATATGAGATGCAACCGGCATGAGTGCAATATAATTTGACGTTGAACGTGCACATATTGATCTAGAGATATTTTTGTGAGATATTTTATTATTTGGAGTTAAGCATTTCGGTGGGTGGTTGCTTGGAGGTCCGTTGCTGCTCCGGTGCACTGCTTGGGGTCGACACCGAAACCCAATCGGAAGACAGAGGCCGCGTGGCGCCCACGCACAACAGCACACGCGTCGCTGCATGAATCCGATCGGACTCACCGGATCATACCAGTATACCACCGACTCATCGCGTCCATTAGGCCTATATATACATATATGTATCTGCTGGTGCCACCAGCGATCATCTCATCAACGCCCTCTCCACTTCATCTCCTAGGCTCACCGTCGTCCTCACCCTCATCAGGGCGTCGTTCGCCGATGCTGGAAACCATCAGCAGCGGTCCTGCACGCGCGTCCTCGTCCGAGATCTCCAAACCGCGCAAGAACGCAAGAACGACGTAGCTGCCGCCGCCGCCGCCGCTCAAACCATGCCGGGCCGATGCCGTGGAGAGGTGGGACGCGCACAAGAAGACAGCAGCGGCGAGCCCTACTTCTTCGTCATCGGCGTCTTCAAGAACGTCGTCCCTCGCAAGCAGATGCAAGTCGCCGACGATCAACTGCGCAGTACTATGATTTATGTTTTGTTGTTTTTTTTTTTTTTCCAAACTGATTTAGGTTTTGTTGTGGTAATGGTATGTCTTAGATTTTCATTTGAATTTGATGCCTTGACGAGCCGAAATGCAGATGCATCAATGTGCATGTGCTCATGCACCATATGGACCCCGTGTGCAGGCCATGGCGTTGGCAAATTCACCGATGATGTTGTTGGCCTAGATGTCAGAGTGCAGCACCACGGGCTCGTTCATGCATGCATGATTAAAATACATTTTCAAAAAGCAAGTTCAAAAGTTAGGCATTTTTTTGAAACAAATAGTTTCTCGAAAATTGATTTATTAGTACCTTCATCTGTTAGGGCCCGTTTGGCTTCCTGGAATTTCGAAGAATTGGAATCTACTTAACAAATTAAGCTATTTAGTTTGGAATTTGAGATTCCATAACTTAACAAATAAGCCTATCTCAAAGGGTGTTTCGCGGTTAGTCAATGGAATTCAATTCCTATCTCCCACGTACCCTATGAATTTGAGATAGGCTTATTTGTTAACTTTGGAAAGTTATGGAATCTCAAATTCCAAACTAAATAGCTTAATTTGTTAAGTAGATTCCAATTCCCCAAATTCAAAGGATCCAAACGGGCCCTAATAGTAATTGTAATCTGGTAGTAGGTCATGAGTGTGTTCGCTTGGTATTATTCAGTGATTATGAGATATCACAAAGCAATGATTGTAATCCTGAATTCTTTTTTTGATCAATGATAATCCTGAATTCTTGGTCACGGTTAATAAATGAAGCTCCGATTTTCCTTTAAAAAGAAAATAAAAGACCTTCGAGATGAAACTCAACTCTTGGTGTTTATTGACGCCTGCTTGCGGGATCTTTGGATGACTACTTCTCAATTCAGCATCTCCAGAAAAAGACCAAATATATTTATTGGATCGATCCACATGTCCAACAACTTTATCTGTGGCAACACAACTACACAAAGCAACACCATATTATATTGTAGTAGTACAAAGTAGTGTTTTATTACATGTAGGGGCGGCAGGGATCGTCGTATCACGGCTGAATCGGACGGAGAAGATCCCATCTCAATGGAGGCATTGCGTATTACAATAGCATCTAGGGGGGGAGCCGACACAGTCGGCACCAATATTGTCTACGCTCTCGTAGAGGCAGGCCTTCTGGCAAATAATGTCAGAGACGCAGACCCCAGTAAATATGCTGCTTGGATGGCTGCAATAGGCCCCAACTGGTGTTATCTCTGTAGGCATGAAAAAACGACCGGCCAAGATGGTCATTGATTAGCAAGATCTAAAATAAAATATGGTCAAACCAATTGGCTTGTCATTGTTTTACACACACATGTTCCCTGTTATTGGTTATTTATTTTTTCTAGATATATCTAGAAAAACTAAAGCGATTTACTGTTTAGAAGTACAGAGTACTACGTACCGATCACCACGATAGCGAGTAGGACGACGATGGCAGCGGTTGCTGAGAGAGTCCTCTGTGAATAAGGTGCCATTACTATTGCTAGCGAGCAGAGGAATGTGGTAGCGAGTGCAGATGATAGTTGACGATCCAGTGATCAGGAAGAAGTTTGGCAGGCAATATATAGAAATATCACATGACGAAGAGACGAGCAAATTCGCATTGGCTGTGATTGATTAGTCGGACGGACGGACCGATCATGCATATCAAACTTGCCTAGAATGCTCCACGGGAGAGACTTGCATCGGTGACGATAGATATCAGAGTACTTACGTACTACGTACGTACGTAAAATGCTGCTCTCTCGTTCATTCGGCGACTGTTGCCTATCTCTGCACGCCACCTGCTGTGCTTATTCTGCTTGCTGTCTCCTGCCGTTCTTTTCTACTCCGTCGCTGTTTGCCGTTGGGGCACCCGTCGTTGCCTGTTCGTCCGCTCCGTGGACCAGTGGACGGCGGACACCTCCCCCAATGCGAATATGCGACTTGCTTATTTGGCTGCGCCGGCCTGCGTTTTCTGGGCGCTGCCGCCTGCAGTCGCCGGGTGCTGCTTTCAATCGGCTCCTTCGCCCACCACCTTGGCGGTTTTTTTGGAGTTAGTGAACGCCATCCTCGCCTTCTTCGCCCAAGGCCGGTCCTAAGTATATTAGGAACCCGAACGAAGCTAAAATTTTGGGCCTTTTATATGAACTAGTTAAATGCCCGTGCGTTGCTACGGAATAACAAAATTTTATATAAAAATATGGATCACAAGATAAAGATGATATTAAATTGACATTTAATCCAATGTGAAAGTAACACAATCAATCATGGATATCGCAGGTTTGTAAACTCTATTTTATGAGTTTTTCTGTAATTCGCCTAAGATAATGTTTTAATCGGCTAGAAGAAATCTTCGAGACCTATTTATTTTGTGAGCCAATAAATCCATGAGTAAGTTCCGACGCATCTTCATACCATTCTGTACACATGAGATATAACACCTCCGTGTAGACTCGATAAACCATTTAGAAGTACCTAGAAATATCAACAAATATGGTGTTATTAAATAATATTTGTACAATATAAATTAAATTAAAAATACATTGTATGTGTTAGTAATCTTCTATTATCTAGCCTATTGCATTAGAACCTTCTTCCATACAATATTCTTCGTGAAAATTCTATCAATTGCTGGGGTCTTTTTATCCTTAACTTATTTGTTGGGTGCATTCTTTTTATATTTTCAATGCCATTCTTTCTAGATTTTTTCTTCTCCATCTTTTTTGACCTTCTCTCGTGCATTCAAGATCGGCTGAAGGGCTTAAAATCTTGATATTCGCTCTCGACGTGGATCTAGACATTGCAACATACAACTGATCGTGAGAGAACACCAGTGCGGGTAGATACACACCCACGTTCGGGATAGTTTGGCCCTTTGACTTGTTGACCGTCATGGCGAAGCTCAGCCTGATAGGAAACCGCTTCCTCTTAAACTCAAATGAGAACAACTCATCGATGGGCACAAGGGTATTCGAGGAAGGAAAACCCGCTTCCCAAAGCATGCTACCCCCCACCACGATTTCGCATCAATTGTATTTCTTGAGAAGCCCTGCACCAGCAGCCTTGTACCGTTGCACAACCCATTGGCAGGATCAATATTCCGAAGCAAGACGACAGGACACCCGAGCTTGAGCTTCAAGACGTGTGGAGGCAAGCCATTGAGCTTCAAGAGGGTTCAATCAATCTTGAGGATTTTACTTAATTTTTTTCTTGAAAACTTCGTAAGACAGAACAATCAAATTGTAATGTTGCAAATCTTCAGGACCATTGGACACAATATCATTTTTTCTTGAAATCTAACATGTGGAGAGTTTGCAAAAGTGAGTGACAATACATGTAAAATTTGTCAGACTATGATGCATTCTAAGATAGAGATAGAGGGAAGTTTACATGCTTAGAACTATATATGAATCCTCCTGCCACAGATATCATATCAGATTGATTGAAGTTTAGAGCAAGAGGGAAGTTTACAGTCTGAAATACCTCATTACTAAGCAGACATTAGTAACGCTCTTAACCACATATAGCTTAGAGTTCATTATACAATAAAGGCTAATACACATGAACTCGCAGAAAATTCAGTGATCCCAAATAGGTAGCATATATAGTAACAAATACAATATCTGAAGCACTCAATTTAGCAAGCATGTGAGAAGAAAAGGGCTGCTGGAACTACATACCGAGGCTAATATTATAAAATAGCTAAAATCCCATTACCAGCACAATTCTTGTCGCTTGTTCGAAATTGTAGTCGTCATCAGGTTTACCATCAAACTTACCCGAATCTGTTGTAGACCATCAACGATGTTGGAATTAATATCGCCCATTTTTTTTTTACAGAAAATACAAATCGACATAGCAAAGTGAAACTGGCCCCTTCGTAAAGATTGGTGGTATATATGTTTATAGTGGTTGTAGACTGCAACAAAGAGCATCTGTGGGTTTACAAGGCTACATCCACTACCGGACGCGCCTCCTTCGCCGAGCGGCACGGGCGCTCGGGGGACTGTAAAGCGCCGGCGAAGGCTTCGAAAGAGCGGCGCTAGGGGAACGGAGCTCGGCGAAAATTTTGACGGCGAAGATTTTCGCCGAGCTTCTTTCTATCGCGTCGCCGGCATCTTCGCGACAATTTCCCGAGCTCCGATACCCGCTCGGCAAAGAATAATCTCCGTTATGCCAAACGAGGCGTTAACGCATCTGGTGACGCCACGGCTGCAACATTCGCCGAGCGCCAAAACCTTCCGCGCCGGGCGAAGAAGGCTACTTCCCGAGCGTCGACATCTCTACCGCTCAGCGAACCTACAACCTTTGCCGGCGGGCAAACCTTGCAGCGCTTCGGCAAATCCGTGAACTTCCCCGAGCGGCTTATCCCTCCGACGCTCGGCGAAACTACAGCCTTTGCCGAGCGCCGTGGACAGCGCGCTCGGCAAAGCCGGAACCATCATTCCCGCCATCGCTTTGTTTCAGCTTTGCCGGCCGCCCTAAACATGGCGCCGGCAAAACTTACCTTTGCCGAGCGTAATGGTCGTTTATTTCGGCAAAGCAACGTAAAACAAGGTTTTTCATTTTTTTTTAAATTCCACCTTGACAAACAATCAAAATATACACACACACACACATATATATATATATATATATATATATCATATCCAACACATAGATACAAGATCCGGCACATTCACCACAACAAGCACAATATATATAGCATAAATGTCACAAGTGCATCACAAGTTCACATCCAAAAGTGCTAAAAAGTGTCTCAAGTTCACAAAGTGCATAATTGTCTCCACAAGTTCACAAGACAAGTCCAACAAGCTCACAAAGTGCATAATTGTCTCCACAAGTTCACAACACAAGTCCAACAAGCCCTACCACTGCATCTCAAGACGTTGGGCCTTCGCCTGGTGGGTACTGAACGCCTGGTGAGGGTAGGCCTTCTGCAGCTGCCGCAGGAGTAGGATTCGAACCCGCCGACGGTTGCTGCAAAACCAAAAGAGCCGCTTAAATGTGTTAGAAAGGATTTGCGCAAAGAAGCGAAAACAATCGATTTTTTATACTCACAGGAGTAGGTAGAACAGGCGCCGGCAACGGGAGGGGAGCGAGGAGCTGAGGTGGCAAGGACAATCCGGACTTCTCGCCAACAGCTGCTAGGAACTTCGTCAGTTCCTCCAGCCGTGTTTGCTGCATTGCCAGCGCCGTATTTTGGGCCTCCACCGTCGCACTTGTGGCCAGAAGCTTCGCGTCTATCTCTTCACGCTGCTTCTTCTCATTTTCTAGCTCGGCCTACAACACATAGTACCAAATTTTCAGTTTTGCAAATGTATCTAAGGTGTAAATATGAATGGACACCGAGTAACCATGGACTAACCTGGGGAGTGTGTCGACTGGTCTTTGTGAAGAGCTCACCCGTGAACGTATGGGTGGGTCGGTGGCGGCGCTACTTGCTCGGATCCGGGTGAGGGTGATGCCGAAACTCTGTCTCAAATAGGAGCGGAACATGGAAACTAACTCATCTACACATCCGCGAGCTGTTCAAAAAATGTGGACAATCCGAAACAGATACGGTCGTAGATATGCAAAGATGTGCATACCTCCAATCGTATCCCTTTCGAATGGGAGACGCCTAACTAGGTTACGCGGATACAGGGACATAGGGGACGAGAAGAGGGGTTATTCATACCTAGGGTGACGTCGACGAAGACGGTAGTGGTCGTCAAAGGACTCCGGCTAGGCTCGGACCGGGTCTTGCTCTGTAGAAAAAATGGCACAGAGATTAGTTAAAATTTGGCAAAGCACCTCCCTACACGGGAGGTTTCCAAAACCTGCAATAAACATAACGGCACGATGACCGGCAACCACACTTGCATATGCATTGAAATCACATTCATATAATCACAATCCTCTGCCCAAGCATGAACTCAACGGCAAGACGGCCGGCTACGACAACTACCACCACCGCATAAAGCATAAACGAAAGAGGAGGCGTGAGGTTACCTAGTGGATGAGCGGCACGGCGTCAAGGACAGTGGCAGCTGGGGTGGGCTGTCGAGGTCCGCAACCGGGGCAGCAGCGTGGCGGGCGTCGTCCTTTCCTCCTGCGCGCCGCACGTCGGTGGGGGCGCCGGCCGCGAGGGCGGGTGGCGGCGAACACGCGGGCTGCTGTGGGGGGCCGATGCGTGGGCGCGTCCTCCTCCTCCCCGCTGCGCCGCCGTGGCGGCGTTTCACGCCGAGATGGGCCACCGACGGTCGTGGGGGACGGGGTGGCGGCGGCGCCGTCCGCCCGGCCGCACCTCCTCCTCTCCTTCCCCGCGGGCGGCGGGACAGGGCGGCGCCGCGTCTGGCGTCGGGGCGGGACGGGGCCGCACCTCCTCCTCTCCTTCCCGCTGGCGGGCGGGCGGCGGCGCCGCACGGATCGGCTCGGGACGGGCGGGCGGCTTCGGGGCTCCGGCGCGGGCGCAGTAGAAGGGCGTGCGCGGCGCTCGGTGGAGGCACGGCGACTCCGGCCGGGCGGGCGCGGACGGGCGTCTTTGGGACGGGCCGCTGCTCGGGGCCGGGCGCGGGCGGATTCGGGGCGGCGAGGACGGTCGGGCGGGGACGGGCGCCGCTGGCCGGGATGGGCGGCCGGCCGGGACGGGGCCGGTGCTCGGCGCCGCCGCTGGCGGATTCGGGGCCGGGCGCCGAGTCGCGGCGGGCGGATGGGATCGGGCGGGCGGGCGGGGCGACGGGGTCGGGCGGCGGCGCGGACGCGGTGGGGAGCGGCGCTGGCGGGGTCACCGTGTGGGGGAGTGAAAGTGAGTTGAGTTGAGTGTGTGAGTTGACCGAGAGTGAGAGAGAGGCAGAGTGAGCTTATTTGGGGCAAACTTTGCCGAGCGAGATCTAGAGCGCCGCAAAGTATCATTTTTTTCGTCCGGCGGGAAAGCAACGCCGCGGCAAAAATCTTTGCGGCGGCGCTTGTGGCACGCCGGCAAAGACATGCTTGCCGAGCGCCATCCCGGCCGCTCGGCGAAATATTTTTTTTTTGATTTTGGAGTTCGTAATTTTTCTGTGGCTTTGTTAGGTCACTATTCATCTAATATTGAGATTTTAGATTTTTCCCGTACTATTTGCTATATTTAGAGCATTTATGTCTATTTTTTTTCTATTTTTTCTCAAAAGCAAATTTGAACTACAAGTCATTACAATAATTGGAAATGTAGAATGCAAAATTCATTTTCTTGTTAGGGATCGTAATTGTAGGCCCCATGCAAGTTCTCACATGAAGTATCGAAGGCCGAGTTAGTTCGCGAGACCACGGCGATTTCATTGCGGGTGGATTCTTTTAAAATTCTAAAAAACTCAAACCAAGTCGGAAAATTTTGAAACCTGTCCGTTTATCGTGGTATGGTGCGTGTAACCTATGATAAAAATTTGAGAAGGTTTCATTGACGTTTTCTTTTACGATAGCTGAAACCCGGGACATCCCCACAGGATAGCCGAAACTCATGTGGGGATGTCCCGGGTTTCAGCTATCGTAAAGAAAACGTCAACCAAACCTTCTCAAATTTTTATCATAGGGTACACGTACCATACCACGACAACTGGACAGGTTTCAAAATTTTCGGACTTGGTTTGGGTTTTTTAGAATTTTAAAAGAATCCACCCGTAACTAAATCGCCGCGGTCTCGCGAACTCGGCCTTCGATACTTCATGTGAGAACTTGCATGGGGCCTACAATTACGATCCCTAACAAGAAAATGAATTTTGCATTCAACATTTCCAATTATTGTAATGACTTGTAGTTCAAATTTGCTTTTTGAGAAAAAAATAAAAAAATAGACATAAATGCTCTAAATATAGCAAATAGTACGGGAAAAATCTAAAATCTCAATATTAGATGAATAGTGACCTAACAAAGCCACAGTAAAAATTACTTAACCCCAAAATAAAAAAAATCGCCGAGCGGCCGAGATGGCGCCGGCAAAGCATGTCTTTGCCGAAGCGTGCCACAAGCGCCGCCGGCAAAGGTAACTAGGTTTGCCGAAGCGGCAACGGACCCACCGCCGCAAAGCTTACGGCAGCGGCGGCCGGTTTCCTCCGTCACCCTTCACCGAACGTAGAACTTTCCCCGAGCTCCCACGCCGGCAAAGGACTATTTTCAACGGCGTTTTCTTTTAACGAGCGCGGCGCCGCAAAGCAGATTATTTGCCGGCGCCGTGTTTTGCCGGCGTTGATTTGCTGGCCTTCACCAAATTTCGTTTTTTGCCGAAGGCTCGCCAAGGCGCTCGGCAAAGGCTTCGGCGCCGCAAAGGCGCTGTGTCCGGTAGTGATCAGTTCAGGCCAAATTCAAGCAATCAAATTACTGAGTTAAAGAACAGTTGATTGACAGGGAGCACTTGACTGAATTGTTGCAGTTTCTCGTGTGTGTATTATGAATAACAAATCTCTCAAAGATCAGTAAATGTCTATTGGCCCTTATCCCCACAGTAGAAACAACTAAACTTATTTATGGCACTGTTAAAGGTTTCGTTCCATTCAAAACTCTCAAAGACCATTGTTGCATTCCATTGAGAAAAGTTTCTTTTTTTGCTTTCAATGAGACATTGTAGATACACAGTACTATTATAAAATAACAAAATGATTTTGAAATGTTTGTTGTGCTCAATCATAGAAACCAAGCCCTCATCCCTTCTATTGCTGCACTATGTGGAGCTGTGCTGGTTGGCACAGATCAAAATGTCCTTCCTAGGCAGAGCCACACACAAAAACAAAAGGATAGTGCGTGCATGCTTGTTTATCTAAATAAATAATAAACTTAAATGGAGTGGATTTTATAAGAAAAGTTTAGAATAGATATGCTAACTTTGGAAGTGTCAATGGATCTGTATGTTTAGAATCATGCATGTGCTCCTTCTTCTTTTATCTCTCACTACATCATTTGTTTACTAAACCAAACCCTGCAACTGTTAGTCCTAGCTGAATCCAAAGCACAAGGGATAATTCCAAAGCATGTCGCACACATGAATCTCTGCTTAGTATGCATGTACAACCCATTGCAAAGAACAAATGAAAGATGCTATAGATATGTTCTCATCATGGCACACAGGGACGAACAAAGCAAAGGGGCCAAAATTAAATGGGGCATTCTTCTGAGTATATACTAATGAGCCATTTTCATCAAGTTAGACCAAGAATAGTTTGTAAAGGGGAAAACGTAGGACCCTAAATCAGTTTTAATCAACAATTAAAGATGGCTCGGAACCAGCCATGGCGCACAAGGTGCATGGCACTATGTACCTGGTGCCTGACGGGCCGTTCACCCGTATTTCATTAAGAGGATGGAAAACCAGAAGCAAATACAAAACCAATGGCGAGAGGTGAAACACTGAAAAAAAAGAGGGGCACACACCTAGACTACCGGGTAAAAGTCTATACGATTACATTGCTGGCACATTGGGCGACCAAACCGAAAGCACGGTTGACGTCTTGAACCCGGCAGCCCAGTTCCCTTGAACCAGCCTTCCGCGATTCGGCAACGATGACACTTCATTGCGGAAGACCCTCGCATTACGTTCCTTCCACACTGTCCACGCAATGAGGAGGAAGAAGGGGACACTTCGCGTGTTCTAGATCGTCCTGCTTCAAGGGGACACTATGTACGTCTTGCCAGTGGCCACTCCAGCGACGACGGCCGCCCAACTTCGTACCTTGTGGTCGCCGATCTCCCCGAACAAGAGGAACAATCCACTGCGTCCTCGATCTTCCAGTAGCCAGCAGCGGTGCAGCCCCAGCGAGGCAAGGACGGTGGCACAGCCTAGCACGACGGCGAGGACGACGGAACAGATAGACAGCGAGCTATATAGCACGAGGGCATGGACGACGGCGATCGGCGTAGCAAGACAACGAGGGCGACAGAGTAGGTTGACGATGGCGTGGCGTCCCACGAGGGCGAGGACGACGACAATCTCTCGTCCAGAAACGCAAGGGAGCCGGGAGCATGCAAATACGAAGAGCGAGGTTGGAGGATGTGGACACGGTGACCGGACGAAAGGGAAAATTGAAATTGATTTCCAAGGAATCTGCGTGATTTCCTCTTTAATAATTGTTGAGCGTGATTTCCTCTTTCCTAATTGTTGCGATCGCAGGTGTGTGACGGCATGAATGGTGGAAGGTTTTTTTTGTCAGGTTCCTTTTTTTTTTTTTTTTTTTTACGATGTTTCCCTTTTCTTTATTGCGTCTTCCGAGTGGAGGAGATTTTTTTATTTATTTTTTTCTTTCCTTTTCTTTATTGCGTGAGGAGTCTAGGGGATTTTTTGTTTTTTTTTTTTTTTTCTTTCCTTTTCTTTGTTGCGTGTATAGTGGAAGGAACTTTGGTTTTTTTTCCTTTCCTTTTCTTTTTTATTGCGTGGGGTGTGCAAGGGAATTTTTGTTTCTTTTTTTTTCTTTCCTTTTCTTTATTACGTGTACAGTGGAGGGATCGCATGGAGGGAGGCAGGCGGACAAACCAACGATTGTCGCACCAAAAAGAAAGTCTTCCTTTTGTTCTTTTTTATGTTGTAGAGATATGATAATAATACTAGTATTACCCTATGAAATGTTACTAATAAGCAGTTTTTTTTTTAGATAAAACTAATAAGCAGTTAATTGAATGCAAAAGAAATATATTCATATGACATAAATAATTTGTATACATATTAAATTACCTCAAAGAATCCTCTAACAGTCCTTGATGCAAAGTCATTGACGATGGTTTCAATATCAATCTCATTCAACAATCGCTTCTCAATGCATAATGTTGCCAATCCATTCAACCTCTCTGATGACATTGTAGATCTCAAATATTTTAGCAACAATTTTAATTTTGATAATGAAGCTTCTTTCGCTGATGCCACAGTCATTGGCATAGTAAACAAGATGAGACGAGAAATGGAATTACTAGAATAACAGTAACTTTTCTTGATGACATGGTACTGTTAAAGTTGAGATAAACAATCAGTTACTTCAATTTCTCAAAGTATGGATTATGTGAGAAACAATTATGGTAAATAAATTTTAGATTCGTACCTTCGCTGTTTGCTGCGGCCTGCCTCTGATCCTCTCTGCTAGAAGCCTAACTGCCGAACAGAACAAGGATTCAGGTTCACTGCTTTAGGGAATAGGAGTTCAGAGATACGGCGATACGGATACGCCGATACGATACGGCGATACTTTATTTTTCAAAATCAAGGATACATTGATATGGCAAGTATATATATATTAAAATAATAAATATTACTAATTTGTATATATATAATATATATTTAATAGTAATAAAAAACAACAAAAGAGAACTAGCACAGCTGGTCATACAAACTAATGTGTTCAATGGTCTAACAAATTCTATATTCATGTGCTGTTGGAGTTCTAGCTACCACCGTCGACATCTGTTGTACTTATATTCCTAGCTTGTTGTCTTCTTCGATTTTTCTCAATAGATTGGATGGTACGTGTGTAGGGCTCGGGAGTATCGGACATGTATCGGGATATATCGACAAAGTATCGAGATTAATTTTATTTATTTATTCATCCTAATTTTCCGATACTTGTCCGATATGAGTATCAGTGACGTATGGGAGTATCGGATACCGGTACGTCATTTGGGTGAAGTATCGGTGCAACATAGGTACGTCGGGACAGCCGCTCAGGCGCATGCGCATACCCTTACATCACTTGGGTGAAGAATTGGGTTGTCACCGTTTAATAGAAGGATTCCTAGAGACTAAAGGCCCAGCCTGGAACGGCCCAAGGTTCTGTCATCGAAACCCTTGCCCCAGCCCAATAGGCAACCAGAGCTCTGAGCACTCCGGCGGCGGCGCCGCCTTCCGCCGTCCACCCTCCGCCCTCCGTCCTTCTCCACCTCTGATCTATCGATGGCGTCTAGCTCTAAGCTATGCCATACCGCCTCCGTATCCAACACCGGAGCGCCGGCGCTGCCCCTCGACGCGCTGTTCGAGGTCCTGCTGCGCCTCCCGGCCAAGGACCTCTGTCACCTCCGCGCCGTCTGCCGGTCCTGGCATGCCCTCACCTCCGATCCGCTTTTCGCCGCGGAGCACAAGTCCTGCCACATGGAGCTCCTCTTCGCTGTCACATTCAAGGACGACGATGCCAGGGGCGTCGCCTTCGTGGGATTGTCGGGGCAGATTCTCAGGCGCATGCGCATACCTTTTGCCTCCAGTCCCATCGAGTTGCTGCTCACCCACCTCGACCGCCTCTGTGTCTTCCGGTGGTGCAAACCCTCGTTGGGCGCCTGGGTTCTCAATCCGGTCACCGCAGTTGCCCTCGCTTTGCCTGGCCTCTATTTTCATGAGTTTGTGGGCATTTGCAGAGAGCAGAGATCTGGTTGGGTTTCAGGTTGCAACTGCAGGACGGTTACATATGCTTTTGGACAGGTTGCTTCCACCAGAGAGTACAAGGAACTCCACATCAGCCGTCCTAATGGCTCGCCCTTTCAGCTATGTGACATCATCACCCTTGATGGGAGTAGCCAGGGAAGGTGGAGGAGAAAGCAGAACCCACCGAGGGGCCTTATGAGAACATGGGGAAGAGAAATTATGGAACACTTAACCGTCAATGGGGTTGCGTATTTCTTCATTATGCAGTTATGGAACCAGCAAGCACAGCTCCATTCAACCTTGACACGGATGTCAATGTTTTACGACCGAGAGCCTGCCACGGGGTGAACCGGGCAGTTTGTTCGGGCCTCGACGAACCTGGAGCCCGGCGGTTTGTTGCGCAGGCTGACATGGAGAGCGGGTTTTTATACCTGGTTCGGGCCCTCGATCAAGGATCGAGTAAAGACCTTTACGTCCAGTCGGCGTGAGCCTGTTTTTGATTGATGGGGTTGGCCGGGAATCGGCAGTGAAGCTTACAGCACTTGGTCGTGGCCAAACTTGTGTTCTGTACGTGCGTCCTCGCTCTCCTCTACGAGGTGTTCCTTGGCCGCCTTTTATAGTCCAAGGGGCCAAGGAACTCGCTACGATCCTAGTTGGATGCAGAGAGGGTTGTCCGTAGAGGAACCGAACACCCAAACCCTTTACAAGGTAACCTGACTAGTGTTCTATCCTAGTTACAACAGAAGTCACCGTAGCTATGCTTCTATTGCCTTCTGGGAGTTGTTTGTGGCCGCAGGCTTGGATAGAACCCTGCGTACAACTCGGTAGAGTTCTTTGGTGATCTTATATCCACAAGCCCCCGAGCATCTCAAGGTCGAGTCTTGAGGGTTGTCTTGCTCTTCTCGGGTGAGGCCTTGATATGGTCTTCAAGATCATCTTTACGGAGTGCAATTTTGAAAAAAGTGCACCCGTAGGGTGTAGCCCCCGAGCTTCTTGCTTTTTGGCACAAAGAGCTAGAAGGTCTTTGAGTTCTTCTCCTCCGTCTTCGAGTTCTTCTCGTCGTCGGGGCTCTTCTTTCTTCGATAGGAGAGCCCTGCTCCGCTAGCCCCCGAGTATCTCAGGTCTGATTTATAGGAGTCGTCTGCTCTTCTCGGGTGCAGTCTTGACGCAGTCCTTGTCGCCTTCATACGGTGTGCACTTTGCTGAAAAAAGTGCACCCATAGGGTGTAGCCCCCGAGCTTCTTGCTTTTTGACACAAAGAGCTGGAAGGTCTTTGAGTTCTTCTTCTCCGTCTTCGAGTTCTTTTTGTTGTCAGAGCACTTTTCAAAAAATCTTGCCCCGGGTATCCTGTAGCCCACGAGCGTCTAAGGGCTCTTTTCGCAGATGGAGCTCTTAGAGGTTCTTCGTCTTACCCGGGATTTTTGACCGTTTCTATTTTTCCGTGCAGGTATTGCTTCTGCTGGGCTGTTGCGACGACTGCCAGGGTTCTTTTGTCTTCTTTGGCGGGTTTGATCGACTTGTCTTTGTCTTGAACTGCGCTCCGGGATGTGTTTTGCGCCTGCTTGCTAGCGTTTTTTGAAGGGTTGTTTTCTCCTTCTACGGTTTCCGACCGTTGTGTCAATCTGTTGTAATCGTTCGCATAAAAAGGAGTGCCGTTGTCACTTCAAATTAATTTTGAAGTTGTAAAGGCTCCCGCTACGAGAGTTTTATTCTGTAACGGGTAGGAAAATCCCTCTCCATAAATACTTGGATACGGCCGTTTCTTTTCCTCCGCCTGCCATTTGCATCTATGATTAGCAATCTTACTTGCCCTAATCCCCTTTGCGCCGCTATCGTTTCCTGCCGCCCGCCCGTTGCGCCCTCGAGTTTCTCGCCGTCCTCGCCGTCCGTTTCTTCATCATGGTGAAGAGCTCTTCCTCCAAGAGTGCGAAGGGGAAGGCGGAGATGGTTCCCGGAAGTGGAGGCGGCCATGAAGGTTTGGCCGAGTCCTCCGTCAATCTTTGGAGACCTTGAGGATCTTGAGCGGCGCCGGCTTCTCCCTCCTCGAGTCTCTCCGGTTGGAGGCTCCCCACCCGCCATAGTCTTCATGCTCCTGGCCCTCTTGAGGTTGTCCTTTTTCTCTCCTTTGTCGAAGCTTGTCTTTGTTTGCCTGCTTCGGATTTCTTCTATGAGTTTCTGCAGTCCTATTCGATTGCTCTTTCTCATCTTGCCCCTAATGGGGTTCTTCTTCTTTCCATCTTTGTTCATGCCTGTGAGACCTTCATAGGCATCCCTCCTTCTTTGAAGCTCTTTCGTTATTTCTTCCGCCTACGTCATGGAGGCGACCTTTCTTCTCTTGGATGTGTTTCCATCCAGGCTCGCCAGGGTCGAAAGGGTGCTTTCTTTGAGTATGAGCTCCCTGATTCTGTTTCTGGCTGGCGTTCTGGGTGGTTTTATGTGAACAATCCTCCTCCTGCCTTGATGGATCATGACTCGATGAGTCCTGTTGACCCTGAGAATCTGAAGGTTGACTCTCCTGATGAGTCCGAGGAGAGACAACATATGTACACAACAAATAGACTTTTTGTTTTGTTTTGTTGCAGCTTCTCACTAAACTCAAAGCAACACAGCCAATAGGAAGAAATAATAAATAGTTTGGTTTTCCTTGATGTTGATCATCATGTAGTTATTAATATGATAAATAGTAATTAGCACACGCCAGTACGCCACACGCTAGTTATTTACTACATAATCAAATGAGCGTGGGCATACTGCCCGGCTGGCTGCCTCCTTCCTCCTCCTTGCTCAGTTCTTCAGTTGCTCTTGGTCTCCTGCTGTCCCAGGAACGGCGCGTCGACGTTGGCGTCGCTGCAGTAGAGGCAGGGGGTGCTGCTGGAGCTGCTGCCCGGCGACCACCTTCCTGGCGCCACACACCACCTCCCGGTTGCTCATCGGCCCCGGGTTTGCCACCAGCACGGCCTGCAGCGCCCCTCTGAACGCACCGTACCCTGCCCTGTCGCCATCCGCCGGTAACTCCATCGAAGACTCGTCCGCCTGGCACCCGCTCAGGAGGATCCCGGCGTCGTCGTCGGTGCCAGCGGGCGCCGCTGCGGTTGCCGCTGTTGTGGTCGCCGCGGTGCTTGGCGCTGGCCGGCGCCCAAGAGCGCGAGCAGGTGGTCGGCGACGTGGTGGGGCGCGTTCAGGCCCGACGCGGTGGACAGGATGCTGAGCACTGCGGCGTCGGCGGGAGGAACCGCCGGCGGGCGTGGGCGTGGAGGCGGTCGCGGTTAGCCGGGACGTCGGGGCCGATCTGCTCCTTCTCCTGGTCGATGAGGCCGCCGCTGTTGCACGAGTCGGCCACCATGGTGAAGGTGGCGCCCCGCGGCACGAGGTCCACCAGCTCCCGGAAGTCCATGTCTGCCATGGCGCGCGCGCGTGCAACCATGCCAGTCAGATGTCAGAAAAACGACGACGAGCGCCAGCCATGTGTGAGTGCACAGAGTAACACAAACCATAGATGAGATTGTAGTCGCAGGGTACGATGGCCTCATCGTCACAGTCGCCATGGCCGCCAATGGGCGGGACACGCGTGCCGTGGCCGCTGAAGAAGAAGAAGAGCACGTCCCCGGGCGCCGCGCGCGCCACCATTTCGGCCAGCGTGCGCTTGATGTTGGCGCCGGTCGGGAGCACGCCGGTGGCGCCGCTCTCGTGGTCGTCGGTGAGCACGGTGATGTCGCCCGGCGCGAAGCCGAAGCGGTCGAGGAGGATGGCGCGCATGGCGTGTGCGTCGTTGATGCAGCCTTGCAGCTCCGACGGCGTGCCGGCGTAGTTGCACCCCACCAGGGTCGCCAGCATATTCTTCTTCCCCGCCTCCATTGCTACGTACCTGTGTGCTGTTTTCTTCTCAGCGTTTTCTTCTAGCTCTAGCGATCGAGGTCTACGTATGGTGCGTGTGCTTCGGTGAGATGAGAGATCGATGTATGCCTGACACTGCCCCCGTTATAAATAGGCTTATTGGTGATCACCTGTGTTCATTGAAAACACGCGTCGTTGTCATCGTTGATTTGTTGCTTGTGTTACCTTGTGGATGCAAGTTAAGGACAAATTTGCCTTTGGACCGTGGACTTTGCTGCTCACCTTGCCTGGACATTTGCAGGCAGATGGATGAACCATCACGCACAAATTCATCCCAACGAGGCAAAGACGTACGTAGCTAGGTCATCAATGAAAAGGGTAAGCAAGCACCAATGGTTAGGCAGAGAAAGATGGATTTCATAAAGACGACAAATCGGGAGTGCCGAGAATGTATGTATGTATAGGATCGATGACCTAGAATTCTCGATCATCTCGTGTCCATTCATCGTCCTAAGTGAGGAGACGACAGCCTGCAAATGCAATTAGGTCGTCAACGACAACAATCCTTTCAAAACGGGAGCTTGCGTGCAAGAAATGAATTTGTAAAGCTGCTGCAGATAGCATTGCAGCCCCGATCAAGAGTACTTCCATTACATCTCAATACCTTTTACTGGAATTTCCCTTTTACTTCGTTCCAAAGAGAACTACCATATTGCTCTTTGAACTATCGAGCATCAACATCGGAGTTTGAAACTCCTTTTGTAATAAGCATTGGTACCTCATTTACCAAAGCACTCACATCGAGGACAACCACCGCAAACCGCCACCAGGAGATGGTGCAGGTGCTCACCAAGTCGGCGCACCAGATGTGGCCCCTTGAGAGGCCATCATATATTCGTGTGGCCGTCAATCGACTGGCGTTCACTTTTTTTGAAATTGAGCTCAGCTCGTACTTCATTAAGAAAAAATGAATAGTTCAAAGATACACGACCTGTTCCCCTCCCATGGTGAGATGTCGGGGAGCAGACACAGGTAAAACACAAACATAAGACACCGGTTGCAGAAAGGTCGTAAAATAAGAAGTAACTATTCTTTGCTACTATATAGCTTGGCGCGGTCGATGGCGCCTCGAGCTACAAGCCCTGTGAGCAGGGAACCAGGGTGGCTCCAACAATATCCAGGTAGCAGCTGTGAGCACCCAAACCACCAATGCAACTCCATTAGCGATCAGGAAGCCGCTGTGAGTCAAAAAAGACACTACTACAGGATTGATTTTGCGAGGTGTTCAGTTTTTATTTTACGTGGCGGACATTTCAAAAACCGCCTCGTAAAATAGCTGGCCCGAAAAACCGCCATGCAAAATAAGGCCCAGAAAATGGCAAAATTCGGTCCCGCCACGGCAGGCGCCTCCACCATCACCTCCATGCGACCTCGGGCGGATCCCGGCGGCGAGATCCGCCACGGCGCCGCCCACCACGTAGGGTCGAGCTCGACGTCGCGGATCCCGGCGCTGGAGGTCGAGCTCGTCGAGGGCGGGCGCAGATCCGCGCTGGAGGTCGAAGCTCGTTGGTCGGCGCCGGGCGGCGCCAACGGAGGTCCACGACGCCGCGATCCCGCCGGGGGTCGAGGACATCGCGGATCCGCGCGGGGGTCGAGGATGTCACGGATCCGCGCCGGGAGGCTCGAGACGGCCCTGGGCGGCGACGCCGGGGACGACCAAACCTTAGCGACACGGGCCCGATCGGGGCCCGGCCCCGGGCTTTTTATTTATTTATTATTAACCATGGCGGGCATTTTGTCCGCCACCGAAAAATCGCTGATTTTGCGTGACCCTACCGGGTGGCCGTCATGAAAACCGCCACCTAAAATCATTTTTGTCCGCCACCTAAAATCTGTTAGGTAGTAGTGAGAGTAAATGGCAACAACCGAATGATCCTCGTGACTCCAAAAATGGCCAGGTAGCCACTCCGAGTCAAGCGAGCAAATAACAACAACATTAACCAGGTAGCCGCTGTGGACACCCGCCGACCCTCGTGACTCCAACAGTGACCAGGTAGCCACTGCGAGTCAAGCGCCGAACGATCGTCGCGACTCCAGCAGCGACCAGGTGGCCCATGCAAGTCAAGCGAGCAAATGGCAACAATAGCAACCAAGTAGCTGTTGTGAACACCTGAACAACCCTCACGACTCCAACAGCGGCCAGGTAACCACTGCGAGTCAAGTGAGCAAAATGGCGACAACAGCAACTAGGTAGCTGCTATCAAGACCCGAACGACCCTCGCGACTCCAATAACAACTAGTTAGCCGCAACTTGTCAAGTGAGCAAGTGACGACAACATCAACCAGGTAGCCGCTATGAACACCTGAACGACCCTCGCGACTCCAACAACGACCAGGTAGCCCCTGCGAGTCAAGCGAGCATATAACGCCAACCGTGACCACATAGTCGCCGTGAGCACCCGGGCAACCCTCGTGACTCCAACAGTGGCCAAGTAGCCGTTGTGAGTCAAGTGAGCAACTGGCGCCAACCGCGACTAGGTAGTTGCTGTGAGCACTCGAACGATAGGTGACGAATCCGTCGGCCTGCTATGGAGCTAGCATGCATGCAGCTCCGTAAAGCCCTGCCTGCTGCTCCCCGACATCTGGCGGCGGCGACGACAGCGGCCTAGCACCGAATCCAGATCTGGGCAGCGCCCAGGCTGCTCCCATAGGACCTCTATCCTCCAGCCGTGGAGGGGTTGGGTGCGGGGAGGGAAGATGGGGAAGGCGGGGAGGAGCTCGACGACGGTTTGGGGCTACCATGGCTGGTGGCAGCGCAGCCCCGAAGCCTAGGTCCGCGTTATGCGCGAACACGCCAGGGGAAGGGAGCGAGAACAGAGGAGGGCCTCCGCGGCCGGCGGCAACGCAACAACGACCCGCAGCATAGCCTCGGCTCGTTGCATTATGGTCCGAGCAGGGGATGTTCAGCGGAGGCGCCCATGCCCCCGGATCCCGCGGCGAGGATGAAGGACGGCGGCCCCCGCTCGGCCCTTCCACGAGCGGCCGAGGCAAGGGCCATCCGCGGGGCAACGCCGCAGGCTCGCCATCGCCGAGGTCGCCTGAAGCGGTGCTGCCGACACCGGGCGGTGGAGACGTGGCGGAGGACAGCCATGGTGGAGCCGAGGCCGTGGAGTTCCGCTTGGGGGACCGATGTGCCGGATCCGGCTAGGATGGCCACGGATCTGCATCCACCGGCCGCAACGACGGGCGATGGTGGCCTTGTCGCCGCCCCGGCGACGACACCATCAACGAGGAGGGCAAGCGGCGTGGAGCTCGCTCGCATGGCGACCTTGAGGGCTGAATTAGCGGGGAGGAGGACGAGGGATTGACGGGATGGGGAGGCTGGGGGGGGGGCGCCGGTCTTTGGAGAAGACGTGACGGCGGCGGCGGCGGGCGGCGAGCTTGTCCGCCCGCTACGGGTGCGGGTGTAGGGGCTCTTCCCCTGGACTAGCATTCATGAAACTCTGTGGCTGCCCATGGATCTGGATCTGCTACTGCTAGCATGGTCGAACTGGAAAAAAATTGGGTGCACCTCGGGTGCACCTGCCTACTGTGCACCCCCACCCCGATGTATACCCCGATGTATCACTTAAAATCATGCAACTAGATAGAAGATGCATGCACGCATGAAACCCACAAAACATAGATACATGCAGCTCACTGTTGACACCTGTTATAGCATAAAATTACTAGTCAACTAACATGAAATAAGGGCTTAACTTGAATATCAACATAAGTCTAGGGGTTTAAACTAACATAATTCCATGAGTTTTGGTGATTTATATATTTTCAGGGACTTAATAGGAAAATGCAGAGAATAATGGAGAAAGTTCCGGAATATACAAAACCTATGATGACAAGACTTGGCCGTGAAATAATTCAACCCGAATTGTGGACTAAAACATTCTAGAAGACACCGAAGACACCGGGGAAGGAGGCGACAGGCAGGGCCCACCATGGCTGGCGCCCGCCAACACCACCACCGGGCGGCCGCCAGGTGGGTCCCCTGTCATCCTCACCTTTCTAGGTCGGTTTACTACCGACTTTGAGGTTGTATCTACACCGTTGCCAAGGTCGGTTTGATCCAAGGGTTCACGTTCATCGCCAAGGCCTATATAAGAAGACCCCCGCCCCAAGGCAAAACCCTAATTCATTACTATCTTATTCTATCTCATTAACTCTTAGTAGTAGGGGTCCCTAGAAAGGATCAACTCTCTCTAAGGGATTAGTGAAGTAGAATTAGACATGTAATTAGAGCTTAATTAGACATATCATTAGAAATAGATTAGAAGTAGATTAGATCTATCTAATTAGATCTAATCATGAGTGAATATCAAGTTGAGAGATAGATCAAAGAACTTAATTAGAGTTCTAGATCTATTCTTGAGAGCAAAAAGAGAGTGAGTGGAGGAGAAGAAGGGGAAGCACCGGACATGTCGGTGACTCCTCTACGCTTGTACCTCACGGGATCAAAAGCTTTATGGCACTTGATCCCGAGACTTCTATGGTGGAGCAACTTCTTATTTGAGTAAGTATCATATTATCTTCAGTGTTAGTATTTTTCTACTGTTCATAACTCTTTGAGTACTCTAATTTATGGGAATCTATAGATTAGAGGGGTATACTTAGGTGTAGGCGTGGTGCCTAGATCAAAGTTACTTATGAGTGCCCCCTACCTGCTTGGGAGAGTGGTAGATCGTGGTAGTGACAGTACCATTGAGTCCTTTGTATTCCACTTCCCGTAGATAGGACTCGTAGGGATCTAAGTCTTTGGGGGAGTGGTAAGTTTTGACCTTACTTTCCCTTGAGTACGATCCCTTTAAAGATCAATATCAACATAACTTACAAGAAGGAGAACTAGACAACCATAGAAATCTTCTTACCTCTTGATCCTTTCCATCCTTGATTGACACTCGGGGATTAGTTATATGCCTCATTTATTCCTCACACCATCCTCCCCGTGGATTCGATATTTAAAACCCTGTCCTGGGTGAAATGCTCACCAGTATCCGTTTGCTTGCGGACTATACAAATTATAAATATTTCTGTAGGCTTAACAAATACCAACAAGCATTTTTGGCGCCGTTGCCGGGGAGGATTAATTGTTGAGAAAACATTGAGCATAACTAATCTTGTACCTTATCTTAGTGTAGTCTTTCTTTTTATATTTTCTTTTCTTTTTATATTTTTTTGGGATCCTCGGATTCCACATCTATCTTTATACTGCATCCTTAAGCACAAGTTCTGGCCACTAGAATCTTTAGAACCTATCCTATCCTTTGGTTTTGAGCTGTGTCTACGGTTGAGCTAAATGATCATGAAACAACCTATTATAGGGGGGAATTCTGAAGTTAACCTCAGGCCAAATCGTATCCTTTACAAAGGATAATGTATTTGGGACTCATCCTAGAAAAGTTGTTCGTATGACCATCATGCAGTTTTCTGGAGGAACTTTTCTTTCCTTTTCTAAGCAAGGTTTGTCCTTGACAAACTCAGCGGGTATGATCTTTTCCTTAGAATTTTCCATGAACACCCAAAGGAAGAGAAGGAATAATCCTCTAGACCATAGAAGAAGTTTTGATAGCCAGATCATAATCTTTCCAATCCCTTAATTCAGCTACTAATCCTAAATCATCCATACTCTAAACATTTCCAAGGGAAGAAGTAATTCTACCCTTGATTCTTTTATGGTGATGATTTTTGGAGACAAACTTCTAGCTTCACAGAGTGACCTTTGAGTGCCTATAAACCATATCCTCTTAAGGAAAGAGTCTCTTAGAAAGCATCCTTATTCTTACAAAGGACGTTGGGAGTCCAAGGATGGCATATCTAATAATGCCATAGAAGGAGAGCAAAACTATCTAGAATCCATTCATATCTTCTCCCCTTCTATTCCAGATTAGATAACTTATCTAAACCCATCTTTAATCTCATCCTTGACCCCAATGAATCCTCTAGTGTTCTTTTTCTTGAGTCTACCTATGATCTTGGAAATCCTAAGTATAGACATCATAAAGGATCTAAGGAAGACCAGAAAGAGCATTATCCATAGTTGGAGAACATCCATGAGCATAGGAGTTACATTCTAAATATTCTATTCAATCCTTGTCCATGTGAGCAAACTCCTGAATTAATTACCATCTCTAATCTCGCTATCTATAAGATCTCAAACCCCCTTGAGATAATTATTCATGAGGATTTGGACAGGGTGGTTGTTGATCATATTGGCTTGAAAGTTGAGATTGGTGATTTAAGGGAAAAATCTCTTCATTATCTTGAATCATCTTTGAAGGTTTCCCAAGGACGAGCTTTTTGTCCTAAAACAAGCACTCTAGGGGGAGTAATATAAGTATAGATCTTTTGCTATAACACCCCCTTGTGTAGTGAGCATAGAGATATAATTATAAGAAATATTCCTTCGGGTATTTTTGTTACTAACCATTACAGGTCAAGAGCAAAGAAAACGAAGGATGACAATGTAAAGGTATGTCTAACCTTATTATTGAGCAACATTGAATCATTCATATATATCTTGCCATGTTGCTACCTTATCTTGGTTGTCTTTACATTTAATACATGCTCTAGTTACTACACTATTTCATCTTCACTTGAGTAAATCTCTATAATGCCTTCATGCTACCTTAGTCTATCATAGTATGCTTTAGTTTGAAATTACTCTATAGGCATATGGGGTATTTTCAAAGGCTTTTAAATTAAGCATGGTGCTTAGGTTAAAATTCCTTCCTTAATTAAATTAGACATGGAGTCTAGTTTGGTTATTGAACTGAATATTACTTAGACATTGGTATATTTTGTAAGACTAACCCCTACAGAAAGAAAACTCTCAATCCAATTTGGGTAAGTCAAAGAGATGAGCTCAGATCAGAGATGAAGCAAGGCATAAGATAAATTTCAATCTTAAGCAAAAGACATGGTTCATTCATCGTTCATAGAAGAACTGTAAGTCTCCAATTATTCACTCAGTCTTTTGCCACAATTCAGCTTTGCCTTGATCCTTATGCTAAAATGTAACAACAAACAAACAAAAATGTGATATAAGAGATGATAATTAAAATCTGTGCTAAGAGTAATTAAAGAACCATCTTTTCATTAGCATAGATGAGATCTTATAAATTTTGGATAACAACCCCTGTTTCAACCCTGTTGTATACTCCCTCGGTATGTGTCCACTAATATTTTGCAGAAAGAATCTATGCTATGTCTATTCTATAAATAAGAGTGTCATACATCACGATCACGAAAAGTAAACACTTAGTAAGTGGATGGACAAAGCAATGGGCCACAAGAACATCAAAGACAGGTAAGTAAATATAAATCACATATGTATACAACTTTTGTCTTATGTTCTAAAAATAATAATAATAAAAATCTAAATACATGAAGGCCCATAGAAAACAACAACATAATCCTAGGACAAGTTCCCTTCGGATATTCTTGGTCACTAACCTTGCGGGAACAAAAAAAGGACGAACAACATCTAAGGACATGGTGATTGCAACACACAAATAGGGATGGTTCAGCATTCACACTTAAAGTGCCAAGTGACAGGAAGGCTTGAGCATGGGGGAGGAAGGTCCACTCCTCTAAAGATCTGACATCACTCTTCCTCTTCTCAAGCTACCATCACTCGACATCTTTGGTTTGCAATCTCTTTACTCAATATTAGTTTGTCTCTCTAAGATTGAATGTTTATATATGTCATACATCAAAATCAATCTTAAGATTTCCCATTAGAGAAAAAGTGATAGTGAGCACATGTTAAAATTTACATCCAAAACCCTTTGTAGACTAGAAGATTCCTTTAGCTCTCAGTAACAACACTACCCTTGTTACTACTTGTATATTTCTTCGGGTATGTGTTGTTTACTAATGACATAGGACTAAAATCATGAGAGGAGCAAAAAGGTTCTAGCACAATTTAAAGGAGAAGAAAGAAAGGATGATGCAATAAAGGAGACAAGTTAGGAGCAAGATATACAAAAGGCCGAATGAGGAAAGCTCCAAGCAAAAGGTAATAACTACCACAAGTTGATTACAGTGCCGTCACACTCTAATAAAAGGTAACATTTTGAGGTAAGTTATCATTCATTAAGCTTCTTCCTAATTATGGCGTGCTCATAAATAAAGAATCAAACATGTTAGAGTTAACCTTATCCATTACGCTTAGTTTCACATGTTTAATTCTTTGTTCCTAAGCGCCACTCTCTTGATCCCGAAGCCCCATTCATGTGCAATAAGATGTTACTCATCCTGCTTTGCAAGATAATCATAATCATTAACGTTAATGTTCTATCTTGTGATCTTATCACCCTCATCATAAATGGATAGTTAAACATTAACTCTGCCTTGTTTAATGTGCTTAAGGTTAGAGAAGGATGAATAAAGTTTTGGTTCTATTGGTGTTTTTCCACCAACAGAGCCCATGCACTTGATCTCTACCTTGTCTTTGTAAGCAGGACATACTTTGAGCACAACATGGAGGAGTATCTCACTCTCTCAAAATTCTAGAAGGAGATGTCTTGACCCACAAAGCATGCACACTAAACAAGATGTTGCTCGCTTCCACTGTAAAGCTTCACTTCAAATCATGGGACATGCAAGTAACATGGGTGGTGCCATCCTCAGATAATCATTATCTCGGGAGACGCAAAGACCAAAGATCGGATGATACACTTGAGGAGTGAGTAAGGAAAGAAGTCTTGTTCAAAGGACTTAAAATATTGAACCCTCACCGAAAGTAGGATTTCAAGGAAGAGAAACATGATAGGCCGACTTCATCGTCACTGTCTACCTCAACTTCCACATCAATAAACCCGACATCGTCAATCCGGCTTGGGGAGTGCACCCCGGTTATCACGATAAGTATCTCTGTTACTATATTATTATTATTATTATTATTAGTTAATATTTTGGTTTGCTTAGTTTGCTATGAGTTTAGTTCATAAAGTTGTTTACAGAGTCTTTAGTAGAAGTGTGATCTTATAGTATAAATAAATTAAGAGGAGTGTACAAGAAGTTTTCTTTTCCACCTACATAAAATAATCTCTGAAGCTAGATCTCATGCATGGAAATGATGAATAGTTGCTCCGTTGTTATACTTTTCTAAGTACCTAGCTTTCAAGCTTAATTTCTCTCGAGCTTCATTTGCAAAATTAATTTTACTTTGAAACTTGAAACATATGGGTTGCAAATGCTTGCTCTAAAGTCTAGGTAATTGACGGATATGATATATGATAGTCGAGCTACTATTTAATCTTACTCTTAGTGACACTAGATTTCTGGAGATTTATATTTTGAAAATTGAAAATGCACATGATAAGTTCTGTATGACAAGAGTGTGAACCTCCTACCACAGCCATATATACATGCTACTTAGAATAGGAAAACCTTTTGAAAAAAATATATATATATATATATATATATATATATATATATATAGGGCTGCTTGCTTTGCATTAAGTTTGTTCAATCTTTGTCGACCCTTAGAAACTTGTCATGTTGATCATGTACACTCCACTCATTCCACTTGCTTCATTTCACTATCATCCACTCACTCTAGCCAACAAAAATGTTCTACTCCTATCCTAGGGAGAGAGCAACCAAAAATATTTATATACCCATCCAACCATTCATTGCTAGCCAATATCTTACAAAAGCTCCATCATTTATACCTCTCAAAAGTTATTGCAAAAAAGATATCCGGGTTGTGTATCTTTAAAAAGAAAAAAGAAAAGGGAGATGAAAAATGGACAAAAGTCCTACAGGCGAGTAGAGCCTACCTCCCCTAAATAAAAGAGATGAATAATGAACAAGTGTTCGAGGGCGAGTAGAGCCCACATCTCTAAAAATAAAGATGAATAATGGACAAGTGTCCAGGGTCGATAGAACCCACATCTTTATAAGAGAGGAAATAATGGACACAAGTCCGAGGGCCAGCAGAGTCCACCTCTCTTGATAAAAAAAAAAAAGAGAAAAAGAAAAAGAAAAAGAAAGAGATACAATCCAGGTTCTCTACAAAAAGATTATAAAAAGAGAGAAGAATTCCAAAAAGGAGCAAAAGTAAGATTCCATCATCTATTCTATTCACTACTATATTCTATACTATCTATATATCCTATCCATCATACACATGCACCACTTGATCAGTGTGACTTGTATCTTTGGATCCATTGCTTGAATTTACGATATATGCTTAGTAAGAAAATTATTTTATTTTCTCCTACCTATGAGCTCCACATTTATAAGCCTTAGATATTAGGTGAGAGAGAAGGAGGCATAGTATATTAATGCCTTAGTTAAAAATGTTACATATTATGAGAGTAAGGCAAACACTATATTATTGCCTACGAGAGGATCCACAAATACCAATGAGAGATCGAGAGAGAGTCATCTTGAGGAACTTTGAGTTTTATTTGAAAATCAGCAAAAAACTCCAGAAGGACAGTTGATCAAAAGAGTTTGAGATTTAGTACTTGGCTTGACTGTTCTATCTTTCAATTACCCAAGATTGCGAGAAAAAAGATATAAAGCCCCAAAAGGTAAGAGGTAATTGAATAATTAAAGTTTAAACAAGTTTATCTTTATACGAGAGAAAATTTTGAAAGCATGTGTACTTTAAAGGTGTGATAGCGTTACAGCAACTCCTGATCCAAGTAAGAAGTTTAATATTATATTTTGTGTCTTGCTAAGAGACTAGCAAGAGGTAAGCTTGGGGGAGCTTGTTGACACCTGTTATAGCATAAAATTACTAGTCAACTAACATGAAATAAGGGCTTAAATTGAATATCAACATAAGTCTAGGGGTTTAAACTAACATAATTCCATGAGTTTTGGTGATTTATATATTTTCAGGGACTTAATAGGAAAATGCAGAGAATAATGGAGAAAGTTCCGGAATATACAAAACCTATGATGACAAGACTTGGCCGTGAAATAATTCAACCCGAATTGTGGACTAAAACATTCTAGAAGACACCAGAAGACACCAGGAAGGAGCTGACAGGCAGGGCCCACCATGGCCTGGCGCCCGCCAACACCACCACTGGCGGCCGCCAGGTGGGTCCCACCTGTCATCCTCACCTTTCTAGGTCGGTTTACTACCGACTTTGAGGTTGTATCTATACCGTTGCCAAGGTCGGTTTGATCCAAGGGTTCACGTTCATCGCCAAGGCCTATATAAGAAGACCCCCTGCCCCCAAGGCAAAACCCTAATTCATTACTATCTTATTCTATCTCATTAACTCTTAGTAGTAGAGGGGTCCCTAGAAAGGATCAACTCTCTCTAAGGGATTAGTGAAGTAGAATTAGACATGTAATTAGAGCTTAATTAGACATATCATTAGAAATAGATTAGAAGTAGATTAGATCTATCTAATTAGATCTAATCATGAGTGAATATCAAGTTGAGAGATAGATCAAAGAACTTAATTAGAGTTCTAGATCTATTCTTGAGAGCAAAAGAGAGTGAGTGGAGGAGAAGAAGGGGAAGCACCGGACATGTCGGTGACTCCTCTACGCTTGTACCTCTGGGATCAAAAGCTTTATGGCACTTGATCCTGAGACTTCTATGGTGGAGCAACTTCTTATTTGAGTAAGTATCATATTATCTTCAGTGTTAGTATTTTTCTACTGTTCATAACTCTTTGAGTACTCTAATTTATGGGAATCTATAGATTAGAGGGGTATACTTAGGTGTAGGCGTGGTGCCTAGATCAAAGTTACTTATGAGTGCCCCCTACCTGCCGGAGAGTGGTAGATCGTGGTAGTGACAGTACCATTGAGTCCTTTGTATTCCACTTCCCGTAGATAGGACTCGTAGGATCTAAGTGCTGGGGGAGTGGTAAGTTTTGACCTTACTTTCCCTTGAGTACGATCCCTTTAAAGATCAATATCAACATAACTTACAAGAAGGAGAACTAGACAACCATAGAAATCTTCTTACCTCTTGATCCTTTCCATCCTTGATTGACACTCAGGGATTAGTTATATGCCTCATTTATTCCTCACACCATCCTCCCTGTGGATTCGATATTTAAAACCCTGTCCTGGGTGAAATGCTCACCAGTATCCGTTTGCTTGCGGACTATACAAATTATAAATATTTCTGTAGGCTTAACAAATACCAACACTCACATAGATGTTGGATGTTTTCTTTGTGCCATGTGGCATGCATCGGCGTGGGGGTGCACAGTAGACATGGTGCACCAAAATTTTTTCGGTCGAACAGGGGCAGATCATGGGCCAGGAATCATCAGCCTCCGTTCCTAGCAGAGAGACGTACGAGCTGCGATGGCACTGCAGTAGAAGATGCATAGTTGATTGGAATAGAGGAAATGGCTCGTGTTCACTTCCTCTTCCAGAGTTTGTGATGCAATGAAGTAGAGCATACTTACTAGCATGTCGCTGCCACGTGTTTCAGCAAATTAGATCAGATGCTCAACATAGTATCATACGTACTGCAAAATGGTTCGTGTTTTCAACTCCCCACCATATAAACAGACTTTGCGATGCTTCCAGAGTCACATTTTTTTTGCAGCTACAGTAGGCAAAAGTAGTATTGTCGACGAAATACATTGAAACAGGATCTCAGTCAAGACTCTGACCATACTTGCACATTATTGATGCATCCATTTACAGTTTGAAGTCGCAAACGCAAAGCCATCAAATTGAAACATATACATAGTAAGCGAAGAACATTTGCAAATTCTAACTGTAACATCTAATCTGCTAACCGATCATAACTTGCTTTTGCTAACTGAACAAACAAGCAGCCTGAGCCCGTAAGTGTGCGTGCGGTGCAGCTATGCAACGGAACGAAGAACGATGTCGGCATGGGAATCATGCTGGATTCGGCGCGGCGGCGACGAAGCCCGGTCCAGCGTACATGGCCCGCGGCTTCCATAGGATCTCCTCCTCCTCATCCTCCTCCTCCTCCTCCTCCGTGTCGATGTCGTTGCTGCGGTACTGCTGCTCGCCGCCGTCGTCGAGCAGCTTGGCCTGCGGCAGGCAGGGCTTCTTGTGCATGTCCCAGCGCTCTGCGGATGACGCTCGGCTGCTCGTCCACTTTCCTGAAGACGGCGATGAGGATCCTGGGCTCGCCGCTGCCTTCTTGTGGGTGTCCCACCTCTCCACGGAGTCAGCCCGGCAGCGGCTGGGCTTTGGCGGCGGCGAGATCACGTTCTTGAACGGGGCGATCCGTGTCGGTGTTGCTCTTAAAGCTATTGTCGGAGGGTTCTGCACCGGCGGCTTGGTCGTTCTGCGCACGCCCCACCTCTCCGAAGTCGGCGCGGCTGGGTTTATTAGCGGGCGGCTTTGGGAGCATGGCCATGGCGGCGACGAACGGCGGCGTCGAGACTAGCGGCAGCATCTTCCACGTCGGGCGGGTCGGGAGCAGCGGCGGGAGAGCTGCGTGTGCCATCTTGAGGTGCACGCGGGCGACGGGATCGCCATGGATCGATCGAAGATGCTGGAAACGCGCAGGCCAAAAGGCAAAACGCCGCCAAGTGAGCCGAAAGCAGATGGAGCAGAGAGAGGCGGCGATCGGTGAGATGATTTCCCTAGTTGCAGTGCTCAGCGAAATATATAGACCCCTGTCTGGTATGCCTGGCAAGTTGAATCGGAGTCGGTGACCGAATTCAATTTGAAGAAACCGCAGCGCAAGATCCAGATGAAGGGACGTCGGTGAGAGTGAGACTATAGGAGAAGAGGGCAAGTAGGAAACGATCGGTGGAGCCGCGGCGCGTGAGATGAACGCCATGTCGATCATGCAGGGCCGCGCGCGTGTTGGAACCGAGACTGGGCTCGGCTTCGGTCGGCCTAGCTCGCTATACGCGCGTGAGCTGGCACCTACATAGGCCCATGAAGCACACATATCAAAGTCTGGGCCTAACTCAACCCAAAAGACTAGCCTGATAGGTGAGGACTGCCACGCCTTATATGTTGTGCTCCCCCACCATCAGTTCCCGATGTGGGACTAACCCACACAATCTCCCCCGTAGTCACACATCGGTCCGGGCCCCAACTTGTAGCGGGCTCCTATGTCTGTGTGTGATCCTACCAAGATTTGTTGCGGGTTATTGGACTGGCTTTGATACCAATTGTTGGAACCGAGACTGGGCTCGGTTTCCGGTCCGGCCTAGCTCGCTATACGCGCGTGAGCTGGCACCTACATAGACCCATGAAGCACACATATCGATACCAATTGTTGGAACCGAGACTGGGCTCGGCTTCCGGTCCGGCCTAGCTCGCTATACGCGCGCGAGCTGGCACCTACATAGGCCCATGAAGCACACATATCAAAGTCTGGGCCTAACTCAACCCAAAAGACTAGCCGGATAGGTGAGGACTGCCACGCCTTATATGTTGTGCTCCCCACCATCAGTTCCCGATGTGGGACTAACCCACACAGCGCACTCGGACTCGGGATTTGTTGCACGGTCGGATTCAGTGATGGGTGGCCTGACCTCTTCCAAAGTTCCAAGTGCGGGATTATCCGGCATTTGTTCGGCGTCGCCGTGCGCGCCATCCTTCCTAGCCCCCGCCGCGCTTATGCCGTCGATCGATCGAGAGGCGGGACGAGCACAAGATCAAAGCAGGCCGCAGGGCGCAGACAGCCCGGGCGGGCGGCGGCGTCTCGGCCCATGGACACCACGAGTGGCAGCCTAGGGTTCACGCCGCCGTGCGCGAGGTGGAACAGCTAGCAACAAGAAGGGCGCGACGTCCTTCTCGGTGCACAGAACGAACCAGCTGCCGAGGGAGGAGGGCGCGCAGCAACAACAGCCGAGCGGACTCCGGCGAGAGGTGGGATACACCATATGCGGCAACAAACCGCTGGGGCGCCCACAACACAAGCTTCAGGCTGTCCGACGAACTTCGGCGATGGCGAGAGCAGTACTGCAAGCAATGGACCAGCCAGACTTCATTGTCGCCGCCGGAGCAGAACATGCTGCCTATATATATATGCCATCGTTTCTTATACGCACCGCCGTTGCGTAGCTGCTGCCTGCCGTACGCACGCGAGAGGGTTGCAACCAACCGAGCATAAGCTGCACCTACACTACCGGATTCCTGCGCGCTATCCCGTGGGCAAATTCTTTCCCGTGAGCTAACAGGGAACAAATCACGGAAATCACTACCTATCCCGTGAGCCAAAAGAACACATCACGGGAAAGAAAAAGATCACGGGAAAACATATTTCCCGTGAGGTATATAGCTCACGGGAAAGCCCCATCCCCTTTCCCGTGAGAATGGGGCTCACGGGAAAGCTAACGCCGTGAGCCCCGCCCCCTCCGTCACCTCCGTGCCCCTTTCCCGTGAGAACTCCGTCAAGCTCACGGGATATCTTTTTCCCGTGAGTAGGCTTTTCCGTGTGGGCCAAGCGGTAGGCCTCCGTGAAAGGGCCCCATTTCCGTGAGCGGTACCCTACTCACGGGAAAGACGCTCCACGGGATTTTTTTTTGGATTTTCATCTCCAAACTTTTTCTACACTTGTTGCACATCATATGGCACTCAATATTAAAGTTTGGTGAATTATTGACTTTATTTGATATATTTAGTTAATTATTCTCTTTTATGGGAATTTATGAAATGAGACCAAATTTGAACTACAAGTGCTTCAAATTTTTGAAAAAAATTAGTAGAAAATTTATATTCCTCATACTCAACACAATGTAAGGCCTTGCATTTAAAAAAATAACGAAATCTGGAACATCTTAATACGAAATCATCAACTCTAATCCCTGTTCGAGTGGTTTAAAAATTCTAGAAAATAAACCGATGTGCAAAAAATCATGAAATTTGATAATATGTCATGATATCTTATGCCAAGGCTATGATAAAAAATTTGGAACGTTTCGCACAAGTTGGCACGTAAGATGTTCACAGGCTCCAACATCTACGTAGAAGGTTCATGTTTGTTGAGAATGATCTAGTGTCATTTCATGTGGATGTGGCGGTCAAGTTGTGGTTTGGCTACGAAACTTTTTCTATATGCAACAGACCTCAGATATTGTGTCATGTCTATTTTCGAGAATTTTTTGGATTATTTTGGTAATTATTATAATTTTTTTGTTGTAGTGAAGTAAATACAATTTTGAAAAAAAGGAGATAGAACCACATGAAATAATGGCAATTTTTTCGCGCAAGGATCAATTATGTATGGGTGAGTGTATGTGATAAGGTATTTTTGAAGTAATGTTGATCAAAGTTTGAAAATATATTTGTTAGAAAAAAAAGGGGGAGAATTAAATTTAATTCTGAAAAACCCTTTCCGTGAGTCGCTCACGGAAGCGGCAAGAGATTTCCGTGATGGATGTTAGGGGATCACGGGAAAGAGGTGATCGGTGGGACCCGCCTCGCGTGTGGCGGCGGTGGATATTTAAAAAAAACAAAAAACCTCTTTCCGTGATGTATCTTGGGGATCACGGGAAAGAGGTGGTCGGTGGGACCCGCCCCGCGGGTGGCGGCGGTGGATATTTAAAAAAAAACCTCTTTCCCGTGATGGATCTTGGGGATCACGGGAAAGAGGTGTTCGGTGGGACCCGCCTTGCGGTGGCGGCGGTTCTTATTAAAAAAAAAACAAAAAAACCTCTTTCCCGTGATGGATGCGGGTGGATCACGGGAAAGAGGCGTATTTTCCGTGGCGGCCCGGATCCATCACGGAAATCGTTCTTTTTTTCCAAAGTCAACACACCACACACTCACTCGACACCACACACGCACGCACACACCGCACACACCACGAACCACCGGGCGGCGCCGCCGCCATACCCGACGAGCGCCGCCGGCCGCCGCGCCGCGCCGCCCCGCCCGCGCCGCCGGCGAACGCCGCGCCTCGCGCCCCCCCCGCCGGACGCGCCCGCGCCATGGCCTCCGCGGCGGCGGCCTCCTTGGCCGGCAGACCCGCCCGACGGCGCCCGGGCGGGCGGGCGCCACGACCCGCCGGGAGGGGGCCGGGGAAGGAGAGGGGGAGGGGGGGGAGGGGAGGGAAGGGGGAGGAAGGAAGAGGTGGAGGAAGGAGGGGGAGAGGGGAGGAGAGGGAGGAGGAAGGAAGAGGAGGAAGGAGGGAGAAGGGGGGAGAAGAGGAGGAGGAGGAGGGGGAAGGAAGGAGAGGAGGAGGAGGACCGCCCGCCCACCGTCGCCCCGGCGTGCCGCCACCCTTGCGACCTCGACCACGCCACCCGCCGGCGGAAGAGAGGGAGGAGGACCGCCCACCGTCGTCCGTCGTCTTCGGCCGCGAGGTTGTCGGCCATCGTGCCGTTGATGTGAATATGATTGTCGACCATCGTGCCTCGATGTGAATATGATTGTCGGCCATCGTGCCACGTGCTTTGTTTGCGGTATTGGAAACCTCCCCCGCATGGGGAGGTTTGTCGAAATTTTGAGACTGATCCCGTGTGTTTATTTTTATGCAGAGAGGAGTCCTCCGGGCGGAGTTGAGTGCCTCGCCGAGCGGACGGAGTCCCTTGGCGGCCCCGATCTTCTTCCTCGCCGGGTTGCGACTCCACCGCGACCCTAGGTATATCCCTCCTTACATGTCATGGTCGTAGCTAGATCGCACGGCTTCGGTTAAGCGTCTCCCGTTCGAAAGAGATACGGTTGGAAGTATGCGAGATCCCGCATACCTATAACCGTATCTCTTTCGAATTGTCCACGTTTTTGGACAGCCCGAGGATGCGTAGATGAGGTTCGTTCCATGCTCCACTCCTGTCTGATTCAGAGTTTCGGCAGCATCTCCCTGTTGTTCTTCGAATACACAGCTCCCCTCGGGGAGGGCGTGTATTCGGAGAACAGCGAGGAAATCTTCCCGAAATTACATCTCGGATAGGAGTGGAGCATGGAACTGACCTCATCTACGCATCCTCGGGTGGGATTAGGACCTATCTTTACCTACTAGATGGTAGGATCGTTGTGTAGATGCACTGTATTCTTATATTATCGCGCATATGATAGAGAATGGATGACCGTGCGTGGATATACAATGGCTGGAGGAGTTTTGGAGATTATGACCGTGAATGGGTTAGCAAAGAGCGGTGCTTTTCGTGGATTATGCTTTTGAGAATGCTCGAGGTGCGAGTATGGTTTGGTGTCCATGCAAGAATTGTGGCAATAAAAAAGACAAAGTAAGGAGGACATGTCTAAACATCTTCCCAAGTATGGATGGATAGAGGGCTATAAGCGGTGGATCTTCCATGGTGGCGGCGTATGAGAGGCGAGGTCGTGAGGCAACGTATCGATGATCTTGCTTCGATGCGGGATAGGAGACATGATAGATGACTTTCATGCGGAAACTTTGAGCAAGGACTTGGGGATGAGGGGAGGAGGAGCGGAAGAAACCGCAAAGGCCTATTATACCATGTTGCGGGCGGCACAAAAACCCCTTCACGACTATTGTGAGGTCTCCAAACTAGATGCCATTTCACGCCTTATGGACTTGAAGGCCCGATGCAATATTAGTCGAGGCGGCTTCACCGACATGTTGGCGATCTTTGGGGGCTTGCTTCCGCCCAGTCACGTCTTTGCCAAAGAACATGTATGAGTCGAGAAACTCCTCAAGGTACTCAAGATGCCATACGGCGAGATACATGCTTGTGAGAGCGGGTGCGTCTTATTTAGGAAAGAGTACAAAGATGATACGCCTTTGTCCAAAGTGTAAATCCTCAAGGTTCATAGAGGTAGACCACGGTGAAGGCGGTGAGAAGAGGCGACTTAAGGTCCCCGTGAAAATCCTACGGTACCTTCCCGCCGCACCGAGGGGTTACAACGGATGTACATGACCGAGAGTCTGCGAAGCAGATGACATGGCACAAAGATGGGCGTCGCTACAAGCGATAAGATGGTACACCCATCCGATGCGAAGCATGGACCCATTTCAACAATATTCATCGACAAAGCTATGGAGGCTCGTAATGTGCGTGTTACCGGCAGCAGAGATGGGTTCAATCCTTATGGAATGATGGCTGCCCCATACACTTGTTGGCTTTGTATTCGTTATTATTTGAATACGCCTCAGGGCATACGCTTTCAACGAAGAACATTCTTTTGTCTTTGATAATTCACGGCCACCCGGGAAATAAAATGGGTGTGTTCATAGAGCACTGTGATTGATGAATTGATCAAAGGTTGGAATGAAGGGTTTTGGACGTCACGGCCAGAGCTTTGAAAGAAATTTCGGGATATGCGTGTGGTACCACTACTCCTGCATGATTTCTTGGCGTATGGGATATTACGTGGCTGGGTGTGTGCGGCAAGTTCCCTTGCCCGGTATGCAAAGGCGGTTGTGAGGTTCACCTGGTTGAAGAAGGGTGGCAAGTATTCTGCGTTCGACAAGCATCGGCGGTTCACGCCTCGACCATGCTTTCGAGGCTAGACAAGAAGAACTTTATGAAAGGTCTCCAAGTTATGGACCCGAGCGAGGATGATGACATCTGGCGAGGTACACGCTCAAGTGGATTCCCTTGTGGCTGATGAAAATGGTGTCTTTGTGGGTTATGGCGAGCATCATGCATGGACTCACAAGTCGGGATTAGAGGCTCCCCTATTATGATGACCTTCTTCTTCTTCCACATAACCTTGATTTAATGCATCTTTGAAAAGAACATCGCCGAGTATTTTTTTGGAACATTCATGGAAACTAGCAAGTCAAAGGACAACGTTAAGGCTAGAATTGATGGCGAGTTGTGTGATGAGACCGAAGCAAGAAATGAAGCCTCCTAGCAATGGCAAGAGATGGAAAAAACCTAAGGCCGATTACGTGTTGAGGGCAGGCCCCAAAGGAGGGAAATCTTTGCAATGGTTTCAGAAATTAATGTTCCACGATGGGTATGCGGCAAATCGAGGGGGGAGTGAACTTATCTACTATGCGAATCAATGGGCTCAAGAGTCATGACTACCACATATGGATGGGGCGGCTTCTTCGGTGATGCTTGAGGCTATGTCCCCGATCATATGCGGCATGTGATGGCGAGAGTTGAGCAATTTCTTCGGCGACTTTGTGCTAAAGAGTTATCTCGGACCACACTAGAAGAAATGGAAAAAGTGGCACTGTATTGGTGCGTAAGTTGGAGAAGATATTTCCGCCCCGGGCTTCTTCGTTCGATGGTGCATTTGATTTTGCACCTTCCATACGAGGCAAGGGTGGGTGGCCTGCACCGATTTCGTTGGTGCTATCTTTGTTGAGAGTTACGAAGCATGTTCGGGCCATTTGTAAAATAAGTGTAAGATTGAGGGTTCCATCGCGAAGCAAAGGTTGGCGGGGAGGTGTCAAACTTCACATCAAAATACTATGGTGACAACCTTCCTAGCTTCGCATTATCCACCCCCTCGTTACAATCTTTGATGAAAATGAATCAACCCTCGGCCTTTTTCAAGGAGAACTAGGGCGTGCAAGTGGTTCAAAAATAAAGATCTTGACAAATCGAGAGTGGATCGGTATAATGAATTATATACTTTTCAACACGGACGAAGTGCTTCCTTACGCATGATAAGTCACAACTCTAAGCGTACAACCAACTTGTCTTGTAGTACTTAATATCCCGCATCCAACCCTTTTGTCTCTCGATGGTATAGGAAATTTCAAAGGCAATATCTGGCGTCAACGAAGCGCCGCCCGAAGCTTACATGAATTGGGCGCCCAGCTTAGGCGAGGGTTTGGCAATGGAAAACCAGATTTCATTAGTTGGTTCAAGCGCCCAGTCTTGTCTAATTTCGTGTTAAATAACGTCTCGTTTGATATGCTAACGAACTGTCTCATTTTATTTATCCTGCTTGAGCTTGCGAGCCTGCGCAGAGCCGATCGGGTATGCATCGAGCTCATACAGGTTGCCAATGGCTTTGAGACCAGGGTTAGGTCATTTACGGTTATGATGTGAATGGATATCGCTACCATACAACGAGCTATGGCGAGAATCGACCAAACCCGAAGAACCACAAATACCGGAGTTTTCACTAAAGGTGATGATGGAACTAGCACTAAAGGTTATTATGGAAGAATTGAAGAAATATACGAGCTCCATTTCCCCGGCTCTAAGCGGCTTGCTCTGTCGTGTTTAAGTGCCATTGGTTCGATCCTGAAATGACAAATTCGGACCTCGAACAACTTGGGATTGTTCAGATTCGACAAGACTCCCGGATGGCGGAGATGATGTCTACATCGTGGCTCAACATGCCACACAAGTTTATTATCTCCCATGGTGTTGCCCGGCACGACGAGCGGCTTAAGGGTTGGGATGTTGTGCGCGAAGGTATTGCCACCACGGTAGACTACATGTCCCAAAGCGAGGGGCGATTACCATTTTAATGCAAACACATATGAGGGAGAGTTCTTCCAAGAAGATGGGCTACAAAGGTAAATTTGTGATAGAAATAACCGGGCCCAACGAAATGGAAGTAGACAAATGAAAGTGTTGTTGATGATGAGGAGGGGCGAGGAGGTTCGAGATGCGAAGGACTTACTGATTACTTGAAAAATTACTTAAGGACAAATCACGGTGTTGGCGTCGTTCCTCCTCCCATGGATCTGCCAATCTTCATATGTTGGAAGGCGTAGACATGGATGATAGTGATCATGAGGATTATGATCCGGCGGTGCGAAAAATCGTGGCGAGGGGATGAGGATTATTTCTAATACATGTAATACTATGCATCTCTTAATAATTATGTTACGATTATTGGTTTTCAATCTCTTCATAATTACGTTCTATTTAATTTTGCATTTTTACTAATTATCTATATGTATTTGCAGGTCATTCAAAAGATGCCTCGAGCGAATGTGTTCAAGAGAATGACCCGGGAGGTTGAAGTGTAGCCTCGCTAGGGCAAGGGGCGGGACGAAGGGGGGCGTCGAGCGAGCACCCCGCCACGGGGGTAGGGCGAGGGGCGGCGTCGTGCACCCAGACCACCGTCGCCACCACCCAGTGGTGCGGGGAGGAGGAGGGAGGAGGAGGCGGAGGCGGGCGGAGGGCGAGGACCTCTCGGCGTCGCACCACGCGGACCTTCGGCGTCGCACCACGACGGGACCGCTCGGCGTCGCACCACGCGGACCGCTCGGCGTCGCACCACGAGGAGGGGACTAGCGGAGTGCGGGGGGGGTTCCTCTTCCTGCAGTCGAGGCGTGTCTACTTTGCGAGGCCCCTCCGGACTCCGGATCGACAACCTCGTGAGGGCGAGAAACCGACCATAAGACCAACACGGCCAAGGTAATTTACTTTACACTTTAGCACTACTTTCTTATTTTTTGGGTTTCAAAATCGTAATAGGAACTAATAGTTATTCTTGATCATTTGGGCAGGGGTTTTGTTGTCACCGCGAACTTCGGTTCAAGGGCCTTGACCCGCCGGCATTCTTGGTGTTACGGTGAGGAAGCACTACCACGGCCTTATTAAAATCGGCGGAGAAGAGTATCTTTGTCACGTCGTTCCACCAAGTCTGTGAATTTACGGACAACTATGATGGCGATGGCATTAAATATGCTAATAAGGCTGTTCGTGTGGTCAAAGAGTTTTGGGTAAGTCTATGTCGCCTTTGTACAAATACATCGCTCCAAATTCTAATGTTAGAAATAATGACTTATTACATTGCTTCTATGTGCGAGAAATACTTCAAGTGCGAGGAGGGATACGAGGCTGAGGCGGAGGAAGTGGCTCTAAGCGCTGTTTCAAGCATGTGGCGGACATGTGGTGCGAGGCACGGGCGGGCCGTCGGGGCGTGGTGCAGCGTTAAAGGAGAAAAAGAAGGCTCGATAAGCATGAATGGAAAACGCTGAATCGACCAAAGAACAATACATGGAGGTAAATATTGAATGCTCATACTAAGTTTAATTATGCTTAATGTGATTTTTATAATCTGTGTTATACTTGGTGTCTTGTAGGTGATTAGGAGTGGTGCTTGGTGCATAGGCGTTCTTTGGGAGCTTGGTGGACAAGTGGGTCGTCTGAGACTTTCGGGGCGTCCACAGCGACTCTAGGGGGGGCGTGCCATGATGCAGGTGTACCACACCATCAAGGCAACCTTAATCTCGCTACCTACCAAGCTAGATATGTAAGTGTTATCCAATTCCTATTTTATGATGTGCAACTCAATACTTTCTTACCATTCTAGCTACTTTCTTTTTTCTCACCACGAGGGAGGCGGACACATGGCACGCCAATCAGGCCTTTCGAGGCCTTTGCTAACTCCACGGGGCGGGTATAAAGATCCGCGGTCGTCTTCAACCACGAGGCTGGGCCCGAAGCCTACACCAACCCGACCGCCTACGAGAAGATCGGTAGGTACACGAAGTGGCGAGGGAGCAGTATGGAGAAAGCTTCGATCCCGCGGCCCCGCGACATTGAGGGGACATCGCCATGATCGCCGGAGGAGGCAAAACACGGGCGGTACTATTTGGGTGATAGCGTTATCAACCCTCACAACACAAAAAGCTATCGAGCTCGAACACGCTCGGGGCCCGGTGATCTGTGGCGGCCAACCACTTACCGGGCTCACGGTCTCGGACTTGAGGTTTATTTATTTTTAATTAAGGTTCATTTATCGTTGAATACTATTTCTCCGTGTTCTAACTTTGTGTTGAAATAGGCGAGATAGAGGAAGAGAGGAAGCGGCGGGAGGAGGCGAGGAGAGGGAGCGGGCAAGGGCTCGGGCGGAGCAAGAGAGGGCTCGAGCGGAGCAAGAGAGATTTGGCGACACCGAGAGAAGAGCATGGAAGCTCTCATGGCGTACCTCAGTAGCGTTGGTGGCGAGGTTGGTGTGCGGCTGCCAGGAGATCGTCTTCCGCCACCGCCCGTCTTCCGTCCCCTTTGCGCGTCGTCGTCCCACCGCCCGTCTCACGGTCGGCCGTCGATCTTCCCTCCACGCATGGAGCCTCTCTGTGAGTTTGTCTCCGTAACTTCGAAATATGCATATATGAATGTGAATGGATATGATGCGGAGTTTTGAATGCACCATGAGATGTACTGCGTGGACATGTGGTTCTCGGCCATCGGCCGTTGTTTTTTCTTGCGAGGTTGGAAAGCCCTCCGTGCGAGGGGAGGTGCTGCGAAATTTCTAACTATTTTCTTCTTCTTTAGATTCTACCTTCAATTTTGTCTCACAAATTTCTAACTATTTATCTTTGCCTACGTGCGGGGAAAATTCTCATGCCTCGAACCCAACTCGAACCAATCTCAACCGGGCGGCAGGAGCAGCGCGGAAGGTTGGAGGCGTGGCGTAAATTTGTCATGATTTAGGTTCAAAACTTGTGCACTTGAACTTGTGAACTTGGATTTTATGTGAGTTTGTGAACTTGTGGTTGCACTATTGGACATGTGGTTGAACTTGTGACTTTGTTGGATATGATGTAATATATATGTGGTATTATGGATTTATCGAGCCATATATGTGGTATTATGGATATTATGAAATCTGTGTATGTATATATATATTTATATGTGCCAACAATGTCTTTGGAAAAAAAAAAAAAAAAAAAAAAGGTCAATTTCCGTGAGCCACACACGGGGAAATTGATAAATATTTCCGTGAGTGGCACTGCTCACGGGAAATTGACAAAAATTTCCGTGAGCGGAACATTGACACACGGGAAAGGGAGATGATATCCCGTGAGCTGCACCGTTACGCTCACGGGATACCTCAACGCCGTTTCATGCCACGAGGCCCGTAGGCCATAGCGGGGTTTTACCCTCCCCCGTTGGCGGTGCCAAAACCCCCCTCCCCGTTAAGTATATCCCGTGTGCTAAATGGGATCACGGGAAAAGGATATCCGTGGGTATCACCTGTGTTCACGGGAAAGGGCAATTTCCGTCGATTTCGTTCCGTCCACGGCTATCCCGTGATTTACGCGCGGGATAGGCTTTCCGTGATAGCGGGCTTTCCGTGTCGCGAAGGCCTCCGCGGGAAATCGGCAGGTTCGGTAGTGCTAGCAGCAAGTGTACTGAGTGGCGTGGTTGACCGTTGACGGCATTAGAGCTGGAAAGTTCTTCAGCGCTGAAATGCTCAATGTGCTCTTGCATATTTTGTGTTTTGTTTGTCTGAAACTACTAGCGCGTTTTTGTGTTTTCAAAGTAGATAGCATGATGTGTGTGTACTCTTGCATATTTCATAATATATAGTGCAAGCATATACTTGATTTACTGGTATTTTCAAATTGAGAAAATGCTACCTCTCCCTCCCAACTCTCGATTATATTGCATAGATTAGGCTGTGGGCGGTGGGGAGTGTCAGAGGAGGAAGAAGATGTGATGAATAAAATTGGAGCGTTCTCGGGGCCTCAGAACACTCAGAGTGTTCTATAGATGGACACTTTCAAAATTTGTGCCAATCATTTCCGTCTAACATAATGACACATAAACCACAATATATCTCACTTTTTTTTGAAATTTAAGGCTTTTAAAAGCATTTACATTCTTCTTCAACTCTTCTCGTGCCACCGTTCTCAATCTTTTTTCATGAGGCAACTAAGATCCGAGTAATTCGTTTTGCATACAAGTTATTAAAAAAGTGAAATAGAAATAATCAGAGAACATACTTGCAGTGCAGATGGATGCATCGATTTCCAGTTTGGGCATGCAAAAGGCACCAAATTCAGATGAGATCGAAGAACTATGGAGATCCCATACAAAAACAATCAAATTCTTACACCATAATTAAGCCTTGTAATTCTCCATTATCCAGTATCTAAAACACTAAGCATCGTTGGTCACGTATATAGCGCCGCTACATGATCACAAATTCACAATCACACTTGTTTCGATAGCTCAAGAAACCACAACAGAGACTAGTTCCTGCAGTGCAGCTACGCAACGCGAACCAAGAACGCAGTTGGCATGGGCAGCACGCTGGGTTGCGGCGCGGCGACGGCGAAGCCCGGTCCTGCGTACATGGCTCGCGGCTTCCATAGTATCTCCTCCTCCTCCTCCTCCTCATCCGTGTCTATGTTGTTGTCGCTGCCAGTACTGCTCCTCTTGCCGTCGTCGAGCAGCTCGGCCTGTGGCGGGCAGCGTTTCTTGTGCATGTCCCAGCGTCCACAGGACGACGCGCGGCTGATGGGCGATTTGCTGCTGATTGCGAGGGAAGACATGCCTGAAGACGACGACGAAGAACAAGCCAGGATCGCCGCCGCCTTCTTGTGCGCGTCCCATCTCTCAGCGGAGTCGGCCCGGCCAGGCTTGGGCGGTGGCGGCGAGGTCACGTTCTTGCGCGGGGATCCATGTCCGGCGGCGCTACTCTTGATTCTATTGGCAGAACGACGGCCTGGTGACGAGGCTGTAGCTGAGGACGCTGGGAACGCCGGCGGGATGGCTTTGTGCGCGTCCCATCTCTCGTCCGAGTTGGCGCGGCCGGGCTTGGCCGTGGCCGTGGCCGGCGCCGGCTTTGGGAAGTTGGCGGCGATGCACGGCGTCGAGCATCTTCCACTTGGGCGGGGTCGGCAGCAGCGCCGGGAGAGCTGCGTGTGCCACCTTGAGGTGCACGCGGGCGACGGGGACCGCCATGGATCGAATTGAAGATCGACGCTGGAAACGAAGGCAGATCGATGCGCCGCCCTGATGAGACGAAATCGTGGATGGAGATGGAACAGATCAGAGGACGATCGATGAGAGATGATTTCTGGTGGCAGCAGCATGGAGAAATATATAGGCACCAGGAGTTTTCGTCAGGGTGAATCGGTGTCGGAACGATACGCGTTGGCGGCACGCCGTTTTCTCTAATCCGTTTCAGAGCTCTCATTTTGTTATTGCACTCCCATGCAGTGCCCGTCTATGAATAAAACAAATTCCCAGAGTTGTTTTAAGTCATTTTTTAAACAAAATTGACTGAATTTATTTATAGAAAGTGATATATTAAGTAACCAAATTTTGTGTTAATATAAATCTTGCCTCTCTTTTTTATATATAAAATCGGCTAGACACAAAAAAAAAAAAAGAGTTTGAATTAGGAGATAAAACAACTCTAGAAGTTTGTTTTATTCATGGTCTAAGGGAGTATATTTACTGTACTAAATTGCTTTTCTACCTTTTTGAGGGAAAATATTGATTTCCTACCTACAAAGGGTAATTGATGGTGATTGGCTCTTCTATAACTACGGGTCGTCTAAGACCGGACAGTGAATCAAACATATCACTATCAGTTCAAAGATACCAAGTAATAATAGAACAAGGATCACTGCTGAATCAATTTCTATCTTACAATGATATTGTAGGGTGCTATTGGTGGTTCAATGGCTTCGATCGACATTGATCTACATTTTTCTGTTTCGTATATATATTTATTGTCACATTTAAATATATATTCTTATCAACATTTTACATTTCATATTACTAGTATATCACATATGTTTCATTGCCATTTCTCACAAGACAATGCGTCATATAATTAGAAAACCATATATAAAGTTAAACGTACGATGATGAGGGGGGCCTGATCGACTTGCTAATCAAGGGATGCCACACTTAAGTCTATAAAACTTTGAAAACACATTTTGAGACCAATAAAAAGTAGCGTGCATTGCATTTTTTAAACATAACTTTAACTATGCGCATCTAAATATACAATATATATAATATATATATATATATATAACTAGATACATAGAACAAACAAATATACGATAGATTTACTTATTGCATAAAAACTGGCGGCACAATGACTGGCGTTGGGTAAAGGTAAGGTAAGGTAAGGCGACTCTCTTGGCAACCCCGCCGCCGTTCCCCACCAGCGTCCCCCGCTGGTACCTCCCCCCCTCCAACAGCTCCCTCCCTTCCTCCCGGCCCCGTATCTCCCTCTCGCGCCCTGCGGGCCGAAATAATATGGATTCGCTCCGCCTAGTCTGGTCTTCCCGCCACCTCGCATCATGGAGGAAGGTCTCCCTCCCGCCGCCGTGGGCCGGTGGAGATGGAGAGGTGGACGCCAACTCTCGCGCTCCGCCTCGCCGAGTAAGGGGTGCGACCGGAATGGCGCCAAGTGACGACGAGGTCGCCGCCTCGCCTACCTCCCAGCTGCCTCCCGACTCCCGCCCCGCCCCTGAAGCTCACCCGCTGACCGGCCGCTAACGGGGAAGCTTGTCCCGACTTTGGTGAGGCCGTTCCGAACGAGTAGGTGCGCCGAATGGCGCCGGGCGACAGGCCGTAGTCGCCGCCGCCTACCTCCTAGCTGCCTCCTTCGACTCCCCGCCCGCCAGCGTCCCCCGGTGCTTTCAATTCGCTGACCGCAGTCGCCGGACGGGAAGCTTGTCCCGACAGGAGGGTGCACCTCCCCCGACGCTTAGCGAACCGACACCCATCGCGACGCCACGAACAAAAGGGCAAAAGCAGCTCCTTGTGGCTCCGATAAGAAGAAGAGGAGGAGGCAGAAGTAGACGACTTCACTTCATGGTGGTTTGCACCACGCCTACCGCCAGACTTCCATCCCATGTCGGGTCGAGGTGGAGCCGCGTCTGCGCCCATGTACTCCGGATTGCCGCCTACCACTATGGAGGCCTGTGTGGGCGGGTATGGTCGACATTGAATTTGGATTTGCGGCTTGTCAATTGCCTCGGTGCTGCATCGCTTAGTTTCGCCTCTAGGCCTTGAGCGCATCAAGGCCGCCTCGGGCGTGAAGATTGGTGAGCCGATCTTGCTAAATGCAAGCTTGCAAGTGAGGTGCCATCCTTTTCTAGGTTATCGGCGGTTGGTGGTGCCGACCAAGCTAATGACGCGCTCAAAACAAGCTTTGTCTTCGACGGAAGCCGCCGCTCCTCCGAGGTTGAATACCGGGGCGAGGGGGGAGAGGGTGGGGGTTGAGACACCATGCTTATGTCATCCTAGAGCGATCTTGATACCCTCATGGTTTTGCCTCCCCTGCATACGCTAGTTCTTCACACCGAACCCGCGCCTTCATCACACAAGGATGCCTATCTCGGTGCATGTTGGCATTTGTTAAGTGCTAAAAGAATATAAAAAGGATTACGCAAGCGCCTGAGAACACCTACCATTGTAGCTTTTCCCTAGGATGAGTATTCTAGAGTATCGTATGCACAAAGGAAGCTTTGGCTAAAGCATTCTAATAAGTCACAATCATGTATCCACTAACTTAGCAAACCTTTGGACTATAGTGAGGAGGTAATTGTTAAAGGATAAGTAAAGCATAAAATAATAATCTACCTAAGATATCAAAAAGAATAACTAAACTAATCAAGAGGTCAAAAGAGAGATTAAGGTTCACGAGTACTTCTCTATTACTTAGGTTCTATGATAGCAATCATACCATAACACCGGGACATCGAGAACACTAGCCACGAGAAAAGAGATGAGAAGGGGGCTAGGAAGCTCCGACTACGGTCCTACAAACACCAACCCGAGCGTGCGTGGTGGAATAACGCCGCCATCAGGGCTGTCACCACACAGGGCTACCACAAACTATCCAGGTGGGGTTGGGTGCAATCTCGAGGTAACCTATAGCCTAGACACCAAGTCTATACTATAAATTACTACTCTAGCTACCATGAATAACTAGAATCCTCAATACGGCGGAGATCCCATGCAATAGCATAACAACTATACTTAACCATATATGTAAAACATGGAGATAAATAGAGAAGATAAATATGTGAATCATAAGTCTTGTAGAGAAGATACAAAGATATACCATACTCTGAAGACATCTCCAGAACAAGAGCATAGCTCCACTCTCCTTTACTCTTGATTAGATCTAAGTTAGATTTAATCTACTTCTAATTACATGGCTAATCTACTTCTAATTACATTACTAATCTACTTCTAATATACCTCTAATTCACTAATCCCGAGAGAGAGGTTATCCTTACATTGGGACACCTCTACAACCGAGAGATAATGAATAATGAGATAGAATGAATTAGGGTTTTTCACCACAGAGGCGAGGGGGTCTTCTTATATAGGCCTTGGCGATGAGCGTGAACCCTTGGATCAAACCGACCTTGGCAATGGTGTAGATACAACCTCAATGTCGGTGGTAAACCGACATAGAAAGCTGAGCTGGATTGGGCATTGTAGCACTTTGGCGCCGGGGGGTGGACATGGGCGCCCGAGGGGTGGCATGCCACCTCGGCCTCCCGTTTCTTACGGTGTCCTCCGGTACCTTCTAGAATGTTTTAGTCCACTTTTTTGGTCGAGGTTGCTTCACGGACAAGTCTGGTCTTCATATGCCTTATATATTACGGAACTTTCTCCATTATTCTCGCAATTATCTATTAAGTCCTTGAAATTATATAAATCACCAAAACTCATGGAATTATGTTAGTTAAACCCCTAGACTTATGTTAATATTCATTTTAAGCCCTTATCCAAGTTTAGTTGACTAGTAATATTATGCTATAACTTGGTGTCAACGAGTGCACTCGTTGTGGAGGAGTGGCCGGATTGTGTAAGTGCAATCAACCTCTAATGTGGGTTTTGGCGTTGATGACAATCTAAGTAGAGGACTAATGAGATTTATCGAGTTGACAAGCGGGCAATAAGCAAAGAGGACATTGCAAACCTAAAGGAGGAGTACCCGATTCGATTTCTTTGTTGGTACTTCAAGAAAGGAGGTTTATATTCATTTTACATTTTGAATTTGAGTATAGGACCGCCCGTACTATTAAGAGGGATTAGAATCACTTTGTGCCAAAGCGTGCAACCAAGTGCTCATTTTCTCACCACATAACCTCGGCTCTATACTTAGCGACCATCGCAACACTTTCTAATTCCTTCTTTGGCTAAAGGCTGGCGGCGGTGCCGCTTCGGGGAAGCGGCGGTGCCGGCTCTGCGGCAATGCCGCTTGATCATGGCGGCGGTGCGCTCGTGTTGACCGTTGGAAGGGGAGTATTTATACTTTCCCTTTCTACCCCCAACGGTAACTTTTTACGCTCCCTGCTCACTTTTTGAGAAAGCTCCCAAGTGCTCGGCTCTCTCTCCTCCATTGAAGCTCCTCACTCCCTCAAGCTAATCCATCGATTCCACCATCGATTCTTGAGTGTGAGGGCTGCAAACTTTCGATTGGAAGGGAGCTCCCTGATCTTCATCGTTCTAGAGGCACTTGGTTCGCACTTTGGCCGGCGGTTTTGGTTCTTTACTCTTGGAGCTTGCTCCTAGCCGGCTAGTCGCGTCGCCCTTGAGCTTGCCAACTTGTGTGGCAACCTAGGGAGGTTTGTAACACCCTCTTGCATCTAATACATCACCCCACATCTCTAGGATTCACTTCCTAGACTTGTGAACGAGGCAAAGAGGCAAACCTTTGTGGTGAGCTCATTCCTTTGTGGAACCTCAACAACGTGGACTTAGGCAAGCCTTTGTGGCGAGCTGAACCACGAGATAAATACCGTGTCACCGTGTGCTCGGTTACCTTACATTGCATATATATTGTTGTTGTTGAGAGGATTTAGGGTTTGTGGTCGATCTATTTCTATACCCTTGATCTGCTTGTTTCTAGTCTCGATCTACAGCTTATACCTGTCCAGGAACCTAGGAAAATTACTCGATCTACTTTTCATTGGATAGATTTTGAACTGTGAGCTAATCTTGTGCGGGGGGCGGCGGTGCCGCTTAGTGGAGCGGTGGTGCCGCTTCGAGAGGGGCGGTGCCGCTTGGCTCAAGCGGCGGTGCCGCTCGAGGACTGATCTTGTTTTCAAGTTGATTTTTGAAACAGGCCTATTCACCCCCCCCTCTAGGCGTCCGGCGATCCTACAAGTGGTATCGGAGCTAGTTTACGGGGAAGCGCTTCACCGCGTGAAGTATGGATACAGGAGGTGGTTCGAATCAAGGCGGGCCGAAGGCATCCACGCCAAGCCTACGGCTTCGGCGGGCGAGCTGTCTTCTTCATCTTCTTTCACCGGAACAACAGATTCGGAAAAAGAAGAGAAGCAAGGAGACAAAGAAAAGAGAAGAAAGCCGCCAAGGAAGCAAGAAAAAAGCGCGAGAAAGCCAAGAAGCAAGAAGAAGATGCAAGCATGCAGCTCATCGAGAAGCTCAAGAGAAGAGATGAAAGAAAAAGAATAAGAGAAGAAAGGCTCAAGAGAAGAGAAGAAAGAAGCAAAGAAAATGGTGGATCTTGATGCTCAATCAAGTGAGCTATCAAGTAGTTCGATGGAGGGGATGATGATGAGTCATATGTGCCAAAGAACAACAAAAAAAGGAGAAGAAGAAGGATGAGGCCAGCAGCAACAACAACAAATTTGCCGCCATATCCTTTAACTATAACTCTCTTTTTCTCTAACCGTGAAAGGAAGTCATTCATCAATGTTCCTTAGGGGAAGTTGCCTCATTTCGATGGGACAAACTATGCCAAGTGGAAACATGTGATGAGTGCCTACCTAAATGGCATTCACCCCGGTCTTTGGGATATTGTGTGTAGTGGATATGAGCCGCCCCGGTGAACCCCAAGTCACCCACAAATGAAGAGATGATAGCAGCCCACCTCAATGGTCAAGCTACAAGCATCCTCCTAAGTGCTCTAGATGGAAATGAGTACAATAGGGTGATGAATGTGAATGTGGCAAAGAAGATTTGGGACACCTTGGTACTTGCACATGAAGGTGTTGACAAAGTGAGAAAGGCCAAGATTGACTTGTTGAAGGCAAAGCTCAACCGGTTTGTGATAATTGAAGGGGAAGGTGCCCAAGAGATGTTTGACCGGTTGATGGTTCTTGTTGGGAAGATTAGAGGATTTGGAGATGAAGAGCTTGATGATCACAAGGTGGTGAAGATCATGCTTGAAGCCTATGCTCCAAGAAATGAGACCGTTGTCACCTTGATAAGAGACAAGAAGAAGTTTGAGCACTTCACTCCTAATGATGTGCTTGGGAGGTTGCTCACTTTTTACATGCAAAGAGAGGAAGCAAATGAGAGGAAGAAACTTGGTGAGTTGCAAGCCAAGTTGGATGGCCTCAAAATCAAGGATGTTGCTCTCAAAGCAAGCAAGTCAAGCAAGCCAAGCACCTCAAACAAGAACAAGGGCAGCAAGCAATCAACTTCAAATCAAGCCAAAGAAATGAAGAAAATGCAAGAGCACATTGATTCTACCTCCTCCTCAAGTGATGATGATGATGAGGGAGGTGTTGAGATCAATGATATGGCATTGTTCATCAAGAATTACCGCAAGTCCATGAAGAGGAATGGGTACAAGATGGTGCAAAGAAAGTTTCCAAACAAGAAGATGAGAACATGCTACAATTGTGGAAGCACCGAGCATTTTGTTGCGGATTGTCCATATGAGAACAAGAACAACAAGCACAAGAAGGACAACACCAACAATGACAAGAGGCAAGATTACAAAAGAAAGGGAAAGAACATGGGAGAAGCACACATTGGGCATGAGTGGGACTCAACTAAAGAGTCAAGTGAGGAGGATGTGAAAATGGCAACATTTGCTAGACAAGAGTCAACCTCCACACCGAAGCTCTTCTCCAACATGTCCGATGATGATGAAGATGGCTCCCCTCACATTTGTCTTATGGCAAAACGTGAGAAGGTACTTTCCAAAACTAAGACCTCTCCAACCCTTAGTAATGAATTTAGTGAACTTAGTGATAGCTCTAGTGATGATGGGTCTAGTGATGAAGAGTATGATAGCTTGACAAAGAATCTAGATCCCAAGACCAAAATATTTATCACTAAGATGATGGAAGATTTAGAGAGTGTCCAAGCCGAGTTGGAAACTAGAGAAGGTGAACTCACTAGACTTGAGAAGCTCTATGTTGACAACAAGGACGCTCTTGTAGTTGAAAGAAGTGAGGTGGTCTCTTTGCAAAAGAAACTTGTAAAAGAGAAAGAGGACCATGCTCTCACAAAGAAAGCTACTATTACTCTCAATGAAAAGTATTGTGACTTACAAGAAAAGCACAAAAGAACTTGAGGGGAAATATAGTCTTCTTTGGGAAAGCAACTCACATCTTTCTTCCACAAAAGGACAACTCTACACCTTCCACAAGCAATGGATGTGGTAAATGTTTCAACCTAGACTTGAAGAGTCATGCCACAAATCTTGCAAATATGGAAGCAATGAAAAAAGGAGATTGCTAGGCTCAACACTTTGGTTGGAAAAGAGAAGCAAACTATCAAGGAAACAGTGAGTGGCAAAGAGACACAACCAAAGAAGCCACAATATATTGATGGAAGAAATCCTAGAATCAAGGATGGGTTGGGCCACACTAGAGGAGCCAAGACAAATGGAAAAAGGCTGTAAATGGCTATGAGTGTGTCGGTTCGGAGCAAAGGGAAGATGAGTACCGAGATATGCGCACAGAGGCGGCCGACCCGCAGCCCGCCAGCAAAAGCAGCACAGCCGGCGGCGGTGCGCTATGGCCAGCGGCGGTGCCGCTGCCCTAAGAAAGGGAAGGCAACTCATCGACCTCCTGCCCGAAAACAGCCCATCGGGAAGGTTGCTTTCGGTCAAAGCAAGGTTGTGCGAGAAAAAAAGCGAGAAAACAGTTTGGGCCAATCCAACTAGATTTGCACACCATCCCAAGGCTCAATCAACTAGACAAAACCTGAGTTCTTGCTTTATGTTGAAGAACAACAGCAAGGGGAGGTGTATGCCAAATATGTTGGCAAGGACAGAAATGTTTTTACATACTTCTATTTGGGTTCCCAAAATTCTTGTGACTAACATGAAAGGTCCCAAGGAGCTTGGGGGCCTAAACTTGTGAACTAATCTGTTTTGCAGGCATACTCCTCCGGTGGATCAAGTTGGGTGCTTGATAGTGGATGTACAAATCATATGACTGGAGAAAGGAGTATGTTTTCATCATACTCTCCCAATGCCGATCCAAGTGACATCATTCGATTTGGAGATGACGCTAAAGGGAAGTGTGATGGGTCTTGGTAAAAATCGCTATCACAACTAACCATGATATATCCGATGTCTTGCATGTTGAATCCTTAGGATACAATTTGTTGTCGGTCTCACAACTTTGTGGGAAAGGCTACAATTGTCTCTTTACGGATGTTGGTGTGGAAGTTATTTGTAGGGAGGATTCCTCTATTGTCTTCACGGGCAAACTCAAGAATAAGCTCTACTTAGTTGATTTCAACAAAAGTGAGACCAAACTTGAGACTTGTCTAATGGCAAAATCTAGCATGGGTTGGCTTTGGCATCGCCGACTAGCTCATGTTGGGATGAGGAACTTGGCCAAACTGCAAAAGGACAACCACATCATTGGACTAACCAACATTGATTTTGACAAAGACAGGATTTGTAGCGCTTGCCAAGCCGGAAAGCAAGTAGGCGTACCTCACCCACCAAAGAGCATCATGACCACTACACAACCATTGGAGTTGATTCATATGGATCTCTTTGGACCGGTTGCCTACCTTAGTATCGGGGGTAATAAGTATGGACTTGTTATTGTTGATGATTATTCCCGTTTCACTTGGGTTTTCTTTGTCTTTGATAAGTGCGGTACAAGAGAAGGTGAAAACCTTCATTAGAAGGGCTCAAAGAGAATTCAAGCTTCCAATCAAGAAAATAAGAAGTGACAATGGAAGTGAATTCAAGAACACCCAAGTTGAAGAATTCCTTGATGAAGAGGGCATCAAACATGAGTTTTCGGTTCCATACACCCCTCAACAAAATGGAGTTGTAGAGAGGAAAAATAGAACACTTATTGACATGGCAAGAACAATGCTAGATGAATACAAGACTTTGGACATCTTTTGGTGAAGCCATCAACACCGCTTGTCATGCAATCAACCGCCTCTACCTCCACAAGAAACTCAAGAAGACATCTTATGAGCTTCTAACCGGTAAGAAACCTAAGGTGTCATACTTTAGAGTGTTTAGGTGCAAGTGTTTCATTCTTAACAAAAAGCCCCGAACCTCTAAATTTGCACCTAAGGTTGATGAAGGTATACTTCTTGGGTATGGATCAAATGAGCATGCCTATCGTGTCTTCAATAAAACCACCGGTAGGGTTGAAGTCACTATAGGCGTGACATTTGATGAATCTAATGGCTCTCAAGTAGAGCAAGTTGATCAAGATGTTGTAGGGAAAGGAGGATCCACCTTGTGAAGCTATCAAGCAATTGGCTATTGGTGACATTCGGCCACAAGAAGATAAAGCCAACGAAGAAGAGGATCACCAAGATGTTCTTTGCACCAATTTCCGTTGGACGTGCTTCGATGACGGGGGCAGCCCACTCCTGCTGAAATTCAGCGAGTGGCGGTGCCGCTGTTGCATTTCTTAAGCGCAATCACTAGAAATAGGTTTAGAACCCATCTCTAATAACGGCGCCGAGAAATGCGCCGTTGACATTCCCAAGTGAAACCACCGTGTTGGTGATCTGAGCGGGATTATCAACGGTGATAGATCTTGCCAAACAAGATATTCATCAAAGCGCACGGATCTATCATTGTAGCATTTCACCCGGAAGTATTCAGGTATCGTTATTTATATTTTCCCAAAGGAAGGCATGGTGGAAAAGGATCTAATAGAGACATGAACAGGATAACATGACTATGTAATGGACCAATGCTCATAACAGGGATATAAAGGGCGGTAAATGGATAACTTGACACACTCACTCGAGCCAAACTCAAGGATAAAGATAAATAAGGAATAAAGAAAGTCCTAAGTGGAGCATATAGATTCTAGTCATGGTCGTGCATAGAACCGGTTGATAGTTAGGCAACACGCATGAGAGGAGGTCGGAGCTAAGAATGAAATGGACGGGGAGACCTCCTCGAGCATCCGCCCCGAAGGAAGGCATTTACGAACTCCTACAACACACACGAGCGTGGGGGATTTCAAGGGATGGTCAAGGCTTGTCACGACCAAGCCGCCTACCCCCTCAACCGTGGCATGCACTCATATTCGAAGGATACCCGACATCCGGACACCACGCCCCGCATACTAGGACACTACTCATGTCCCCCATGGCCCCCACCCTACGGATGGACGGAATAGGACACGAGCAAGCCCCGAAGGACACAACGAACCGCCATTCAAAGACAATCCCGACACTACCCAATTATATTGCATGAATGGTTTAAGCATAAAGTTCTATATGACGATATCACAACATAGAAACTATAGACTAGTTCATGTGTCATGATCATGTCAAGAACAACATGTTAGATCATAAGATAAATCATGAGGCATAGAAATAACATAAAGACTCTAATCCTAATGCACAACCAAGATAAGATAAGAGCAAGGCTTTGGAAGAATACCATAGAAAGATTTATTCCCGGAATCCATCTTCCAAGGAGCCAAGCCCTCCTTGGTAGCTTTGCCTAGCTCCACATCCTAAACTACTAAGAAGAGGAAGAAGAAGAAGTAGAAGAAGAAGAAGAAGAAAGGGAGAAGAAGAAGAAGAAGAAAAAGAAGAAGAAAGGGAAAAGAAGAAGAAGAAGAAGAAGAAGAAGAAGAAGAAGAAGAAGAAGAAGGAGAGAGGCTACATTGTGAGGTGTGTGTTACAAGTGAGGGAGTGCCCATCTATTTATAGGACCTTCACCATGGGATCCTCTCTTGGCTAAGCCATTTGGTACTAATCCCGCACCATTTTCTGGGCAAGCAAACACCGCCTCCAAACTTTTTAGGTCGAGATGGGCCGCCAGGACGAAGATGGGCCGGTTTGGCCTCCGGATGGGTGCGCGCGCACCTAAGGTGCGCCCGCACCAATATTTTGTCCGTTTGGGCTGAAACTTTGCATGAGCACGTGGGCCTCGGAGTTAGCCGTTTCGAGTATTCGTTCGCTGAAATCCGATTTCGTATGAGAAAGTTATGCCCAAAACATTGAACCCATGTCCTGCGGTCCGTTTATCATTTCATGTTGGACTCGGGCCTCGGCCTCTTGGGCTTGTGCTTGGATATTGATATTTTATGGACTTTTCTCCCTCGGGCTTGATGTTCTCGGGAATGCGCTTTTCGGGGAGGCGCCTTTTTGGTGCATTTTCCACTTGGTTTTTATATAAATCACGCAAAACATTATTTGACACTACAAGTGGAATTATGTCAATAATAAATGTATATGTGTGTAGTAAGGTATAGTTTCACCCCTTATTGGTAGAATGTTGACGTTAAAAATATGTCGTTGGTGACCGTCAACAAACTCCCCAAGCTTACCCTTTGCTTGGCGTCCTCGAGCAAAGATAAGTACTTGGTTGTTGATGAGGAGTTGCTACTATGCCGATTATGTTTCACAAGTGCCGGGGTTATAGTAAGATTTTCTACTAGAGTTTGGATAAAATGGCATGCCTTTGCTCACCCTTTATTACCTTTCATCGTAGCGGGGCTTTTTAGCTTTTCTCAAAGCCTTAGGCGGTTGCCGATAGAACGGTTATAACGTAAATACTTTTCATTCATCCTTTTGATCAACTTTCTCATCCAGGATTTATTTATTTAAGTTCTATTTTGTTTTTCGAGAAAGTATGGGCTTTATTGCTATATATTTTTTTTTTTTGGAGAGGTGGGCTTTGCTCGCCCTAGACTTTGTCTTTTATTTCCTCTCTTTTTTTTTTTTTTCTTTTTTTTTTTTTGGAGATGTGGGCTCTACTCGCCCTTGGACACATGTCCATTTTTCATCTCTCTTTTTCTCTCTTTTTTTTTTTTTTTTTTTTTAGCATAGCCCATATCATTTCTCTTTTCTTTCAAATTAGATTTCCGGATGTCAAGTTTCTCTTTTTGGACGAAATCATAGCAAATCCATTTGTACCATATCATACTTGGCAACAACTTAGACTAGATAGAGCCTATGCAACCCACATGAATCAGGTTTTTCAGGATGAGTTTTTAGACTTAGCCAATAATCCCAAACTTTAGAGAAATTCGAATTATAAACTAGGCACAGGCGAAACATAAGACGAGCAACTATTCATCATTTCAACAGGGGGTAGAACTAAACATTTCTACAACACATATATATGGAGCGGAATATCCCCTCTCTCTCTTTCTTCTTCCCCTCTTTTTTTTTCTTATTCTCATACCTCATCATTCATATAAGATAAGAAAATAACTGAATGGAATGTGAGATACGAGTTACCTTTGTGGGAGTCCTCCCCCAAGCTAGCTTTTGACTTACCTTCGGTTTATGAATGTTGCTAGCTTGTGAACGCTATGAATAGATCTTTGATTAGCATCGCGTTTTTTGAGCGTGCGGGAGACTCCCCCCAAGCTTGTCTTGTGATGGTCTTGGAAGAGCGGGACAACCATTCTTGGGGTTTCAAAGGTTTTTTATTTTTTTTATTTTATCATTATCATTATTTTTTTAGTTCACCAAACAACTTCGATCTCCATTGTCATCTCTTGGACTTACCCTCATGATGTTTGATAAATTCTCGCAGGGGCTTAGTCCATAGATTTGACCAAAATCTACACTAGCGACTCTAGTTCAATAATCGGACTCGACTCCATGTTTAATCGATTAAGGTAGACTTTTTGACCTAAGCACCATGCTTAATTCAAAACGCCTATGGAAGTATGATCAACTAGTATGACAAAAAAACTTCCAAACTTAAACGTGCCAATATAGAAAGAGGAAGCATGAAAGAGCAATAAGATTCATCCAATGAAGATGAAGACTTTGAAAGGTGAACAAAAAGATTAAATCTTTTTTTTTACTAAAAAAATTATTCAGAAAAAATATGTTTTATTGAAAAAAAAAATATATATTTTTTCTTAGTTTTTTTTTCATAGAAGAATTTATTTTACTTATAAAGATTTTTTATATATATATTTTATATAATAATTTTTTTGTTAATTTTGATAATAAAATATTTTATAAAACATATATTTTTTTAAATATACCCGATTTTTTTTTTTTTTCTTTTTTGAAATATACCCATTTTTTTTTTCTTTTTGAAATATACCCCATTTTTTAAAAAAAATATTTACTTTTAGATTTTTGTGTAGTAAATTTTTTTTTTTTTTTTTTTGATAGTAAAATATTTTATAAAACACTTTTTTTTTTGGAAGGTAATGGGCCGAGGAGGATGAGAGTGTAGGTTTCTCATTACCTTGGTAGGGTCCTCCCCAAGCTAGCTTAATGCTCATCGGATCGGGGTTGTACCCCCGTGCTTTTGGTCTTTTCCTGCATGGTTAGTATATGGTAGATTCGCGAGTGGACTTATCATCCTCTGCGATTACCAAATTTTTGAAACATATGCGCAGGAAGGAGCAAAAGAGCATCTTGTTTTTTTTTTTTTCAAAGACTTTTATTTTAGGATTTTATTATCAAGGGAGAACATATAAAAGTTTCACCAAACTTTTCATACTCAAACAAGGCTAAGATAAAGATGCAATATAAGTTTAGCCTTTGTTTTATCTCCATCAAAGAATAATTCTACTTTTGTTTATGATGTCAGCCCTAGGTTCATTAGTCAAAAATTGACACCATGTCAAATTTTGATTAAAGAAGACCATTTTAACCCAAGCACCATGCTTGATTTAAAAAGATCTATGGATGTATCACATGGATCCATGTAAACACATCCAAACCCAGACCATATTTCATAAACAAAGAAGACATGATTTTTTTTATATGGAGATAAGTATGAGTAAAAAGAATTGGTGAATTATTACCTTTGCGTACCTGAGTGTTTGTGTACCAACCACGCATGAAGGCAAGGTGTTGAAACTCTCGCGGTGGTAGCTTGATAATCCATCTCAGGCGGGCCACAAGGCTTAGGTGATACACACAGGTAGTGTATATGGACCATGGGCCTTAGTGGTCACAAAGGTGTAAAGGAGGATGTTCCTCCTTTCCTTTTTACCTTCTTTTTTTTTTTTTTCTTTACTTTTTTTTTTTTTTTCTTTTATTGGACCTTTGTGTACCTGGAGTGTACTTGACCGGACAGCTTGAGGATAGAGTTCATAATTGCTTTGTGTCGATGGCATGATGATCTTGGTTTGGTTATGACTTCTGGCCGGGAGCGGAGGGAGACATACGAACTCACTCAGTGCAACAAAGGTCTTGGGAGAGAAAGATCCCTTCTTGCTTACATGGAAGCAATGCGGGGGTGGAGTCACGTGTCTTCATTGTTTTACTTTGACCATGTAGGCCTAACCTGCTCCTCTCTCCTCTTATTATATAATTTTTTTTTATATATATATATCTCTTTTTTTTCAACTCTCTTTTTTTTTTTCTTTTCCTTTATAGCAAAGGGAGGCTAATCTCTTATTCATCTCTCTTTTTTTTTTCATCATTTTTTTTTTCTTTTTTTTTTTTTTTTTTTTTTTTACTCGAGCTCTTTTTTTTTATAATCCCCTTGGTGCACTTGGAACTTGATATTCTCACCATCTTCCCTCACACACTTGGACTTTCGTAAAAAAGTCAAATGTGCAAAGTCAGGGTCTCCTTTTGAGTGTGTTCCTCCACCCAAGAGCATCAAAGTTTTCTTGATGTAGCCCCCATGTTTTCAAGCGTCGCGTGCCCCTTTGTTCTTCTTAGTCTCCACCTGAAATGGTTAGCGACAAGAATACCCGAAGGTGCATACTAACTTGATAACAAGTCCTTGCTTTTTATTTATAAGATTTTTTTTCTTTTTATAAGAGTTTTTTTTTATAAAATATTTTTTTTCTTTTAGATAAACCTGTTATGAACAAAGGTTACTACACATGCATATTATCATGACGAACATGTTCTAAAAGATGCCTTATAAAAAACCAATGCCTTCCCCGGCAACGGCGCCAGAAATGCTTGTTGCATTTCTTAAGCGCAATCACTAGAAACAGGTTTAGAACCCATCTCTAATAACGGCGCCAGAAATGCGCCGTTGACATTCCCAAGTGAAACCACCGTGTCGGTGATCGAGCGGGATTATCAACGGTGATAGATCTTGCCAAACAAGATATTCATCCAAAGCGCCGCGGATCTATCATTGTAGCATTTCACCCGGAAGTATTCAGGGTATCGTTATTTATATTTTCCCAAAGGAAGGCATGGTGGAAAAGGATCTAATAGAGACATGAACAGGATAACATGACTATGTAATGGACCAATGCTCATAACAGGGATATAAAGGAACGGTAAATGGATAACTTGACACACTCACTCGAGCCAAACTCAAGGATAAAGATAAATAAGGAATAAAGAAAGTCCTAAGTGGAGCATCTGATTCTAGTCATGGGCGTGCATAGAACCGAGTTGATAGTCGGGCAACACGCATGAGCAGGAGGTCGGAGCTAAGAATGAAATGGACAGGGAGACCTCCCGGAGCATCCGCCCTGAAGGAAGGCATTTACGAACTCCTACAGCACACACGAACGTGGGGGGATTTCAAGGGACGGTCAAGGCTTGTCATGACCAAGCCGCCTACCCCCTCAACCGTGGCATGCACTCATATCCGAAGGATACCTGGCATCCAGACACCACGTCCGCATACTAGGACACTACTCATGTCCCCCATGGCCCCCACCCTACGGATGGACGGAATAGGACACGAGCAAGCCCCGAAGGACACAACGAACTGCCATTCAAAGACAATCCCGACACTACCCAATTATATTGCATGAATGGTTTAAGCATAAAGTTCTATATGACGATATCACAACATAGAAACTATAGACTAGTTCATGTGTCATGATCATGTCAAGAACAACATGTTAGATCATAAGATAAATCATGAGGCATAGAAATAACATGAAGACTCTAATCCTAATGCACAACCAAGATAAGATAAGAGCCAGGCTTTGGAAGAATACCATAGAAAGATTTATTCCCGGAATCCATCTTCCAAGGAGCCAAGCCCTCCTTGGTAGCTTTGCCTAGCTCCACATCCTAAACTACTAAGAAGAGGAAGAAGAAGAAGTAGAAGAAGAAGAAGAAGAAAGGGAGAAGAAGAAGAAGAAGAAAAAGAAGAAGAAAGGCAAAAGAAGAAGAAGAAGAAGAAGAAGAAGAAGAAGAAGAAGGAGAGAGGCTACATTGTGAGGTGTGTGTTACAAGTGAGGGAGTGCCCATCTATTTATAGGACCTTCACCATGGGATCCTCTCTTGGCTAAGCCATTTGGTACTAATCCCGCACCGTTTTCTGGGCAAGCAAACACCGCCTCCAAACTTTTTCAGGTCGAGATGGGCCGCCCGGGACGAAGATGGGCCGATTTGGCCTCGGATGGATGGGTGCGCGCACCCTAAGGTGCGCCCGCACCAATATTTTGTCCGTTTGGGCTGAAACTTTGCATGAGCACGTGGGCCTCGGAGTTAGCTTCGTTTCGAGTATTCGTTCGCTGAAATCCGATTTCGTATGAGAAAGTTATGCCCAAAACATTGAACCCATGTCCTGCGGTCCGTTTATCATTTCATGTTGGACTCGGGCCTCGACCTCTTGGGCTTGTGCTTGGATATTGATATTTTATGGACTTTTCTCCCTTGGGCTTGATGTTCTCAGGAATGCGCTTTCCAGGGAGGCGCCTTTTGGTGCATTTTCCACTTGGTTTTTATATAAATCCTGCAAAATATTATTTGGCACTACAAGTGGAATTATGTCAATAATAAATGTATATGTGTGTAGTAAGGTATAGTTTCACCCCCTTATTGGTAGAATGTTGACGTTAAAAATATGTCGTTGGTGACCGTCAACAGCCGCTCCCTCCACCTCAGCAACATCTACTCCAACTCCTGCATCACCAGCTAGATCCCTTGATCTTGCTCCAATACTTGAAGCTGATGATGACTATGAAGAAGAAGTTGAAGATGATGGAGTTGATCATCCATGGCTACGACAAACCGTCCAACGGGATCATCCCGTTGAGAACATTCTTGGGAGTCTTCGAAGGGGAGTAACTACTAGATCACATCTTGCTGCATTTTGTGAACATTACTCTTTTGTCTCCTCTTTGGAACCTACCAAGGTAGAAGATGCTCTCAAGGATGCCGATTGGTTGCTAGCCATGCAAGAAGAACTCAACAACTTCAAGAGAAACGAAGTTTGGGACTTGGTAGAAAGACCAAAGACAAACATCATTGGTACAAAATGGGTCTTTCGAAACAAGCAAGATGAAGATGGTCAGGTTACAAGAAACAAGGCAAGATTGGTTGCTCAAGGTTTCACTCAAGTAGAGGGCTTGGACTTTGATGAGACGTATGCACCGGTGGCAAGACTAGAAGCAATTCGCATTCTTCTAGCCTTCGCTGCCCATCATGACTTCAAGCTATATCAAATGGATGTCAAGAGTGCATTCCTCAATGGTCCTTTACAAGAGGAAGTCTACGTTGAGCAACCACCGGGTTTTGAAGACCCCAAGTATCCTAACCATGTTTACAAGCTTCGTAAGGCGTTCTATCGGCTTAAGCAAGCACCAAGAGCATGGTATGAATGCCTTAAGGAGTTCTTGCTTAAACAAGGCTTTGTCATAGGGAAGGCCGATCCTACTCTCTTTACACATAAAGTTAATGGTGATATCTTTGTGTGCCAAATATATGTCGATGACATAATATTTGGTAGTTCTAATCATGTGTATGTTGAGCAATTTAGTAGGACTATGACAAAGAGGTTCGAGATGTCCATGATGGGTGAGCTCAAGTTCTTCCTTGGCTTCCAAGTCAAACAAATGAAGGAAGGGACTTTTATTAGTCAAACCAAGTACACCCATGATGTGTTGAGGAAATTTGATCTAGCTAAGGCTAAGCCGATCAACACTCCAATGCCAAGCAATGGGCATCTTGACCTTGATGAAGAAGGGGCTGCCGTTGATATAAAGGTATATCGTTCCATGATCTGCTCTCTTCTTTATCTTTGTGCATCTAGGCCCGATATTATGCTTAGTGTGTGCATGTGTGCTAGATTTCAAGCTAATCCAAAGGAATGTCACTATGTGGCGGTTAAGAGAATCTTGAGATATCTAGTACACACCCCAAACCTTGGCTTGTGGTATCCCAAGGGTTCCAAGTTCAATCTACTTGGCTATTCGATTCGGACTATGCCGGTTGCAAAGTAGATAGAAAAAGCACCTCGGGGACATGTCAATTCCTTGGACGGTCCTTGGTGTCTTGGAGCTCTAAGAAGCAAAATTGTGTAGCCCTATCCACCGCCGAGGCCGAGTATGTTGCGGGCGCATGTTGTGCTCAACTACTTTGGATGAAGCAAACCTTAAAAGATTTCGGATGTCATTTCACAAAGATACCTCTTCTTTGTGACAACGAAAGTGCCATCAAACTCATAAATAACCCGGTAGCACACTCTAGAACAAAACACATAGACATCATTTGGCATTTGTTAAGTGCTAAAAGAATATGAAGGATTACGCAAGTTTACGAGAACACCTACCATTGTAGCTTTTCCCTAGGATGAGTATTCTAGAGTATCGTATCCACAGGGGAAGCTTTGGTTAAAGCATTCTAATAAGTCACAATCATGTATCCACTAACTTAGTAAACCACTAGACTATAGTGAGGGGTAATTGTTAAAGGATAAGTAAATGTCAATGCATAAAATAGTAACCTACCTAAGATATCAAAGAGTAGCTAAACTAATCAAGAGGTCAAAGAGAGAGATTAGGGTTCCCGGGTACTTCTCTATTACTTAGGTTCTATGATAGCAATCATACCAAAACACTTCGGGACATCGTAACACTAGCCACGGAAAGAGATGAGAAGGGGGCTAGGAAGCTCCGACCACGGTCCTACAAACACCAACCCGAACGTGGTGGAATACATCGGCCATCGTGGTCACCACCACAGGGCTACCACAAACTATCCGTGGGGTTGGGTGCAATCTCAGGTAACCTCTAGTCTAGACACCATGTCTACACTATCAATTACTACTCTAATCACATATGATAACTAGAGCACTCGATGCGGCGGAGATCCCATGCAATAGCATAACAACTATACTTAACCATATATGTAAAACATGGAAGTAAATAGAGAAGATAAATATATGAATCATAAGTCTTGTAGAGAAGATACAAAGACATACCATACTCAAGACATATCGAGCAGGAGCATAGCTCCTCTCTCCTTATTCTTGATTAGATCTAAGTTAGATCTAATCTAGTTCTAATTACATGGCTAATCTATCTCTAATTACATATCTAATCTACTTCTAATCTACCTCTAATTCACTAATCAGAGAGAGGTTATCCTTACATTGGGACACCTCTACAAGCGAGAGATAATGAATAGAATGAGATAGAATGAATTAGGGTATAGCCCGGGGTCGGGGGTCTTCTTATATAGCCCTTGGCGATGAGCGATAGCCCTTGGATCAAACCGACCTTGGCAACGGTGTAGATACAACCTCAAAGTCGGGTTACAAACCGACCTATGAAGATAAATTTTGGATCGGGCTCGAGGACTGGCGGCCGGAGAGAAAAAGGCCTGGCGGCCGCCAGTCTCTTGTGGAATTATGAGTTCATATTTTGTGGGTGCGTCGGTCTCATCGATAGCTTCGTAATGACTGGTATTTTGCAGGAAACGGAGTCCGTATGAGAAAGTTATGACCGTTTTAGTGAACTCGCTCTCGCGAACTGATATCTTTTGATTACGGACTCGAATATAGCAAACAATATATCCGTTTTGATCGTCTCGACGAGCTCTTTACAATGGTGCTATCTGAGAATATGTTTGTAACATGTTTATGCTTCATATATCTTGCAATCTCTAGGCTTTTATTGTTTAGTCCCACGAAAATATATAAATCACCAAAACTTGTGGAACTATGTTAGTAAAGCCCCTAGTCTATGTGATTATTCATTTTATGCCCTTATTTTATGTTTAGTTGACTATTAATATTATGCTATAACAGGTGTCAACAAGTTCCCCCAAGCTTACCCTTTGCTAGTCCCTAGCAAAGTCAAACTTAGCATTGGATCAGGAGTTGCTGCAACGCTTTCACACCTCAAAAGTACACATGCTTTCAAACAAAAATTTCTCTCCGGACAAAGATAAACTTTTCAAACTTTATCTTATCCAATTACCTTTTACCTCTTGGGGCTTATAATCTTTTTTCTTCAATCTTGGGTAATTGAAAGATAGAACAGTCAAGTCGAACACTATATCTCAAACTCTTTTGATCAACTGTCCTTACGGAGTTTTTACAAGTTTTCAAAATAAAACTCAAAGTTCCTCAATATGACTCTCTCTAATCTCTCATTTGTGGTATTTGTGGATCCTCTCTAAGGCAATAAGATAGTGTTGCCCTACTCTCATAGTATGTAGTATTTTTGGTTAAGGCAATAGCATACTATGCCTTCTTTTTCTCTCACCCTATATCTAAGGCTTATATATATCCGGAGCTTACGGGTAGGAGAAAATAATTTATTTTCTTACTAAACATATATCGTAAATTCAAGCAATGGATCCAAAGATACAAGTCACACTTGATTAAGTGGTGCATGTGTATGGTGGATAGAATATGGTATGGAATGTAGTAAAGTATGAAGTAAATAGAATAGATGATGAGAAATCTTACTTTTGCTCCTTTTAGGAATCTTCTCTCTTTTTGATTTTTTTTTTGTAGAGAACCTGGGTTGTATCTCTTTCTTTTCTTTTTCTTTCTTTCTCTTTTTTTTAACAAGAGAGGTGGACTCTGCTGGCCCTCGGACTTGTGTCCATTATTTCCTCTCGTATAAAGATGTGGGTTCTCTTCGACCCTCGGACACTTGTCCATTATTCATCTTTATTTTTAGAGATGTGGGCTCTACTCGCCCTCGAACATTTGTTCATTATTCATCTCTTTTCTTTAGGGAGGTAGGCTCTACTCGCCCGTAGGACTTTTGTCCATTTTTCATCTCCCTTTTTCTTTTTAAAGATATACAACCCGGATCTCTTTTTGCAATAACTTTTTGAGAGGTATAAATGATGGAGCTTTTGTAAGATATTGGCTAGCAATGAATGAGTGGATGAGTATATATGGTGTATATGTGGTAGATGTGTACTTCGAGGATAGAAATAACATATAGTGCAATGTAGTGGAGTGAAGTGGAGTGTATATGATCAGCATGACAAGTTTCTAAGGGTCGACAAAGATTGAACAAACTCAATGCAAAGCAAGCGAGCCTATATATTTTTCAAAAAGTTTTCCTATTCTAAGGAGCATGTATATATATGGCTGTGGTAGGAGGTTCACACTCTTGTCACACAGGAACTTATCATGTGTATTTTCAATTTTCAAAAGATAAATCTCGAAATCTAGTATCACTAGGAGTAAGATCAAATAGCAGCTCAGACTATCATATATCATATCCGTCAATTACCTAGACTTTAGAGCAAGCATTTGCAACCCATAGGTTTCAGGTCTAGAGTAAATATCAAATCAAAGTAATTTTGCAAATGGAGCTCAAGAGAAATTAAGCTTGAAAGCTAGGTACTAGAAAAGTATAACAAATGAGCAACTATTCATCATCTCCATGGCTCTGATTATCTTTAGAATTTATTTTATTCTCACACTCTAATAAAGACTCTTTAATAAAGACTCGATCGACTCTATTTATTTGGTTTCCATAATTATGCATCTTTTTATTTCTTTCTAATAAAACAAACATATCTAGCTAGTAGTAAATAAAATAAAGGGATACTTATCTGGATACATGGGGGTTGCACTCCCCCAAGCTTGATGTTGACATAGTCTTCATTGCTCTTGATGGTTGGAAGTAGAGGTAGATAGTGATGGTGGTTGATTGATCTTCTTTAATGCTAGACACCATATGTGTCATGTCTCTCTTCCTTGGGATCTCTTTGAACTCAAATAGACAACAAAACTAGTGGAACTTGATTAAGCGTTAGGGGTTAGCCACATTGCTTTTTGTCCATGCGGAAATCTTTTCAAAGACATTAAATATTTTTGGGGTTTTCTATGCAAATAAGGATGACGATGCATGCATATTTATTTTATTTATTTTTTATGCCACCACAGTGAATATCCTTGTGGGTTGTTACACACCACAAAATTACTCACATGGGGCTTAGAGTTTTTCAAAGTATATGCAACAAACAAATATTTATTTTTCTTTTTCTAATGCAAGGCTAGTAATATAAATATGCTAAAGGAAAATAATTATGCAATGCAAGGAAGTAAATATGCTATGCATGTGGATAACTACCGATCTTACCTTTTCGGCGAGGATTCAGTGTTTTAAGTCCTCTGAACGAGACTTTTTACCTTGTTATTTCCTTGAATGTATTATCCGATCTTAACGGTTATGCTCCTTGAGATGGTGAAGGACGATGTCACCCATGTTCTTAGCTGGTCTTATGAGTTGGAGTGAAGTATAAGCGACTTCTTGTTTAGTGTGCATGCTTGTAGGACATTCACTTGTTGAATTGCGGAGAGATCGGTAGACTTCTCCACCATTTTGCTCAAAGTGTGTCCCGCTTGCAAAGTCATGGTAGAGATTGTTGACAGTTCTTTAGTGTTACCACTAAAGGACCGATACACCTAAGTATGGCAACGTAAACCGCAATTGCACGGTTTGTCGGTGTAGCTTTTCACCAGGAGTATTCCAGGTATCGATTTCCACGAGGAACGTGAAGTGAACTAACAAAGAATCAAGACTCGTCCTATGATGACACAAGGTGTGTATTTGGTAGTTGAGTTGAGAGGTTTTCTATAGCTATGATATCCGGATAGGCTAGGTTGCTAAACGTGGCTTTATCAGCCCTCGGACACTTGGAGGCAGTAGGTGATAATCTGGTGAATAAAGTCACCACTACCAAACTACTATTTTTTGGAGCCTTACCTTTTAAGAACTTGCCTAAACACGTGGTGATCTATACGAGAGACCAGAAGGGCTGTCACTACCTTCTTGGCTATCACAATCCATCCGTGCAAACAAGCGGCATACACGGTAAGGTATAGCCTAGACACCACGTCTACGCTAACTCTTACTATTCTAACCCCTGTACTTAGCTAGGCTAGAACACTCTACTAAAGCAAAGCAATGTACCAATGAAGAGCAGTGAATAGCTACTATACTAAACCAGATATGCAAAGTATAAAAGAACTCAGATGTATTACTCACTAGAAGAAGTACACCCGCAGAGGTACACCTCGGAGGAGATTCCCGACAGACCCGGGGCTTCCTCCAGAAGACTTCCCTCTCTCACTCTACTACTACACTAAAGGAGCAGGGCTTCGCCTACTACATTGGAGTGGAGTTCTCCTTGTGGTCATGCCTTGGAAGTGAGGGGGTGGGGGGTGTTTATAGCCCAAGGTGGAGTAGGGGCTACTCCGGCGCCATGTCATCGTCCGCGTGACCTCTATTGCCCTCCGTTGGATCAAACCGCCATGCAACCGCCTTAAGATCAACGTGTGAGGTAATTTCAGCATGTGGACAATGTGATGGGCGTGGGAGGACGTCCTTGGCCAAATGGGCCATGGTCGGCCGACCATGGTCCATGACTGTGGGCCACCCCCCGTTTGGGAACATTGGCCCCACTGTCGGTTTACGTGTCTTGAGTCCGGAACTTGCCGTGGACGTTCATTTTGTACCAACACGATCCATGGGGCGTATTGACGGACCAATCAGGTGCCTTCTCTTGTTCCCCCCACATTAGTGATGTGGCAGGTCGCATTGGAAGAGTTTGGGCCAAAGTATCATGGTCGGCCGATGCTGGTCCATTGGGCCTTGGCCTTCTCCAACTCTTCTAGAAGGTGTCCCCACATGTCAGGATGTCTCAGGATGAAATGGTCATGCATCGGCCGATGTAGGTCTTGTGGCCAAATGACTTCAAATTTTGTGTGGAAGCTTCATAGGACATGGAGATCATGATGGTGGTGTCAAATTGTCCAATGGCCATACTTGGGGTGTTGACTGGATGGTGACCAAATGTGTCATTTCAGCCAGAGTTCCACTAGTTTCACATCTGTATACAAAGAATGACATCTACATGTGGAACTAGGTTATTTGCATAAGAAATCATTGTTTATATGTATGTTAGCTTCCAAAAGGAGTACTTTGTTGACGGTTTGACTATGTAAAAACAGGGGTATTTCTACCGTCAACAAGATCCCCCCACACTTACATCTTTGCTTGTCCTCAAGCAAAGGAGGGAGGTTGAAGTAAACATGGACAAAACACTTATGAGATATTGAACTACCATAAGATTATTTCTAAGCATTTCCTATGTGAGTGGGATATGTGGTTGTGTCTATCATAAATCCTTGAGAAGTTGGGAAATGGAATAGTTCAAAGCAAGTCATCTTCCGCATTCACATCTTAGTTCTTGGAGTTTTTTTTTATATATATATATAAGTTAAAAAAAAGAAAATCACATAGATCACTTATACTCCTCGATTGGGTACTCTCAAGTCACTCAATAGTGTATAGATCCTCACCACGGCATAACATGAAAGTGCCTTTTTGTTTCATCCTACTACAAAGGTCTATGTGGAGCTGAGGTAGGGATAAACATGATTGCATACTTGCATTGCATATATTGTAAAGTCAAAACTAGGATCCTAAGAGAAAAGTATCATGCCCTTAGATCAAGAATGTGCATGTGTGTGGAAAATATGGATAACTTTGTTTTGCTCCTTCATTGGATGTGATCTCTCTCTCTACCTTATTATTATTATTATTATTGAGACATGGCTATCATAAATATACATACTTGGACCTTCATGTGTCCAACTTTTTTTTTTTTTTGGAGAGGTGGGTTCTACTCACCCTCGGACTTGTGTCCATTATTTCCTCTCTCTTTTTTTTTTTTTTTTTTTTTTTTACTTTTGCATAGCTAATGTCTCTTTTCACCATCTATATATCTATAGAGATCACAACTTAAAGCATAGAGCATTTTGATGGTGGAACTGGGAAAAGGGATGTAGTGCGTACTTCTAGTGTAGAAGTAGCATATAGATGTGGAGTGTACGTGATCTTGATCTTGGGAGCATGATATAATCCTCAACAAGGGTCACTAGATTTGCCAAAACTCAATACAACTGCAAGTAGCGTATATGGGGCGCTGAACATGTATGAGTAATGCATATGGCTTTGGTTGGTATTTTCATCATTGAGGAGTGTGTGACACTATGGTTTTATGTTTTTATCAAGACAAATCTCCAAGTACCTTGAGTAAAAAGAGGTTGATGCATAAGCTCGAACTATATCACAAGTCACAACATCTTAGTCAATATGACTTTTCCCTAATAATGTATTTTTCCCACAAACATAAGTTTGCACAAGAAATAAACTTTATGACAGATTTTATCTTCAAGATGTCATGAAAATGTTACTTCTTCAAAGTTTTATTTTCAGGTGCTTCTTCTAGTTTTATAATTATAAATTAAAAAAAGGGATAAAAACGAATAGATATAATCTAAAATGAATAGAAAAATGAGGGGATGAGAATTGCAAAACCGGTGGGGAAGTGTCTCGGATGCCGACAGGGTGGGCGGGGGTCCAAGGTGGCATCGGCCGATGCCACTTTGGAGCTCTCGACAAATCGGCCACCGTGGTGCTCTTCCTCTCATCGATAGATCAATCCTGCACCGGGCGGTTTCCAATTCTTGAAAATTGATTGGTCGGCCGACCAACCTTTTGTGGCCGTTCGGGCTCAAATTTTCACAAGTGTGTTCTTGATGCGAAGGTGATCAACGTGGCGGGGTCCAAACATTGTGATCATACGTTAGGTGGTCGGCCGATGTGCCTCTTATGGCCATTCAGGCTCAAATTTTCACAGTGTGTTCTTGATGCGAAGGTGATCAACGTGGCAGGGTCCAAACGTTGATATCCTTCTGTTGGGTGGTTGGCCGATCACCCCCACACTGGCTTTTGCACGGCCTGAGACACATCAGCAAAGAAAACATCAAGTGCAGGTGTTCTGCTAGTGGAAAAACACTAGCAGAACTCAAATGTTCATTTTTTTAGAGATTTCATACGATGGACGTAACTCAGGCACCTCCCTATGTGGAGACCGGGCTCAAGGCATGCCACATGTGTGTTTTGGCATCGTGGACTGCATTGGCCAACCTAAGGTCACGTCAACCGTCACATCGATGCCTAGGTTGGTCTCTAGTAGGGGTTATGGCTAGTGGAGTCACATCAATGATGTCCATGATCATGATGTCATTTTGATGTATGTTGGGCGCTATGGGTTTATGGATGGACCCTTGGGTTCCTTACCCAGATCATTGATGGGCGCCAAATGTGGTGGTGGGTATGGCTGATGGTGAAGAGAGAAGTGAGGGTAGAAAGGCTTAAGGAGAGAGGTGTGCCAACGACTCCCGGTTTGACTCGAGCTCGGGCGGCTCCTCCATCAATGATAGGGAGGCCTCGAACATTAGGTGACCAATTTGGTGTGAAGTGCACAGGTTGGCTCATGCACCAAAACACGAAGTCGAACCAATGGTCTAGGCGTGTTCTATAGTGTGTCTAGAACATACCTCACCTGCCCTCGAGCCAAAAAGGCTCTAGTAGGGGGGTCGGCCGATGTGCCAAGTTGTGTCCCCGACCCATCCTAATGGTCTAAGCATGATCACTATGACTTCCTATACTCATCTCACTCACCCCCCGAGCCAAATGACTAGAATGGATGAGTCGGCCCGATGTGGGTTCGACCCAGCAGGGTCTGAACCGTTTAGTGGGATGTCATCCTTGAACTCTCCCAAAAATGCCTCAAGTGTCCGTGAGCTCGAGAAGGCTCACTTCCTAGGTCGGCCGACCCTCATATTTTTGGATTTGGGAAAACAGGACTCCGTCACACTCATCTCTACGCTCTCCTCTACATATTCACCAAAGTTGGGCCCTATTGGCCACTTTTAGTGCATCGGCCGATGCACCTTTGATGGCCAAACATGCTCAAATTTTGCATGGTAGATACTTCAACTATGTAGATCTAGAAGAGCTAGTCAAATTTCATATGCAAACCACAAAAATAGGACATGTGGTTTTCAGTTTAGTTAAATCATTATTGAAAGGGTACTTTGTCATGTCATCTTTTTGGCTATGCATATGAACAAGAAATTAATTTGCTAGCCACTTACCTCAAAGAAGTTGTCATCATACTTGTTGATGATGAGGGATGGCCATCTTGATGTTCTAGCATCTTCAATGTCCTAATAGCTTGGGTCTTGGGTTGGATGTGAGGATCGTCTTGTCTTTGGAGTTAAACCCTTTAATCATCTTGCCATGGCGTGTCCATATTCTTTCCTAAAAGAGATTAGCGGACAACACATACCCAAAGGAAGCAAAGTTGGGGTAATGGTGTTATCTAGCTAAGGGTGATATTCCATGCTACAAATATAGGTTTTAGTATTTAGTAGAGATCAACTTTCCCTTGTTGGAGTATCAATCATTTATTGTTCACCAAACATTCTCAGAACTTACGCTAAGAACATGAATCAAATTTTGCATCCTAATTCTATGCAAAAACATCTTTTTAGTTCAAATAATCAAACTTGACACCATGTCATGTTTGATTAAGGAAGGGCATTTAACCTAAGCACCATGCTTAATTTAAATAACCTATGAGAGCCTTGTATACATTACTCTCAAACCCAACATGTTTAGAGCAGAAAAGGTCTAACAAGATTCATTTGCATAATTAAGATGAGACATTAATGGTGAACTAATGATACATTTTTTTTTTTATGACTAAGCAAAGTGAGCAAGACATTATGCAAAAGCAAAGTAGAAACAACTAAACAACACATGAAGCATGTCATGAGTTCTTTAGAGACTTCCATCCCCACACTTGGATTTTGTAGCGTTTGATGCAAAGCAATACCAAGTGTAGGTGATGGAGTCCTCCATCGAACATGCTTTGCCGGTGTTTAGATTGATTTACCTTGTAGTTCTATCCTTCATTATTTTTGTGTAAACCTGAAAGGGTTAGTGACAAAAATACCCGAAGGAAACTTTCACAATTATGTCTCAAAGATTTCTTTTCTGAGTCATTTGACAACTTTTATTAGTGTGATGAAATCTCGAGTTGTCTTTAGGAAGTGCTTGTTTTAAGACATAAGCTTGTCTTTGGGAAACCTCTAAAAATCTCATATTGGTGATAGCGTTTCCCTCCAACACCAATCTTTACGTCACGCCAAACTACTATGAGATTTGGAATGCTTATGATAAACATAAGCATCTACAACCATGATTTCAAATATTTTATGGACAAGGAACAATAGTGGGTTGTAGCCCTTATGGTTGGTGGTGGTAAAGTGGAGGATATATTTGGAATATTTATCAAAAGAAGCATGAATTTTGAAAGAAGGGTAGAAAATAGCTTCCATGATCATCCTTGATTTCTTTGTTTTCAAGCTCTAAAGTTGATGTCTCATGAATTTCCATAGGTAAACACTTTGGTTCTGTCATTCCATGCCTATGACATTCCATGGTCATCTCACTGTCCAAGACTTCTCTTGGATAGAGGGGTCTCGGACTGAGCTTTATAAGAGGATGAGCAATTTCTTCTTCATGACTATCTCGAGTCCTCCTGTGTAGACTTGGATGAGTCACGGGGATAGAAAAGAGATTGACTTGAGCTCATCCTTTGCATTCCTAGAGTCATTGATCAGGCGATCATAAGACTCATAAGGGAAAGTACAATGGGGGTGCTCAGGGCGATAGATTGGTTTAGAATTGGGTCTTGAGAAATATATCGGTTGTGGGCATAGAAGGGAAGAGGCTAGATTCTTCTTGATGTTTTGATTCTCCTTCTATGGGCTCACTCGACATTTCTTCAGCAGACTTATGCCCCACTTGAGGTTTTGAGAGGTAAGATGATGATGATTTGGGATGCTTTTGACGAGATCCTTCATTTAGGGATTTAGAATGGTGTCTCTTTGAAGGTCCCTTTTTGGAAATGGTGATTCAAGGTGTTCCCATAATCAGCAAAATCAGGAAATAGATCCTCTTCGAATTTGTAAGGATGTTTGAAGGTTGAATTTCTTCTTCCTTCGCAATCTGGGGTATTTGTGGTTCGGGATTGATGGCGAGGACTTTTGGATAGGAATGGTGGTGTTTGTGCCATTGAGATCTCCTTTTGCTTGGGGATTGGGTTTTCCTCTAAAGCTTCATCGTAGATGTTAGTGTAAGGGGTGTTCTCAAAGATCCTAGAGAGAACTTTCTTCCCTTCACTAACGAGGGGAGACGCAAGAAAGCTCCCCGAAGCTATGTCAAGGTTTTGGGCTGATTCCTTGGTAAGGCCGCAATAGAAATGTTGCAATAATGCAGGTTTAGAAATACCAAGGTCGGGGCCATATGATGTTGAATCGGTGATCTGGGCCCGAGGCTATGCCCAGATATTCCTTTTCCTTCTGTTTAAAGGATAGGACCTCTATTCGAAGATGGACAACACGGGGAGATAGGGAAGAAGGTAAGACAAAATTTGGTTTGAAGCTTTTTCCCATTCTCCTCCTATACTCTCTACATAGCGAGCATACCATTGTTTAGCTTTTCCCGTTAAAGAGAACGGAAAGAGCTTCCAACGAAAGGGTATCTCGTGTCATGCCCTCAATGTGAAGACATGAACACAATTGCTCAAACTCACGCAAATGAGCATAGGGGTTCTCATCTTTGTCCCCGGAGAAAGGTTTTTTCTCTGAACCATGGCTATGAAGCTTTGGGCGAAGCTCATAGCTAGATGTATGGATGGGTTGTGATGATGGTGGAGGCTCCAAACAAGCGCCCTTTGGAGCGGCGAAATGGGATATGGGTGTTTGGTTCATTGTGGAAAAGAAAAAAAAAAGAAAAGAAAGGTAAAAATAAAAGATAACTTTCGGACGACCCAATTCAATGTTAAGGCGACTACCGTTCCCGACAGCGGCGTCGAGAAAAGCTTGTTGACAGTTCTTTAGTGTTACCACTAAAGGACTGATACACCTAAGTATGGCAACGGTAAACCGCAAAAGCGCCACATTTGTCGGTGTAGCTTTTCACCGGGAGTATTCGGTATCGATTTCCACGAGGCGCGTGAAGTGAACTAACAAAGAATCAAGACTCGTCCTATGATGACACAAGGTGTGTATTTGGTAGTTGAGTTGAGAGGTTTTCTATAGCTATGATATCCGGATAGGCTAGGTAGCTAAGCGTGGCTTTATCAGCCCTCGGACACTTGGAGGCGTAGGTGATAATCGGTGAATAAAGTCACCACTACCAAACTACTATTTTCTTGGAGCCTTACCTTTTAAGAACTTGCCTAAACACGTGGTGATCTATACGAGAGACCAGAAGGGCTGTCACTACCTTACTGGCTATCACAATCCATCCGTGCGACAAGCGGCATACCTTTGGTAAGGTATAGCCTAGACACCACGTCTACGCTAACTCTTACTATTCTAACCCTGTACTTAGCTAGGCTAGAACACTCTACTAAAGCAAAGCAATGTACCAATGAAGAATGAGTGAATAGCTACTATACTAAACCAGATATGCAAAGTATAAAAGAACTCAGATGTATTACTCACTAGAAGAAGTACACCCTTGAGAGGTACACCTCGGAGGAGATTCTGCGGACCGGGGCTTCCTCCGAAGACTTCCCTCTCTCACTCTACTACTACACTAAAGGAGCGGGGGCTTCGCCTACTACATTGGAGTGGAGTTCTCCTTGTGGTCATGCCTTGGAAGTGAGGGGGTAAGGGGGTGTTTATAGCCCAAGGTGGAGTAGGGGGCTACTCCGGCGCCATGTCATCGATCAGCGTGACCTCTATTGCCCTCCGTTGGATCAAACCGCCATGCAACCGCCTTAAGATCAACGTGTGAGGTAATTTCAGCATGTGGACAATGTGATGGGCGTGGGAGGACGTCCTTGGCCAAATGGGCCATGGTCGGCCGACCATGGTCCATGACTTGTGGGCCACCGGTGCTAGGAACATTGGCCCCTTTGTCGGGTTTACGTGTCTTGAGTGCGGAACTTGCCGTGGCGTTCATTTTGTACCAACACGATCCATGGGACGTATTGACGGACCAATCAGGTGCCTTCTCTTGTTCCCCATGGATTAGTGATGTGGCAGGTCGCATTGGAAGAGTTTGGGCCAAAGTATCATGGTCGGCCGATCTTTGGTCCATTGGGCCTTGGCCTTCTCCAACTCTTCTAGAAGGTGTCCCCACATGTCGAGGATGTCTCGGGATGAAATGGTCATGCATCGGCCGATGTAGGTCTTGTGGCCAAATGACTTCAAATTTTGTGTGGAAGCTTCATAGGACATGGAGATCATGATGGTGGTGTCAAATTGTCCAATGGCCATACTTGGGGTGTTGATTTGGATGGTGACCAAATGTGTCATTTCAGCCCGAGAGTTCCACTAGTTTCACATACGTATACAAAGAATGACATCTACATGTGGAACTAGGTTATTTGCATAAGAAATCATTGTTTATATGTATGTTAGCTTCCAAAAGGAGTACTTTGTTGACGGTTTGACTATGTAAAACAGGGTATTTCTACCGTCAACGAGAGATCAAGTGCATGGGCTGTTGGTGGGAAAACACCAACAGAACCAAAACTTCATTCATTCTTCTCTAACCATAGGCACATTAATCAAGATAAAGTTGATTCTTATATGCTTTGCTTAAACCTAACTTGGGTGACAAGATCGGAAGATTGAGCATGATTGTTTGTGGTTAAAACTTTCAATGGATCGAATCAAGCTCGTTGACTCTTGGAAAGGTTTTCTTATCTAAATATCACGAGGACGTGATTATGATTATGTTTTTCCAAAACAAGGTAAGCAATATTACGTCTAACAAGATGAGGACTAAGAGAAATGGTGGTAGGAACAACTAAAGAAACAAAACAAGTGTTGAGCTAATAAAGCTAGATCAAGCAAAGTTGCTACTCTAACAAGTTTGATTCTTTATTTATGAAAAAGCCATACTTTAGATAATGCTTAAGTAATGACAAATTACCTCAAGATGTTACCTTATTATTGGAGTGTGACAGCGTAACACCTTGTGGTGGTCCTTTTCTTCTATGACCTCTTGTGTATCTTGTTCCACACTTGTCTCCTTTATTGCATCGTCCTTTCTTTCTTGTTCTTTAAATTGTGCTTAGACCTTTCTCGCTCCTCTCATGATTTTATTCCTGTAATATTAGTTGACAAGCACATACCCGAAGGAATACAAATAATTGTAAATTAAACAAAGGGTAGAACTGTCATGGAGCTTAAGGTTGCTTTTATGCGAGAAAAAAAGTTTTAGTTGGATATTTTAATTAGCAAACACTCAAAATTACTTTCTCTCTAGTTGGAAATTTTATTATACCTTAAGTTTGATTTTGATGAATGACATTTGTTAACCATCAAACTTAAAGAGACAAAAAGTAATAGTGAGTAAAGGGATTGCAAACCAGCATGTCGAGAGTGACGAAAGCTTGAGTAGAGGAAGAGTAATGTCGGATGATCTTTAGAGGAGTCGACCTTGATCCCCCATGCTTGAGCCTTCTGTCACTTCAAGCACTTTTGTGAATCTTTGGACCGTCCCTAATCATGTTTGGTGATCACCATGTCCTTAGACATTGTTCATCCTTTGTTCCTGCAAGTTTAGTGACCAAGAATACCCGAAGGGAACGTGTCCTAGGAACATGTTGTTGTTTTTCTTTTAGCATGAACCTGTCTTTGATGTTCTTGTGGTCATTTGCTTTGTCTACATTTCACTTCTCAAGTGAGAGCTTCTTCTAGATCGTGTTGTATGACATTCTTCTTCATTGAATAGACATAGCATAGACCCTTTTTCTACAAAATATTAGTGGACAACATACCCGAGGGAATATACAACATGATTGAAGCAAGGGTTATTGTCCAAAATTCATAAGATCTCATCTATGCTAATGAAAAGGTGGTTCTTTGTTCACTCTTAGCACAGACTCTTTTATCATGTCTAATAACACACTTCTTTTTTATTTTTTTTTTTATGGCTGCACTCTAGTATGTGAATCAAGGCAAAGGTAACTTGTAGCAAAAAGCGAATGATTTGATACTTACAGTTCTTCCATTAATGATGAATGAGCTGTATCTTTTGCACAAGGTTGGAGTTCATCATATGCCTTGCTTCATCTCTGATCTGAGTTCATCTCTTGACTTACCCGAATTGGATTTGAGAGTTTTCTGCAGGGGTTAGTCCAACATAATAACCAATGTCTATGCAAGCAATTTTTAGTTCAATAACCAAACTAGACTCCATGTCTAATTCAATTAAGGAAGGCTATTTAACCTAAGCACCACGCTTAATTTAAATACCTTTGGAAACACCCTATTCATGAATAGAAACATTCCCAAACCAAAGCATGCTATAGCAGACAAAGATAGCATAAAAGCACTATAGAGATTTATTCAATTAGAGATGAAAGAGCATGATCATGGTGAGAGAGTTTTTTTTTTTTTTTAGATGCAAACTATATATATGCAAAAAAAAAACATGCAATGGATCTACCAAGCAAAAACATAAACTAAGTGGAGTGAATGCATGAGTTGATCAAGTTAACATGCAATGCAATGTAAGAAACTAAATGATAACTACTCAATTAATCTATAGTCAATCAACAAAACTTTCTCACCTTTTTTAATCATACTTACCATGATGTGCAACTTCTATGTACGTCACTTGAGATGTGTACATTGAATTATTGTGACGGCGACTTCTTCTCCAGTCTATACATGATTAGAATAATATATATATATTTAAATACATACCTTGAGACAGCGGGGTTTCCATGTTGATGAATCTTGAATGATCGAGGCACCCTGGGTTCTTCAATCTTTCTTCTTTTCTTTTCTTGTGGAATCTTGTCGGAAGATCGCTTAACGACATCTTTTGTCTGTCTATTCCACAATTCAACGTAACAAGGATAATCCTACTAAAGCTAATGATACACTAAATTAGCAGACATCATGATCATCATCAGAATCTTTAGGCCAATTGCTTCCCCGCAACGGCGGCAAAAAGCTTGTTGGCATTTGTTAAGTGCTACAAGAATATGAAGGATTCTGCAAGCGCACAGAACACCTACCATTGTAGCTTTTCCCTAGGATGAGTATTCTAGAGTATCGTATCCACAGGGAAGCTTTGGTTAAAGCATTCTAATAAGTCACAATCATGTATCCACTAACTTAGTAAACCACTAGACTATAGTGAGGGGGTAATTGTTAAAGGATAAGTAAATGTCAATGCATAAAATAGTAACCTACCTAAGATATCAAAGAGTAGCTAAACTAATCAAGAGGTCAAAGAGAGAGATTAGGGTTCCTGGGTACTTCTCTATTACTTAGGTTCTATGATAGCAATCATACCATAACACTTCGGGACATCAGAACACTAGCCACGGAAAGAGATGAGAAGGGGGCTAGGAAGCTCCGACTACGGTCCTACAAACACCAACCCGAGCGTGGTGGAATACATCGGCCATCGAGGCTGTCACCACAGGGGCTACCACAAACTATCAGGTGGGGTTGGGTGCAATCTCGGGTAACCTCTAGTCTAGACACCATGTCTACACTATCAATTACTACTCTAATCACATATGATAACTAGAGCACTCGATGCGGCGGAGATCCCATGCAATAGCATAACAACTATACTTAACCATATATGTAAAACATGGAAGTAAATAGAGATAAATAAATATATGAATCATAAGTCTTGTAGAGAAGATACAAAGACATACCATACTCTGAAGACATATCCAGAACAGGAGCATAGCTCCTCTCTCCTTTATTCTTGATTAGATCTAAGTTAGATCTAATCTAGTTCTAATTACATGGCTAATCTATCTCTAATTACATATCTAATCTACTTCTAATCTACCTCTAATTCACTAATCCCAGAGAGAGGTTATCCTTACATTGGGATACCTCTACAACTAAGAGATAATGAATAGAATGAGATAGAATGAATTAGGGTATAGCCCTGGGGTCAGGGGGTCTTCTTATATAGCCCTTGGCGATGAATGATAGCCCTTGGATCAAACCGACCTTGGCAACGGTGTAGATACAACCTCAAAGTCGGTTACAAACCGACCTACGAAGATGGGCTGGATCGGGCTCAGGACTCTGGCGGCCGGAGAGAAAAGGCCTGGCAGCCGCCAGTCTCTTGTGGAATTATGAGTTCATATTTTGTGGGTGCGTCGGTCTCGTCGATAGCTTCGTAATGACTGGTATTTTGCAGGAAACGGAGTCCGTATGAGAAAGTTATGACCGTTTTAGTGAACTCTGCTCTGCAATTGATATCTTTTGATTCTGGACTCTGAATATAGCAAACAATATATCCGTTTCGATCGTCTCGACGAGCTCTTTACAATGGTGCTATCTTAGAATATGTTTGTAACATGTTTATGCTTCATATATCTTGCAATCTCTAGGCTTTTATTGTTTAGTCCCTGAAAATATATAAATCACCAAAACTTGTGGAACTATGTTAGTAAAGCCCCTAGTCTATGTGATTATTTATTTTATGCCCTTATTTTACGTTTAGTTGACTATTAATATTATGCTATAACAGGTGTCAACAACATCCGTCATCACTTCTTGAGAGACCACGAATCAAAAGGAGATATCGCACTTCGCCATGTGAGCACCGAAAAGCAACTAGCCGATATCTTCACTAAGCCTCTCGACGAGACAAGGTTTTGTGCTTTGAGGAATGAACTAAATATACTTGATTCTCATAACTTATCTTGAAATGCATGCCTCTGTTTGTGAGAACTAGTATGAGTAGGAAAAGCTTTGAAAAGTTTACTTCATGTCTTTCAAATGTTTTTCAAAGCTTAGGTTCAAATGACTTGGTCACTGTTTTGATTGTTGTTCAGTCCGACCATGACATTTGAACCACACATGTCTATCTAGCATGTGAGGAGAGTCATTTAGGTAGCAAGTTAACCTCGCTTTGTTGGGGAGCGGCGGTGCCGCTCAGCCCGAGCGGTGGTGCCGCTCGGTGATTTTCAGGCGAAAATCAGCCCCATGGGCAAGTCGGTTGTGGGGCCTATTTCACGGGCCCACAGCATCCTTTCTCTCCTCTCTCTTTCATTCTCACCCGGGTCCCCTTCTCTCATCCAGGTGACCAAAGAGGCGACGCACGGACGCCGCCACTCCTCACCGCACCGCCGCCCGGCACCACCGCTCTCCGGCGGTGCCGCTCGCAAGGGCTGGTGTCTTTGCCGGCCAGCTTTCGATGCGGCGCCACGCAACCGCAAAGGGACCGCAGCTCTCTCCTCTTTCCTTCTCAATCCACGGTGAGAAACCCTAATCGCCCTGATCTATGCCATGTGATGAAATTGGTCATGGTTTCCTGCAATTAGTGATAGAATAAAGGTTCTAGATCATGGAAAAATTGTTGATTCAAGTTGATTGAGTGTTTGGGGATGAACTCCATCCATGGCATGCATGGGTTGACCAAAGCGCACCGCCGGTTTTGGTTGAAAAGCAATTGACTTGCTAGTCATCCCTAATGCACTTTGAATCAATAAGTGGAGCAAATTGACTCAAAACTCATGATCTAAGAAAGTTTATTCTAAATCTGAAATCATGGCAACTTTCATCTCCTTTTTCATTTGGTCAAGTTTCCGAGATTACATTTGGAATGGTAGATGGATATATACGTGTTTTAACTATTGCACAAGACGGTTGTCGAAGAAGTGGCAGGGCAACCTGAGCGGCGGTGCCGCTCGGGCGAGCGGCGGTGCCGCCGGGGCTGATTCAAACAGCCAGCCCACCAACTTCTTCCATGACCTATCTTATACAATATTTAACACATGTATATATATATCTATCACCCCAGCATATCAGTGACTGATTTGAACTCCTTTGGATGCATAGATGGAGCAAGGACAAGGCAGTGGGGTCAAGAGAAAAGCAATGGCAAAGAAGTTTCCCAGGAGGGGCGAGGCGTGAGGTTCCGGTCCTTCGAGAGGCCTGGTGAAAGCGGCAAAGAAGAGCGAGAGAGACAAGATGATGCATGGGAGCTCAGGCATGGCAGGAAGATCCCAGCTAGTGGATGTCCAGGCACTCCAGTTGATATCTGGACCTATGATGACTCCTACATCATGGATTATGCTGAGCCTATTGAGATCAGAAGACCTCCAGAGGACAGTGTGGCTCGCAGGAGGGTTGACTACTCCACAGGGAGTAGATTGAGCACTGAGGCTAGGAGGGCTAACCCCTACACATCTCCTAAGGATCTCAGTGTTGACTACAGGTTCTGGAACATTTTCCACTCAGATTTCTATGCCTCATCTGTCCTCAAGAAGAGGAAGCCCAGCATTAGAGAGATGCACTACATTGACTGGACTCTTCTGAGGGAAAAGAATGAGCCAGAGATCAACAGGGCCATCAGGGCTTGTGAGAAGCATGAGTTAAGGAACTTGATGGAGTTTCAGTATGATTGGAATGCTGAGATACTTGGACAGTTTCACGCCACCTACTTTCTGGAGAATGAGGACACTATACACTGGATGACTGAGGGTGTTCACTACTCAGTTGACTTTGTCACCTTCTCCAGGATCTTGGGTTTTGGCAGTGAGCACAGGAAATATTCTGCTATTCATTCTGAGAAGAAGCTCGCCCCTGCAGCTGTTAGCTACATGTGGAGGAAGCCTGAAAATGCAGATGGGTTAGTGAGAGGATTGAACAGCTTCTACTACATTCTCAACAACCTTCTCAGAAACACCATTGATCCCAAGGATGGTGCAGCCTCGAACTTGCATGGTTGGGTAAAGAATCTGCTAGCAAGACTTGCTCCAGGAGGTCAGAACTTCAATGTGCCTGCATATCTTTGGATGGAGTTGGCTGATGCTATGGATGATGGTAGGATGAGCTTGCCCTATGCTCCCTACATCATGTTTGTGATTGAGAGGGTATCCGGCCAGAGGTTCACCAAGACAGATACACACAAGGCATACAACCTCGAGCGGATCATGCCAGCAGCAGCAGTCTCGGAGGCACAGACTAGAGAGGACTCTCCACCCTCTCCCACAGAGGTTCCTGAGAGCTCTCATGCTAGATCTAGGAAGGGCAAGAGCAGTTTCAAGAAGAAGATGACTACATGGATGAAAGCCATGTTTGAGACTTGCAGCTACTCAGCAGCCGCCTCGCTCCGCAGTTGAGCGTGGGCGCAGGGAGGGAGGGAGAGCGTGCAGGAGTTACACCACTTTCACCTGTTCCTTCTCCACCTCACTTTGTGCTTCCCCTTCCACAGAGTCTTCAGAGTCAGAGGACACTTCCTCAGAGCAGCAGCTTGACTGGGATGAGACGCTTGGTGACTTTGTGCGTAGACAGCAGCCCCCACAGTCTCCAGAGGATCCACCACCTCGACGCTCGACACGCTTCACCTCTACTACTCACACGGCCGGCAGGGCTGTCATTTCATCCACTTCAGAGGAGGAGGAGCAGGGTGACGACGAGGAGGACGAGGACGAGGAGGAGGGCAGTGCTTCAGAGTGACTTGATCTCTCTTTTCTTTTCTCCTTTTTGGTGCTTTGTGCCAAAGGGGGAGAAAATTAGAGGGGTCAAACTTTTTCGCGCCCTCAGCTGCTGTTTACCTCTTTTAGCATGTCCTAGAGAGTTAGACCTTGAGCGTAGGTCTCTAAAACTATCTGTGAACTTGTAATAATGCGACCTATTTGATTCTCTTCGTATGGTTTATGTACATGTGTTAGTTCTATGTGATTTAGCTTGTCATATTCATGCATTTTTACTCTGTGTTATATATGTTTCATCTTTGTGGAAATCTGTTAGTGGCAAATTTTGACAGAGCGGCGGTGCCGCCGAGGTCAAAAACAGATCGATGCTCTGCGTGCCGAATGTCATATTGCATCACGTATATCTTTCTGACACCAGTTGGCACTTGACACCCCACAGCAGGCATGGATGTAGGGGGAGGTCCTTTCATCACCTAAATGTGTGATACTTGACATTAAAGTCGAATTTGAGAATTAAAATCTCACTCACACATTTAGGGGAGGTCTCACCGCCTAAATATGTGAATCTTGTCAAAAAGGATATCTTTTGAGCATTCAAGGCTCACTCACATGTTTAGGGGAGGTACCTACATCCATGGCTCAAAAAAATCTCTATTATTTGATTATCTTTTGTAAGCTCTAATTAGGTTGTCACCAATCACCAAAAAGGGGAGATTGTAAGTGCAATCAACCTCTAATGTGGGTTTTGGCGTTGATGACAATCTAAGTAGAGGACTAATGAGATTTATCGAGTTGACAAGCGGTGCAATAAGCAAAGAGGACATTGCAAACCTAAAGGAGGAGTACCCCGATTCGATTTGTCGTTGGTACTTCAAGAAAGGAGGTTTATATTCATTTTACGTTTTGAATTTGAGTATAGGACACGCCGTACTATTAAGAGGGATTAGAATCACTGTGCCAAAGCGTGCAACCAAGTGCTCATTTTCTCACCACATAACCTCCAGCTCTATACTTAGCCAGCCATCGCAACACTTTCTAATTCCTTCTTTGGCTAAGGCTGAGCCGGTCTTGCGCCAGGGGGAGCGGCGGTGCCGCCTCGCGGCAATGCCGTTGATCATGAGCGGCGGTGCCGCCGTGTTCGACCATTGGAAGGGAGTATTTATACTTTCCCTTTCTACCCCCAACGGTAACTTTTCTGCTCCCTGCTCACTTTCGACAGAAAGCTCCCAAGTGCTCAGCTCTCTCTCCTCCATTGAAGCTCCTCACTCCCTCAAGCTAATCCATCGATTCCACCATCGATTCTTGAGTGTGAGGGCTACAAACTTCGATTGGAAGGAGCTCCACCGATCTTCATTGTTCTAGAGGCACTTGGTTCGCACTTTGGCCGGCGGTTTTGGTTCTTTACTCTTGGAGCTTGCTCCTAGCCGGCTAGTGCGTCGCCCTTGAGCTTGCCAACTTGTGTGGCAGCCTAGGGAGGTTTGTAACACCCTCTTGCATCTAATACATCACCCCACATCTCTAGGATTCACTTCCTAGACTTGTGAACGAGGCAAAGAGGCAAACCTTTGTGGTGAGCTCATTCCTTTGTGGAACCTCAACAACGTGGACTTAGGCAAGCCTTTGTGGCGAGCTGAACCACAGGATAAATACCTGTGTTACCGTGTGCTCAGTTTACCTTACATTGCATATATATTGTTGTTGTTGAGAGGATTTAGGGTTTGTGGTCGATCTATTTCTATACCCTTGATCTGCTTGTTTCTAGTCTCGATCTGCAGCTTATACCTGTCCAGGAACCTAGAAAAATTACTCGATCTACTTTTCATTGGATAGATTTTGAACCGTGAGCTAATCTTGTGCGGGAGCGGCGGTGCCGCTTTTAGTGAGCGGTGTGGTGCTTTTTGGCTCAAGCGGCGGTGCCGCTTGAGGACCGATCTTGTTTTCAAGTTGATTTTTGAAACAGCCTATTCACCCCCCTCTAGGCGTCCAAATGATCCTACGGATTGCGGCCAAGCCGTGTGCTGCCAATGCCACTCTTCAGATAACCTCCTTCGAAGAAATTAGGAGAGCAGTGCGGGAGAATGCCACCGACGTAAATGTGCAAAGCAAATTTAGGGCGGCTTTTTGAGAGTAATGTGTGTGTTAGGAAGAAGCAAACAATGCAGGTCCCGCTCAATGGATACTTCGACTTGTCGACCTTGGACTTGACCTAACAGGGTTGGAGGGTGAGGTGTTGTGATCTACCTCCCGGGATCATCTTTTCCTTTGTAGCCAACCTTGTAGCAATATAGTCTTTTTCAGTTCTCGGGTGACGCGGTGTGAGTTTGGGCCTCGATAACTTCGGTTAGTGTCCCCATTTATTTGTTTCCAGTTAAAACTCCTATCCGTTTAATGCAATTTGCACCTTCGACGTGTTCTAGAAGAAAACGTATCCAAACTTGTAAAACTTCAAGAATCACAGAGATGTAAATCCAAATAAGATCTCTCACAAAAGATCTTGAGAAAAAACTACATTTACCTAGAGAAGAAATGGCAACATAATTATAAAAATCTAGGAAACTCCCCAAAGCATTATAATTGATGTCTTAATATGTTTGAGAAAATAATTCATAAAAGATATGTGAGATGCAACCAAAGATATGAATGCAAGCATACATTTAATGTTGAACGTGCTCATATTGATCTAGAGATATTTTTGTGAGATATATTTTATTTGGATTCACATGCATATATGTTTAGCATTTGGGTTGTGGAGGCATTTCGGGCGCCGCAAAGACGTGGAGCACGTTGGGTGGTTGCTATAGGAGGTCCGTCGCTCCTCCGGTGCACTACTTCGGTCGAGCACCGAAAACGAATCGAAGACACAGATGCCGCGGTGGGCGCCCACGCTGAACAAACGCGTGGCTATATATATCCGCTGGTGCCACCGGCGATCATCTCATCAACGCCCTCTCCACTTTATCTCCCTACGCCACCGATCGATCGATCGAGGTGCTTCTCGATCAACCGTGGGCAGCTCCGCACGTTGTCTTCGACGATCCATGGCGTCCCGTCGCGGGCGTGCACCTCAAGGTGGCACACGCGTCTCTCCCCAAGCTCCCGACCCGCCCAAGTGGAAGATGCCGTCCCTCGCGGCTCCCACGCCGCCGCCGTGCGCCGCCACCATCCTCCCGGGCCAATCGCCCGAGCCGGCCGCGGCGCCCGACGAGAGGTGGGACGACACAAGGCCAAGTGTTAGCACAATCGATACAAAGTTTGGTGGGAATCGTGGGAAAGGGGAAGAAAGGGGAAGAGCAGAATAACGATGAATGATTAACGAATTCAAGTGTTTACAAATTTCTTCATACCCCTCCGCGTGGGAGGCCTTGTCTACTTATACGGCTACTCGCGATGCCCGTCATTGGGCGGGCATCTTCAAGTTGGGCTTGGGTGCGGCGCTGGGTCCGGGCTCGGCCGCGACGACGGAGGACGAGCCCGGTCTCCGCTGCAATGTCGCCCCCGAGCACCCGCATTGTCTTGGGCGCCGACATCCCCGGCCTTGAGAGGCGGCATGCCCCCATGCCGGCGCGCGTGGAAACTGGCGACGAAGAGCTTCTAGATTCTCCCAAGTGGCGAGGTCGGTACTCATATGAGACCACTGGATCAAGCCTTGCTCAACCGGATGTTCGCCAAGAAGTCCAACGGCGTTGCAAAGACCTTGACAGGGACCAAACTCCACAAGAGAAGAAGGCAACGAGCAAAGAACGCCCGACCTCCAGGGACCGCTTCAGCCAGCCGGAGACATGGAAAACGGGATGAACCGAGGAAGCCGGCGGAAGCTCCGGGCCGGTAGGCGACATCTCCTATGCGAGCCAGAATCTTGTACGGACCAAAGAACTTGAAGGACAGCTTATGGCAAGCACGGCGAGCAATGGACGACTGAACATATGGTTGAAGCTTCAAGGAAACCATGTCACCCACTGCAAACGTGCGCTCGGACCTGTTCTTGTCAGCTTGACGTTTCATACGGTCCTGAGCTCGGATCATGTGCTGGCAGATCAAGTCATGCATCAACTCACGCTGCTCGAGCCAATCAGATAACTCAGGCACATTGGTGGCAGAAGAGATATCAAGCCCAAGATGGCGAGGAGGCACACCATACAACACCTCAAACGGAGAACGACCGAGAGCAGAATGCAGAGAAGAATTATACCAGAACTCCGCTGCGGACAACCATGTCGACTAACGGCGAGGGCAGGCCCGAACGAAGCAGCGCAAGAATGTTTCCATGCATTGATTTATGCGCTTGGTTTGTCCGTCAGTCTCTAGATGATATGAAGAGCTGCGCTTCAATGGAACACCACCAAGGTCAAAGAGTGACTCCCATAGCTGACTAGTGAACACCCGATCGCGATCAGACACGATCATCAAGGGAAGCCCATGGAGACGATATACTTCATCAAAGAATAGGCGAGCTACGGAAGCTGCTGTGAACGGGTGACTCAAGGCAATAAAGTGGGCTTAACCTTGAGAATTTATCAACCACTACCATGATGGCACTAGCATGGCGGACTCAGGGAAGACCTTCCACAAAGTCCATGGTCACCACTTCCCAAGATGCTTTCGAACCGGCAGCGGCTGGAGGAGCCCCGGGTACTTAGCATGGTCAGGCTTAGCTTGACAGCAAATATGACAGATTGCACATACTTAGTGATATCAGCACGCATGCCGGGCCAATGAAATAGCTTCTTGATCTTATGAATTGTCGCTGGAGCACCGGAATGACCACCAACAGGGCTATCATGCAAGGCTTTCATAACCCGAGATTGCAGCTCCGCATTGGAGCCGAGCCAGATCTTCTGTTTGTACAAGATCAGTCCATTCTGCAGTGTGAACGGAGAAGATGACGATGTGGGACAGCGCCAATCGTGACAAGAGGTGACGAAGCTTCAGGATCTTCGGAATACCACTTGGTCAAGTCATTGAGCCAGTCATGAGTGGGGGAACTGATAGCAAGCACCTCTTCTTGATACCCACGACGGGACAGAGCATCTGCTGCCCCATTTTCAACACCCTTCCGGTAGATAATCTTGTATCTTAACCCAAGCAGCTTGGTAAATAGTTTCCTCGCCGCCATGGGGTGTGCAACCGCTGTTCATTCAGGTGGATCAAACTCTTCGATCGGTATGAATGGCAAACTCATTGTGCAGAGATAATGGCGCCCAAATGATCAACGTACCATGACAACAGCCAAGTATTCCTTTTCATAGGTCGACGCACCCTTGTTACGTACACCCGGTGCTTTGCTAACGAATGCCAAGGGGTGGCCATTCTGAGTTAGAACAGCGCCCACGCCAGTGCCAGAGGCGTCGGTCTCAATGTGGAAGGGCTGGTTGAAATCCGGGATGGCCGGGCATCTGAGCGAGCACATAGCGCACTTAAGCAATTCAAAGCCGTAGTATGTCATCAGCCCGCATAAAACACCGTGATCTTCCGCAATGTTCCGTGAGGGGTTTAGCTATGATGCCAAAATGGCGAACAAACTTTCAATAGTAGCCGGCGAGACCCAAGAACCCCCTCAGCTCCTTGACGGTAGCAGGTCTTGGCCAATCCACCACGGCTCTCACCTTGGCTGGATCAGTGGAGAGCCCATGCCGACCGAGAACATGGCCCAAGTATGAAATTGACCGTTGAGCGAACGTACACTTGGACAGTTTCAACTTCCATGAGTCGCCTTGAAGCCACTTGAAAACTCCGCAGCAAGATGGACCGGGTGCTCTTCATAAGATCGATCAGAAACAAGGATGTCATCGAAGAAGACAACAACGAACTTCCGGAGACCGGGCGCTAGTGTGACGTTCATTGCACCCTGGAACGTCCCGGGAGCACCTGTAAGACCGAAGGCCATGACACGAAACTCATATCGACCCTGTGTGTCTGAAATGCTGTCTTGAACTCCTCACCATCTTCCAGCAAGATCTGATGAAAACCGGAACGCAAGTCGAGAGTGGAAAACCTTGTGGCTCCGGCCAATTCATCCACGAGCTGATCAAACACAGGAACTGGGAACTTGGATTTAGCCGTCAATGCATTCAACTGACGAAAATCGACACAAAAGCGGTAGGAGTTATCCTTCTTACGAACCATCAGTACTGGTGAGGAAAATGAGCTAGAACTCGGCCGAATCGATCTTTTTCGCCGCAACATCTCATTCACTTCTCGATCTCGCCCTTCAAACTTGGTGGGTATCGGTAGGGCCGCATGAAGACCGGCCGTGCTCCTTTGATCAAGGGTATCCGGTGATTGCACGCCCTGGATGGCGGCAAAGAAGCAGGTACCTCAAACAGGGATGAAAAATCTGACAGCAGAGTCTGAATCTCGGGCGGCAGCAGGGACTGAGAGCCCTCAGAAGCTTCTGAGTCTAGAGCACAGCACAACTGAATAAACAAGTGGGAAGGTGCCAAGCCTTGTGCACCCCGCAGAATGCAAAATCACCTTGATGGGGAACTAAGAGCCACTTAGACCGCCAATCAACCCACATCGACTATGAGGTTCCAACCAATCCATGCCCACAATAATATCATAAGCTTGTAGAGGCAAACCACGAAAGTCGGACTGAAAGTCATACTGGCCGACAGACCAAGTCAATTGACGAATAACGCCCATACTCGACAGCCGTGCACCACCAGCAATCATGACTTGAGTAAGAGAAGGAATCACAAGCCAAGTCGTGAAGATCACTCACCACAGACTCACTGATAAAAGAGGATGAGCTGCCAGAATCAATGAGGATAGTTATTGAACGACCCAACACCGAACCTTGCAAACGAATGGCCCGCCCGGACACTTGGCCTTGCATTGCCGCTTTGGAAACAACAGTAAAACACTTGCCCCTCGTGTTGTGGCTTTGTACCTTGGTCGTCGCAACAAAGATCGAGTCCGTATCCGAAAAACGATTCCCGAGACATCCCGAATGCACCAACAGAATTTCAGGGGGGCACTTATGATCCCGACTCCATTTTCCTGCACACTTGAAACATAACCCCGGGCGTGGCGCGATGCCTTGACCGCAGCCAATGTTGCTTGAACAGAGCTCGGCGGAGCTTGAACAGGTGGTGAAGCGACGGCAGCGGCGGTCGGTCACGAGACAACCACGGTGGTGGCAAAGCACCACGCCGAACCGCGTGAAGTGTTCTTTGACGAAGAGGACCAATCACCGTAACGGCCCGATCGTGGCGCCAATGCCATCTCCTCCCGAAGCAAAGCAAGAGAAGCAGCAAAGATCCAATGTTTGTGGCTTATGCATACCGACGAGACACGGAGATCAGGACGGAGGCCATCGATAAATCGAAGCGTGAAAGACAACTCGTCATGAGTGGGTGAATAGACTTTGAGCTGGTCTCGGAGTTCAGAGAAACGAGCGAGATAGTCAAACACGGTGGTTGTCATGGATATGTGGAAAAGTTGGCGAATCAGGGCCTCGTGCCGATCACGATCAAATCGATCATGCATCAAGGTACAGAAGGCAGGCCAAGTGAGTTCAGGCACTCTGTGTTCGACAGACTAGAACCACAGGGACGCTAGGCCATCAAAGTGCATCTCGATATCTCAATCCATAGATAATCCTCTACATTGTACATCTTAAAATACTTCTCGGCGCGTGTACGCCCCGACGAGGATTGTCGCCGCCGAATCAGCGGAAACGGCACCTTAGGGAGACGGCCCTTGGGATTGTTGTGGAAGCTGCCTACCGAATGGGTGTAGTGAGTGTCGGGAAAACGTGGTGGGTTGGGTCGAGGCGTGGTGGCTGAAGTGGTGGCGGGTTTGGAGGACGCGGGTGAGCGATGGGTGGACGGGCGGAGGAACGATGGACGACGGGTGGTGGATATGGTGGCGGTGGAGGTGGTGGAGGAAACTTGAATGACGAACGCCGAGGACTCACAACCCAATCAGCAAACGAGAGAGGAGACGAGATCGGAGGCATACCATGGTGATCCTCCGACCTGTGTCGTGACGCACCCTCGTCCCTCGAACGCCGTGCCCAACGACGGGGCGGTTCGGGCGGGGAGCGTTTGACGCCGCGCGCCCCGGTAGAAGCGTAGATGCCGCCTTTGTGGTAGCGGCAGCGCCGAACACCTGAGGAGCTTGGTTGGTTTCCAACACCTTGACCGGGTGACGACGCCAGAGGATGTCGCCGACGGGCTTCCAGAGTTGTAGTCGCCCACGGCCCGAGGCGGGTCGCCGACGCTACGGATCGCGGAGCACACCGGGCCGACGCCGACGCTCGATCTCCGCCTGCGGTTGGGTGTAGTAGGCGCCGCGGTTGGCGAAGTCCTTCCGCCGCGCCAAGCGCTGGTGACCTCCAACGGCCGGGATCCGCCGAGCCGCCCCAGTTGTCGTGCGGACGACAGCTTGCCGACGGAGTCGCTGGATGTCTCGAAGGCGACGAGGCGGCGGTCGGTGTCGGCCGCCCGCGTCGGTGTTGACGCTCCCAATCGCCGGCGCTTGATCCGTCGCCAAACTTGCCGCTGAGCTCGGCCATCTCATCAAGCAGAGCTTGAAATTGGCTCCATGGCACCCCGACGACGACGAAATCGGGTGTAGTGGGGATGAGGGGTAGCAGAGGGTAAGAGATCCGTGATTTGGGCTAAGTTCGATACCAATTGTTAGCACAATCGACAGGTTTGGTGGGAATCGTGGGAAAGGGGAAGAAAGGGGAAGAGCGTACAACGATGAATGATTAACGAATTCAAGTGTTTACAAATTTCATCATACCCCTCCGCGTAGGGAGGCCTTGTCTACTTATACGGCTACCGCGATGCCCGCCCGGCGTGAATCTTCAAGTTGGGCTTGGGTGCGCCGGGCCCCGGCTCGGTCACGACGACGGAGGACGAGCCCGGTCTACTTCAATGTCGGCCTCGAGCACCCGATTGTCTTGGGCGCCGACACCAAGCCGCCGACCTGCCGCCCAGTGGTCGCCCCTCGCCCCTCATCGGGGCATCGCTCGCCGTTTACGCCCACCATCGAAGCCGGTGCTGCATGTTCGCCCTCCTCCGAGATCTCCGAACCGCACAAGAACGCAAGAACGACGACGACGCCGCCGCCGCCGCCGCTCCGCCGTGTTGACACCTCTTAAAGCATAAAAATACAAGTTTGAAAACATGAATTAAGGGCTAAAGTCAAAGACCAAACATAAGTCTAGGGGTCTAACTAACATAATTCCACGAAGTTTTGGTATTCTCGTGACTTTACAGGACCTAATAGGTAAATGCAGAGAATAATGGAGAAAGTTCCAATATACAAGGCCTATGAAGACCGGACTTGTCCGTGGAATCAATTCAACCCGAAAAGTGGACTAAAACATTCTAGAAGACACCGAGAGGACGTGAGAAGAAACGGAAGCCGAGGTGGCATCTCCACCCCGGGCGCCCGCCAAGATTCCACCCCTCGGCGGCCGCCGGGTGGGACCCCCTGCTCAACCTCACATTTTATGTCGGTTCACTACCGACATTGAGGTTGTATCTACACCGCTGCCAAGGTCGGTTTGATCCAAGGGTTGACGCTCATCGCCAAGTACTATATAAGAAGACCGGTGACCTCGAGGCTCATAACAATTTCATTATCATACTCATACCCATCAAGTCCAAGTCTAGACATAAGCCCTAGTTCATACTAGAAGTAATTAGCTATCTAACTAGTTCTAGTTGAAGATCAAGTTCATCTTGAGTTCCCGATTAGTCAAGAAGTAGCAAGGATCGTTCTTGAGACTTCTCTCTTATATTCAATCTGAAGTACTCTTATATTTAGAATACAATTGTTATGGCTTTGATCTTTATAATTATTATATTCTTATTGATATGTGTTTATGCTTGCTATGATTATATATTTAGTTTAGTGAGATTGCTTTTATATTTTATACATGGAATTGTATAGCATCCATATAGATGATCACTATGTGGGTGATAAGCAATGTGTAAACGTGGTGTTTATACAACGTTTATCCGCAATTGCACCCTACATTCCCGGCCGTGTGGTAGATCGTAGGGGGTGACAGCCCTGTTTGAGTCCTTTTGGAGTCCACCCCCAATGTAGTGGCACGCCGAAAGTTATAATTACGGTGATGGATAAGTTTTATCCTTATTTGTCATTGGTAATGCTTGCCATGTGTAGAAGTAATCCAACCTTGCCATGATATCTAGATGTATTGCACTAATTGTAGTATTCATTGACATGTATGATTAGGGATATCTTAGGAATATTCATTCTAGTCTAATTTATAACATGCTAATTGCTTGTATGATTCTAGTAAGCTTAATGATCTTAGACTTGGGTATTTATCAATTATATTATATTTATCTTTATCCCTGCGTGACTTATCCCCGTTGAGTAATGTTAGATGCATATGGTTACTCCGCATTATAATATCAGAAAGAGGATGATCTCATAGCTAAACCACTATATATATAAACCTTTAGACATCCTTTTCTCTCTACCTTCCATAGACTCCCTTCCCCGTGGAAAATATAAATACGATACCGGATTACTCCCTGAAGTGCTACAATTGGTGTTTCTATCGCGGCGCTTGCAGATATCATGTTCATTCTTTTATCAAGGCCAATCAAGAATACCATACCCCGCATTTCTTAGCGTTATTGCTAGGGTGACAGACTAGTGTATAGGTAATGCCTAGAAATGAGTGGTATACCTTGAGTACATATCTGGTGAGATTAACTCCACTATGGATAGTGTTACTATGATACAACCACTACTAACACCGCCTAACTTCGCTTTGTTGGATCATGAGGTTAATCCCATATCCAAGCTAACATGATTAGATAGATATCCCATATATATTTCTTTCGCCTTCCTAATTGGGATCGTAAGAAATATCAACACCGTGCCGGGCCGACGCCGTGGAAAGGTGGGACGCCAAGACAAGAAGTCGACGAGCCCCAGCCTTCTTCGTCATCGTTGTTTGCCGGAACGTCTTCCCTCGCAAGGAGCAGCAAGTGGCCGATCAAGAAGCACCTGCACCGCCCCTCCATAGCCACAGGCCAAGCCGATTGACGACGGCGAGAGCGTAAGTACGGTAGCTATGACATGGACACGGAAGAGGAGGAGGAGGAGGAGATAGTATGGAAGCCGCTGGGCCATGTACGCTGGACCGGCTTCGCCGCCGCCGCCGAATCCAAAGATGATTCCCATGCCGACATCGTTCTTGGTTGGCGTTTCGTAGTCGCATCATGGACTCCGGCCGGCTACTTGTTTCTTCGTTAGCAAAAGCATGATGTTTTAGACAGAGCGTAGATGTGAACGCCATGATGTTAGGATTTGCATGTTTTCTAGTAGTATATGAGCAAAACAGCACTATGATTATTATGTTTTGTTCTTTTTTCAAACTGATTTATATATGTTTTGTTGTGGTAGTGGTATGTCTTCGATTTTCATTTGTATTTGATGCCATCACGAGCCGAAATGCAATGCATCAATGTGCTGCTCATGCATCATCATTTTTTTCAAAGCGTGCTTAAGCAGTGTTGTATTAAGGGAAAGTGGAGTTCTTCAAGTCCCACAAAGGACCGATGGCGAGATGCCAAAGGTCAAAGTGGTGGAACACTACACAAGGCGCCGCTTTAACTGCCGAGCAAATAGGTCGCACTAAGGCTATAACCGACGCCGCTACAAGCACCGGGCGACGACAACACTGCCGGTCGGGTCCCGCCGGGCGCGACCCTCGCGAGATGATGACGCAAAGATGGGGGAATCCGCCGCAAAGATCTCTCTCTTGGCCGCCGTGATCTCCTCCCGGCGTCGGGCGGAACGCGTGCAGCGTGGGTCCAGCGAGTTGGAGAGGGGGGCCTTCGGACGGCCTTCCAACCGTTTCTCAAGATGACCCGACGCGCCCGGGCGTTCGGATTGGGGTCGCGTTGGCCGACTTGGCCGCAAGCCCGGTATCGCGGGGCGGCCCCTGAGACATCACCGTAACTGGAGGTCCGAGTCGGGGGTTCCTTGATGATAGAGATTCGAGCTGACACGACGAGGGAGTCGAGGAAGGCAGCGACGGATGCGGCCGTGGGGGCCGCGGTCACCACAGTGCAGGCATCCCCCGCCGGCCCCGGTGGGGTGGGGCCACCTACCGGTCCGCCGGAAGGTCGAGGTCGACGTGATCCGATCCCGCGAGCGGGTCGCCGTTGTTGGAGCTTTCCACGGGCGGTGCATCGACTCGGCGCGGCCACATCCGCGGTTGAGCCGCAGCAAACGTAGTGGTGAGGGAGGCTCGCTCGCGCCGCTCGGGAGGGGGCGCGCGACGAGGGAGGCCTCAAGCTCATCGAGCATTGGGTCCACCCGGCTGGGGATCCGTGCTGCCAAGTGGCTCGAGTGTGCAGCTGGTCCGTGGGAGTGACGATGTTGCCCAACCCCGCCGACGGCTTGCCGATCTCCGCCTGACAAGGCGATGTCGAGAGGGCGGAGCAAAGGATCCGCCCCGACGAAGAAGGGAGGTACCGGCGACCCAGCCACCGTAGGGCGCCCAGCCCCGGGACACCTGAGGATCGACACGGCGGCCCGGCACGGCGCGCGGGCTCCGTAACACGGAGTCGAGGCTCGTGTGCGCTGCTCGAGGAGGAGGCCGCGGGCGTAAGGCGGCGCCGATGCCCCGCAGCCTCGCCGTGCCCCTCGCGGCCGAAAAAGGCGGATGAGGCGTGGACGGGCCGAGCAAGCGGGCGGCGACGTGATCCCCGCAGCCAGGCGGTTGAAGCGAGACCGACAAGGGATGGTGGCACAGGTCGTTGACGACGGGTTGGGGCGGGCACGCCGACGCCATGCTCGCGCTCAACGAGAGTGAAACCATCGCCGCCGGCCGGTGGTGTTGACGACGGAGGCCCCCGAAGAGGCCGTGCTCGCTGATGACGACGACGACGGTCACCGTGACGCCGAGGGCCTGTGGCGATGGCCGAGCCGTTGGTGAGCGTGGACGCGCGCCGCTGTCGGCCGATCCTCCGGTGCCGGCACTTAGTCGAAGGAGGAGGACGCACCGCAAGGGCGCCGATGGAGTTCGTGGAGCGCCGGCCGACGACGACGCGCCGCCGCCACGCCTGGGTCGGCTGGTTCCGCGCCCGGGACGACGCCCTACTCCCAAAGTGTTTAGTGGCTCAACCGGTCCGTCCGCGAGGTCCGCGGAGCCTGGGAGCGCTCCCGGCGAGGAGGGGATGGACAAGCGCGCGGTACGACGGTGGGGCCTCCGTTCGGCGAACTCGCCCTCGTTGTCTAAGGAGTCGGAGAAGGAGCCGTCCACCCACCGCGATACCCTTGGGTCTTCCGCGAAGGGTAGTAGGGGGCCGCATCCGGGAGAGGGGCTTGCCGCAGCCGCTGGAGACAGCTCCCATGGTGGACGCCACGGTGGCGACGCCCTCGCTGCAACGCAGATCGGGCGACAGCGCAAGAAGGTGGTGGACGGGACGCGCCTGAAGCGCGGTAGGCGGTGCACGCCGCATCCGCGACCGTGGAATCCAGCGTGCGCAGCCGGCACCCAGGTTGTGGTGGCGGGGTGGGAGCCCGGCGGCGGGAGATCCTCCCGACGGGCGCACGGGAGGACGGGATGGAGCAGTGAGACAGCTGCGGTGCCGACTCGCCGCCACGGCCCCGCTTCTCCAACGCTGGCGGCGCGCGACGCAGAGCTCGGGCTGAGGGGCCGGCCCCCGCCTCAACCACGGACGGCGGCAGCTGCTGGGCCGCGGATCCGGCACGCCGGGCGCCGGATCCGCGCCCTCGCCCGACCGGGCGGCAGTGAAATCCGCCGAAGCCGCATCGCCTCCGGTGCTCGGCCAGCGGCGGCGACGGCTTTTCTCGCGAGAAAATGGCGAGGGGAGCAGGGAGCGGGGGGGGGGAGGGGTGGAGGGAGGAGCTGGGCGAGGTGTAGGGGGGGCGCCGCCGAGGGCGGCGGCGGCGCCGCCGCCGGGCGGTGGGGCCCCTGTGGCGCCGCCCCTAGCCGTTGGAGCGGGAGCCCATCCGTCCGATCCTCCCTCGCGTGAATGCTTGTATTTTTTTCCTCATGCATGATCATGGTGCATCGTATTTTTTACGTGTATATTAAACACACACTTATTATTTTAAGGAACTCCTTATTTTAATATAATAAATAATAAGCACACAAGCCATTACGCCACGCCACACGCTAGTTATTTACTAATAATCAAGTAATAATAAGAGCGTGGGCATCCACCGGTAATAAGCACAAGAGCTGCCGGGGCTGCAGTCAGATGCTCAGTTCAGTTCAGTTGCTCATGGTCTCCTGCTGTCCCAGGAACGGCGCGTCGACGTTGGCGTCACTGCAGTAGAGGCAGGGGTGCTGCTGGAGCTGCTGCCCGGCGACCACCTTCCTGGCGCCACACACCAGCTCTCGGTTGCTCATCGGCGCCGGGTGCGCCGCCAGCACGGCCTGTAGCGCCCCTCTGAACGCCCCGTACGCCGCCCTGTCGCCATCCGCCGGTAGCTCCATCGATGACTCGTCCGCCTGGTACCCGCTCAGGAGAATCCCGGCGTCGGCGTCGGCGTCACTGCGGTTGCCACCGTTGTGGTCGCGCCGGTACTTGGCGCTGGCGTCGGCGCCGAAGAGCGCGAGCAGGTGGTCGGCGACGTGGTGGGACGCGTCCAGGCCCGACACGGCGGACAGGATGCTGAGCACCGCGGCGTACGGGAGGAACCGGACGCCGCTGGCGTGGACGACGGTTTGGGCGTGGAGGTCGCGGTGGTCAGTGGGGACGTCGGGGCCGATCTGCTCCTTCTCCTGGTCGATGAGGCCGCCGCTGTTGCACGAGTCGGACACCATGGTGAAGGTGGCACCCCGCGGCACGAGGTCCACCAGCTCCCGGAAGTCCATGTCTGCCATGGCGCAAGCATGTCATTCAGATGTCAGAAACGACGACGAGCGCCAGCGATGCGTGAGTGCAGAGTAACACAAACCATAGATGAGGTTGTAGTCGCAGGGCACGATGGCCTCATCGTCACGGTCGCCATGGCCACTAATGGGCGGGACGCGCGTGCCATGGCCGCTGAAGAAGAAGAAGAGCGTGTCCCCCGGCGCTGCGCGCGCCACCATTTCGGCCAGCGTGCGCTTGATGTTGGCGCCCGTCGGGAGCACGCCGGCGGCGCCGGCAACGCTCTCGTGGTCGTCGGTGAGCACGGTGACGTCGTCCGGCGCGAAGCCGGCGGTCGAGGAGGATGGCGCGCATGGCGTGGGCGTCGTTGATGCAGCCATGTAGCTCGTACGGCGTGCTGGCGTAGTTGCACCCCACGAGGGTGGCCATCATCTTCTTCTTCCCCGCCTCCATTGCTACCAGCTGTTTGCTGTTTTTTCTTCTAGCTCGCTCTAGCGATCGAGCTCTACCTATGGTGCGTGTGCTTCGGTGAGATGAGAGATCGATCTATGCCTGACACTGTCTCCGTTCTAAATAGGCTTGGTGATCACCTGTGTTCATTAAAAACACCATGCGTCGTTGTCATCGTTCATTTGTTGCCTGTATTACCTTGTGGATGCAAGTTAAGGACACATTTGCCTTTGGACTTTGGACTTTGCTGCTCACCTTGCCTGGACATTTGCAGGCAGATGGATGAAGCATCACGCACGAATTCATCCCAAAGAGGCAAAGACGTACGTAGCTAGGTGTGTATTTGGATGAAAAGGCTAAGCAGGCACCAATGGTTAGGCAGAGAAAGATCGATTTTATAAAGACGACAGATCGGGAGTGCCGAGAATGTATGTAGGATCGATGACCTAGAATATATTCTCGATCATCTGGTGTCCATTCATCGTCCTAACTGAGGAGACGTACGACAGCCTGCAATGCAATTAGGTCGTCAACGACAACAATCCTATGAAACCTGGGGCTTGCGTGCAAGAAATGAATGTGTAAAAGCATAATTTCCCTTTTACTTCGTTCCAAAGAGCACTACCATATCGCTCTTTGAACTATCGAGCATCAACATCGGAGTTCGAAACTCCTTTTGCAATAAGCATAATTTGGCACCTCATTTTCCAAACCAGTCACACCGAGGACAACCACCGCAAACCGCCACCAGGAGGTGGTCCAGGTGCTCATCACCAAAAGTCGGCGCCGGCACCCGATGTGGCCCCTTGAGAGGTCATCGTATATTCGTGTGGCCGCCAATGGACTGGAGTTCACTTTTTTCGAAAGCGAGCTCAGCTTGTACTTTATTAAGAGAAAACGAATAGTTCAAAGATACATGACCTGTCCCCCTTCCCATAGCGAGATGTCGGGGAGCGGGCACTGGTAAAACACTAACATAAAGCACCGACTCTAACGGTAGCGCAGAAAGGTTGTAAACTAAAAAATAACTAATCTTGGCTACTATAGCTTGTGGAGTCGATGGCGCCGAGCTACAAGCCCTGTGAGCAGGGGCAACCAGGGTGGCACCAACAACATCGATGTAGCAACTGTGAGCACCCAAACCACTAACGCAACTCCAATAGCGATCAAGAAGCCGTTAGAGTCAAAAGAGTAAATGGCGACGATCGAACGACGCCGCGACACCAACAATGGCTAGGTATCCGCTGCGAGTCAAGTGAGCAAATAACAACAACAGAACTGTAGCCGCTATGGACACCCGCCGATCCTCGCGACTCCAACAGCGACTAGGTAGCCGCCGCGAGTGAGGCGCCGAATGACCGTCGCGACTCCAGCAACGATCAAGTGGCCGCGCGAGTCAAGTTTAACAAATGGCGACAACAACAACCAGGTAGCCGCCAGAACACCTGAACAACCCCGCGACTCCAACAACGGTCAGGTAGCCCCCGCAAGTCAAGTGAGCAAATGGCGACAACAGCAACCAGGTAGCGCCGGAACACCCGAATGACCCTTTGCGACCCAATAACGACCAGGTAGCCGCAGCGAGTCAAGCGAACAAATGACGACAAAGCAACCAGGTAGTCGCTGTGAACACCCAAACAACCCTCGCGACTCCAACAGCGAAGGTAGCCCCCGTGAGTCAAGCGAGCAAACAACGCCAACCATGACCTTGTAGTCGCCGTGAGCACCCGAGCAACCCTCGTGACTCCAATAGCGGCCAGGTAGCCGTTGTGAGTCAAGCGAGAAAATGGCGCCAACCACGACTAGGTAGTTGCTGCGAGCACCCGAACGACATCCGACGAGTGACGAGGTCAAACTCGGCAGCCTACTCAGGAGCTACCACGCCCCGCAACTCGAGTAAAGCCCCCGCCCGCTGCCCCCGGCGTCCGGCGGGCGGTCACGACGATGACCTAGCACCAAATCCAGATCTAGGCAGCGCCAGGCAGCTCCCATTGGACCTCCATCCTCCAGCGCGGAGGGGGTGGGTGCTGGGGAGGGAAGACGGGAAGGCGGCGGCGAAGGTGCTCGATGGCGAGGCTGGGGCCGCCACGGCCGGGCGACGGCGTAGCCCCGAAGCCTAGGTCCCGCAGCGCATCCACGCCATGGGAAGGGAGCGGAACAAAGGAGGGCCTCCACGGCCATCGGCGACGCAACAACGACCTACACACAGCTGTTGCATCGTGGTCCGAGCAGGGACGTTCAGCGGAGGCGCCCGCGCCCTGGATCCCGCGGCGAGGATGAAGGACGGCGGCCCCACTCAGCCCCGACGCGAGCGGCCGAGGCAAGGGCCATCCGCGGGCGACGCCGGGTCTCCCGATGCGCCGGCAGGCTTGCCATCGCCTCCGTGTCCTTTGTGCCATGTGGCATGCATCGGGGTTGGGGTGCACAGTAGGAATGGTGCACCCACGGTGCACCTTTTTTTTTTTTTTGGTTGAACTGGGCCAGATCATCGGCCAGGAATCATCAGCCTCCGTTCCTAGCAGAGAGACGTACGAGCGCTGAGTTATCAGTAGGCAAAGTAGTATTATCGACGAAAAAATTGCAACAGAATCTCAGTCAAAACTCTGACCATACTTGCACATTATTGATGTATCCATTTACAGTTTGAGGTCGCAAACGCAAAGGCATCAAACTGAAACATACATACATAGTAAGCGAAGAACATTTGCAAATTCTAACTGTAACATCTCTGCTATCTAATCTGCTAAGCGATCATAACTTGCTTTTGCTAACTGAAGAAACAAGCAGAGCCCGTAAGTGTGCGTGCGGTGCAGCTATGCAACGGGAACCAAGAACGATGTCGGCATGGGAATCATGCTGGATTCTGGCGCGGCGACGACGAAGCCTGGTCCAGCATTCATGGCCCGCGGCTTCCATACTATCTCCTCCTCCTCCTCCATGTCGCCAATGTCGTTGCTGCCAGTACAGCAGCTCTCGCCATTGACGAGCTGCTCGGCCTGCGGCGGGTAGCGCTTCTTGTCCACGGACGTGGCTGCCGCTGAAGACGAAGACGACCAAGCCGGGCTCGCTGCCATCTTGTGCGCCGCCCCACCTCTCCACGGAGTCAGCCCGGCTGGGCTTAGGGCGGCGGCGAGGTCACGTTCTTGCGCTGAACGATCCGTGTCCGGGCGTTACGGGAGGGTTCTCGCGCCGCCGGCTTGGTCATCTTGCGCCGCATCCCACCTCTCCGAGTCGGGCGCGGGCTGGGTTTATTAGCGGGCGGCTTCGGGTGGATGGCGGCGACGAACGGGCGCGCCGGGCAGCATCTTCCACGTGGGTGGGGTCGCGAGCAGCGCCGGCAGAGCAGCGTGTGCCATCTTGAGGTGCACGCGGGCGACGGGACGCCATGGATCGAAGATGCTGGAAACGCGCAGGCCAGACCGAAGGCAAAGCGCCGCCAAGTGAGCCGAGGAGATGGAACAGAGACTCAGAGAGAGGCGGCGATCGGCGAGATGATTTCCCTAGTTGCAGTGCTCAGCGAAATATATAGACCCCTGTCTAGCATGCCTGGCAAGTTGAATCGGAGTCGGTGACCGAATTCAATTCAATTTGAAGAAACCACGAGATTCAGATGAAGGGACGTCGGTGAGACTATAGGGAGAAGAGACAAGTAGGAACGATCGGGCGGAGGCCGCGGCGCGCCGATGAACGCCATGTCATGCACGCCGCTACACACTCTCGACCGGATTTGTTGCACAGTCGGGTTCAGTGATGGTCGGCCTGCCGTCTACTCTTGTCGAAGTGTAGAACGCACGGCGCTCTGGTTGTTTGAACTTTGATCCATGGCGATTGGCGACACCCGTAACCCGTTGCACGCCCGCACGGTGCACCATGCCATGGCGCTCGCAGCCCGGCCTTCCCGGGCTGCAGCTTCCTACACCCAAGTGCACGATGATCCGTCGCTGCTCCCGGGCGCCACCCGCCGCCGTGCTCTGGTCATCCTTCCCAGTTAATCTCTCATGTTTCAACACCCCAGCCATGCTTTCGCCAGCCGACGAGAGGCGGACGAAAGCACAAAATCAAAGCAGGCGGTAGCGATAACCTGGTGGCGGCGGCGTCTCCGGCGCCCATGGACACCAAGAGCGGCAGCCCTAGGGTTCACATCGCCGCACAAGGTGCAACAGCTAGCAACAAGAAGGGCGCAACGCCCCTCCTCGGTGCACCGCACGCGAACGAACCAGCTGCCGATCGATCGGGGAGGAGCGCAAGAAGAACAACAACAGCCGACGGACTCCGACGAGAGGACTTCGTTCAACACATGCCGTCGACGCTGTAGCCACGGCGGGCATTCTACGCCGGAGCAAAACGCCTATACCATCGTTTCTGATACGCACCGCCGTTGCGTAGAGGGTGTTGCTAGTAAGCCTTGTAATGGTTGGACAGCTGGATGCAATTAGAATGTATTGCAATTGGAATCGGTTGGCATATATGGATGTATTGGAATTAATTTTATGTGTGTTGGATTGGCATTTGGATCATGTGTGAATTTGGAATTTGGTTTGAGATGCTTCTGTTGGGTAATTTTCATGACGGTTGACTCAAATCGAATACTTTTTTGTGGTGGGTCACTCATGAAATACTATATTTCCTGTGAATTTTCAAACTCTCATGAAACTCATTGTGTGACTTGTGACTCTCACGAAATACCCTACCTCTCACAAAATAAGTTCATGACAGTGAGCTCTCATGAAATACCCTTCCTCTCACGAAATAAGTTCATGACGGTGAGCTCTCACGAAATACCCTTCCTCTCACAAAATAAGTTCATGACAGTGAGCTCTCACGAAATACTCTTCCTCTCACGAAATAACTTCGCGACGGTGGCCTCTCACAAAATATTGAAAAAAAACCGCCATGAAAAGAGCGATGCAAATCTGACGGCAATGACCTTTTTTATGAGAGTGACCGCCACGGAGAACTCTCATGAAAAGAACGTGGGCGGTGAACTCTCACGAAAGTGTGTATTTCATGAGTGCAATCGTGAGAAGTAATGTGTGACGGTGTACTCTCACGCATTATTTTCGTGAGAGTAAAACCATTTTTCGTGACTGTTTTTCACTCTCACAAAATATCCAGTTTCTGGTAGTGTTGCTACTTGCTATTGCAACCGAAACCGAGCATAAGCTGGCACCTAGCAGCAAGTGTACTGAGTGATGAGGTTGACCGTTGACGGCATTAGAGCTGGAAAGTTCTTCAGCGCTGAAATGCTGAATGTACTCTTTGTTTTTCTGATACTACTAGCGTGTTTTTGTGTTTTGAAAGTAGATAACATGCTGTATGTACTCTTGCATATTTCATAATAGTGCAAGCATATACTTTAGATTTACTGGTATTTTCAAATTGAGAAATGCTCTCCTCCCAACTCTCGATTGTATTGCATAGATTAGTCTGTGGGCGGCGGCGGAGTGTAAGAGGATGAAGAAGATGTGATGAACAAAAATGGAGCGTTCTCGGGGCCTCATAAGTCAGAACACTCAAAGTGTTCTATACATACATGGACCCTTTCAAAATTTGTGCCAATCATTTCCGTACAACCTAATGACACATAAACCACAATATGTCACTTTTTTTAAGAATATAAGGATTTGAAAAGCATTTACATTCTTCTTCAACTATTCTTGTGCCGGCGTTCTCGATCCTTTTTCATGAGGCAACTAATTAAGATGCGAGTAATTCATTTTGCATACAAGTTCGCATTTTAAATGTGAGATTGAAATAATCAAATAACATACATGCAGATGGATTCCAGTTTGGGCATGCAAAAGGCATCAAATTCAGATGAAATCGAAGAACTATGGAGATCCCATACAAAAAAAAACAATCAAATTCTAAAACCATAAGCCGTGTAATTCTCCATATTATCCATTATCTAAAACCCTAATTAACCATCGTTGGTCACCGTAGCACCGCTACATGATCACAAATTCACAATCACACTTGTTTCGGTAGCTCAAAAACCACCGCAGAGATGAGTTCCTGCAGTGCACAGCTATGAAACGCGAACCAAGAACGCAGTTGGCGTGGCAGCACGCTGGGTTGCGGCGCTGGCGACGGCCAAGCCCTGTCCTGCGCACATGGCTCGCGGCTTCCATACTATCTCCTCCTCCTCCTCATCATCCGTGTCCATGTTGTTGCTGCCAGTACCGCTGCTCTTGCCGCCGCCGAGCAGCCCGCCCGCGGCGGCAGCGCTTGTGCATGTCCCAGCGCCGGGCGGACGACGCCGGGCGATTTGCTGCTGCTTGCGAGGGAAGACATGCCTGAAGACGACGATCTAAGAAGCCAGGATCGCCGCCGCTTCTTGTGCGCTGGCCCCATCTCTCAGCGCAGTCGGCCCGCCAGGCTTGGGCAGCGGCGGCGGCGAGGTCACGCTTGCACTGGGAATGGGATCCGTGTCCGCGGCGCTGCTTTTGACGATATCGGCAGAACGAGGGCCTGATGATGATAACGAGGCTAAGGACGCCGGGCAGACAGGCTTGACCTTGTGCGCGCCCCACCTCTCGCCGGAGTTGGAGCGGCTGGCTTGGTGAGCCGGCGGCTTTGGGAAGATGGGCGCGACGCACGGGCGCGGGAACATCTTCCACTTGGGCGGGTCGGCAGCAGCGCCGGAGAGCCCGTGTGCCACTTTGAGGTGCACGCGGGCGACGGACGCCATGGATCGAATTGAAGACGCTGGAAACGAAGGTAAATCGCGCCGCCCAGATGAGCCGAGATCGTGGATGGAGATGGAACAGATCAGAGGACGATCGATGAGAGATGATTTCTGGTGGCAGCAGCATGGAGAAATATATAGGCACCAGGAGTTTTCGCCAGGGTGAATCGTGTCGGGACGAGACGCGCGTTGGCGGCACGCCGTTTTTCTCCTAATTCGATTCAGAGCTCTCATTTTGTTATTGCACTCCCATGCAGTGCCCGTCTATGAATAAAACAAATTCCCATAGTTGTTTTAAGTCATTTTTTAAAAAATGGCTGAATTTATTTATAGAAAGTCATATATTAAATAATCAAATTTTGTGTTATTATAAATCTTGCCTTTCTTTTTATAAAATCGGCCAGACATTTAAAAAAAAAGTTTGAATTAGGAGATCAAACAACTCTAGAAGTTGATTTATTCTGGTCTAAAGGGTGTATATTTACTGTACTATAAATTGCTTTTCTACCTTTTTGAGGGAACAATTGCTTTTCTACCTACAAAGGGTAATTGGTAGTGATTGGCTCTTCTATCACTAAGGGTCGTCTAAGACCGGACAGTGAATCAAACATATCACTATCAGTTCAAAGATACCAAGTAATAATAGAACAAGGATCACTGCTGAGTCCAATCTCTGTCTTATAATGATATTGTAGGGTGCTATTGGTGGTTCAATGGCTTCGATCGACATTGATCTACATTTTTCTATTTCATATATATATTTATTGGTATTTTCAAACTGAGAAATGCTATAACACTTGTGTACCTCTCCTCTCAACTCTCGATTATATTGCATAGGTTAGGTGGTGGACGGCAGCGGAGTATTTGGTATTTCTAGACAAAGGGAGTATATAGGCACCAGGACGCCTAGCAGAAACCGAGCTCCCTTTCTCTAGCATTCGGTGGTACAACGTGTTTCTCTAGCATTGAGGCTAGCCTCTCAATCCCTTCTTTACATGTCTACGGGACATGCACACGTGTGTGTGGTGTGTGTGAGCATGGAGTGTGTGGATTGTGTGCGCCTATGTTGTACTTGATAAAAAAAAGATCCCTCCACCTCTTCGCCCCTAGGCACCCCCACATACCTCCGTAATAGGTGTCAGTTTCATTTTGGCCGCCGAGACCTAGAGTGAGAAATACTAAAGAGAGAATGCGAGTGCAAAGCGGAGATCCAAAAGCTGGACGAGTGAAAACCCTTTCTCTGCTCGCTCATCGCTTCTAGCTCCGATCTCCATCCGCCACCGCTCTAGGGTTACGAAGTCTTCTCTACCAAGGCTTTCTCTCTCTCCTGCTTTGACTCTCTCCCTTCTGATCATGGTGTATTTGGGGAATTCTAGTGTTCTAGGGTTTGCGTTGCTTCTAGTCGTGGCGTGATTGATTGCCGGCCTAACCGCAATTGACAACCGAGAAAAGCGATCGTGCTGATTAGACAGATAAATTAGTAGAGAGTGTGTGTGTGCGCGCGCGCGTGTGTGTTGCGTGTTGTGTGTTGCGTGTGTGCGTGCGTGTGTGTGTGGTGTGTGTGTGTGCGTGCGCGCGCGTGTGTGTGTGTGGATTGTGTGTGCATATGTTGTACCCGATAAAAATAGATCCCTCCCGCTCCCGCCCCCTAGGCTCCCCCCCACCTACCTCCCTAATAGCCGTTAGTTGCATTTTTTACGCCAAGACCGAGAGTGGGAAATACGTAAAAGAGAGACCACAAGAAAGTACAAGGCGGAGCTCGAAAAATTTGGGACGTGCGAAACCCCTTTTTCTCGCTCGCCGCCGCTTCGGATCCCGATCTCCGTCCGCCACCGCAGCCTTCTCTACCAAGGCGCCTCTCTCTCTCTCCTGCTTTGACTATCTCCCTTTTGGTCGTGGCGTATTTGAGGAATTCTAGTGTTCTAGGGTTTGGGCTGCTCCCCGATGGTGGCATATTTGTTGCCGCCCGGCCGCCGCAATCGGGCACCAAGGAAAGTGATCGATGCCGATTAGGCGTAATAAAATAGTAGCGTGATGCGGACGCCAAGACACGTATGTTTGCGCGGCGCTGTGTGAGCATGGAGTGTGGATTGTGTGCGCCTATGTTGTAACCGATGAAAAAGATCCCCTCCCGCTCCCACTCCCGCCCCTTGCCCCTAGGCGCCCCCTACCTACCTCCCTAATAGTTGTTAGCTGCATTTTGGTCGCCGATACCGAGAGTGGGAAATACCCCGAAAGAGAGATCGCGAGAAAGCGCAAGGCGGGAGCTACAAAAGCTGGATGTGCGAAACACCTTTCTCTCTCGCCGTCGCCCGCTTCCGGCTCGATCTCTATCCGCCGCTCTAGGGTAATGAAGTTTTCTCTACCAAGGCTCTCTCTCTCTCTCTCTCTCTCTCTCTCTCTCTCTCGCTCGCCTTTCCTCCTTCCTTCGACTCTCTCCCTTCCGGTCGTGGCGTATTTGGGGGAATTCTAGCGTTCTAGGGTTTTGGCCAGTCCCCCTGGTGGCGTGTTTTGTTGTCGACCAGCCGCAATCGCAGCCGAGGAAAGCGATCAATGTTGATGAGATAAAATAAAATAGTAAAGTGATTTGTAGTCAAACTATAAACCTTCTTGTATAAATAAACCAGTCCCCATGGTCCTCATCATTCTTCATAGCCTCTGGATTCGGTGATTGACTGTGCTCCAAAATCTAATCTGGCCAACGATTGCAGCTATATGAGGTAAATGAGCACTCCATTGTCTACATTCAAGTCTATCTCCCCATGTTTCTCAAACTCGCACACCATTTTTCCTCCTAGGGTCATGTTCGGGAAGGATTGGTCCAAAATAATATGGTGCGGTTGCCACAAAAACTTGGCCGCTCGAAGCATTTGCTTTTCTAGCTTGCTTGGCCCATTCAGTCGTATACCGATTGGGGCTTATCAAGATTCTGCATATAATGATGTATGTCTACTAAGCATGTTGAATTAGTATTTTTGACATCCTAGGCATACAGATGATTTCAACTATTCTAGAATTGATTTTGGGTTGTTCCACCATTTTGGCGGGGTTGGTTTACAACATTTTCCACATGTCCTTTTCCATTATGTGTGTTGTACACATTTTCTTGTAACACAAGATGTGTACAACACACACTATCTAACTTTTTTCCTCTATGCATTTTACTTTAGATGGCCATGACATTTATGTACCACTGTTTATCATTATCTAGTAAACATTTGTTTGTACCAAAAGGCTTTGCATCAAGAATTTTTATGAAATTGCAGACATAGCTCAAAGCCATAGGGGCCATAAGCTCAAAGAAGCTTGTATAGAGTTTATGGCATCACTATCTGAGAGGGATTTTACCTGAACAAGCGCAAAGCTCAAAAGGTCTGATTCTTATTTCTTGCCAGTTGTATTTGATAGGATAAACTAGATCTTGGAAAATTAGATGGACACACATATCATCCTAAAGTGAGCTCGAGAAGGTCGCTTATTGTAGTCATTTTGATTTTTGTTGTATGTCCTATGTAGTTTTTTTTCTATTTATATGCAGCTAGCGTAGGATTGATTTGTATCATACAAGGATTATAATTGTTGTAGTCTATTAGTTTATAATAGACTTCTATTTCTATGTGAAGATTAATTGTGTAGAAAGCTATGTCCTACATTTTGTTCATTTATATGTATGCTCTTTCTATGGCATGTATATGTGTGTGTTGTGCATATTGTCTTGTAACATGAGACAATGTTCACAAGCCTAAAATCAACCAAACCACAACAAAAAAGGGGAAAACACTGAAGTAAGTCTCAAGCTATTATGCAAAGTTCAAATTTTCCACACCTTCCTCTACCTGGCTCTATGTCGTTCAAGCTCCTTCATCCTGAGGACACAAGACTTCATCCTCTCGCCGGCATTAGTCTTCCTCCGGAGCATCCTGCATGGGCAACAATTCCAGCTATGTGAGGCAAATGAGCACCCCATTTTCTACATTCTAGTCCATCTCCCCATGTTTCTCAAACTCGCACACCATTTTTTTCTCCTAGGGTCATGTTCGGAAAGGATTGCTCCAAAATAATATGGTGCAGTCCATGTTGTTCAGGGTAAGCTTGTCCGTTGCTAAAAGGAAGGGGTGTGTGCATGGGATATTTACTCGCTAGATGTGGGCTGAGTGAAAGGGTTGTCACCTCACATGTAACTGGGGCATGCAAGCTTCTAGATGACTTTGGTTGGTTCACACCAAACAAAGAGACCCACAAGTTGTGCACAAAGAGCCCTCGAGCGCTTCACTATACTTCACTCAATCATAGTGGTAGGCTTAGAGGAAACTTGTGAAAAACATGATAGCAAGTTTAGGGCAACTCGTTTTAATTTTTATTGGGTGAAAACAAAAGGGTGCATGACAATATGAAGCGACATATATGTTGCCTAGTTTCCCACTCCCATGCAATAAATTCAAACATCGCACCCACTTCTATACACTGCGACGCCAATTCAATGAAGCACCGGTTCCCTTGAATCGAACTGACTCGAAGAAATAAAGAAATCGAGCTCTCTTTCTCATCCTTCTCTTTCCTGCGGTTGCTCCTCTCGCCGAAGAGGAGAAAAATCATTATCGTCACCGTACACCGAGGACGGCCATGCCAGAGGCCAATAGCCCTGTCACGCGGTCTGCCATGAGGGAGCCATGCTGGACATCGCCGGGCGGCGGAGGCCGCGGCGGATGGCGGGGACAATAAAGAGCTGCTCGTGGCACTGGAGCAGGGTGGAGAATGATGTTGTAGTTGTTGTCCCGGTAACGGTCGCGGTGCGGGAGCGGGAAGATTTCGTGGCTGTGTAGGTGGAGCAGGTGGGGAGTCAGTCACGACGCCACGTGTGGACCCGTGAGGCCTAGGTCGCGAGGCGGCCCTCGAGGAGCTTCGTTCACATCCCGGCGCCGATGAGATTCGACTCGGGTTCAGCGAAACGAGATGAGAAAGTGGATGCGGAGTAAACCTCGAAAGCATTTTTCGGGCCGGGTCGGGTTCGGGCCGGGCCGAAAAAACTTCGATTATTTTGGGGCGAAAAAATCCTGCCCATGACGTCCCATCGGGCAAGTCGGGCCTAGCTTTTCGTGTAGGGCCGGGCTTGGGCGGGCTACCCGCGACTTTACACTACAAAATAGCTAAAAATGTATTTCGGGCCGAAGTTAGGGCCAAGAAAAAATTTTCGGGCTTCAAAAACTCGCCTAGGCCCCGGTCCAAGAAGGTTAGGTGGGCGGGCTAAAACCCGTCGGGCTCGGGCCGGGCCCGCGGGCCGGGTCGGGCCGGGCTAGTTTTGCTCAGGTATAATGCGGAGCAACGGATTTGGAGCCGGAGTCTCCCATGGAACGTGGGAAGAAGATTTGGGAAGCAAACACCCATCTCTCTTACCTTCACACAATAGACACTAGGACCGGTCACGTGTCAATTGTGGGACCTACGATGGTCCTTCCACTGTTGGTGCTGTTAGTGACGTGGCAAACTCGTTGCTCCGACCAACTTTCCTCAAAAACAAAAAATAAAAACCTTTGTGAGTTCTGATCCCAATTCCCAATCGGCCTGCGAGGCTGCGACCCTGCCTTCCATTGCCGCCGCCGCCCCGACCAAGAAGACGCCGCCGATCCATTTCTCCCGTCAAACCCCGCGGCGACCCCTTGCACCGCTAGCTCCACTGCGACGGATCCCCTCCCCTTGTCCAGCGGAGCCGCTCGTTGGCCGAGGAGACGCCGTCGGCCGTCGTCCTTATTCACTCTTCTGCCGTCCCCTTCTCCGCCGCCGGCTGCCGACCGGGCCTTCCAACGAGCGAACTGAGGTGCGCTTTTTCACGTCTCCTCCATTCCCATGGCTATCCTCTGGCGTACGTCTCAACGCCTTCTCCTCTCGCAGCACCGGCGCCCGGCACCTGTTCGACGCAATGCCTCTCAGGCTCGTGGGAGCTGCTGCAGCCACGGGCGAGGACCGCATAGGCGCCCTCCCGGACGACCTACTCCTCCACGTGCTCTCCTTCATTCCGGCGCATGATGCCGTGCGCACGTGCATGCTCTCCCGCCGCTGGCGCGAGGTCTGGAAGTCCTTGCGCGTCCTGCGCTTCACCAAGCCCCAGCGCTGGGAAAGCGCGACCAAGTTCAATAGGTTTGTCAAGGGTGTGCTGTCCTTCCGCAACCAGGTACCTCTGGAAGAGTTCACGTTCGAGACCTACAAGTACGATGCTGTAAACCCTCCCTCCGATAAAGGCGAGAAGAAGGAACGGGTTAAATTTGCCCAGAGGTGGATCATGTATGCCTTGACGCGTGACGTGCGGGTGCTCAGAGTCCTTGTGAAATCAAGGCTCAGCAGACCTCAGCTGCGGCCTGTACCGCTGATGCGACTCAGTGAGCCCCTCATCTCCCACCGCTTGATGACACTAGAGCTTAAATCAGTAAGGTTGACTCATAGCTCTATGGATTTCTCCAGCTGCCCTGCCTTAAAGAATCTTCAAATAAGGCATTCCCAAATTTGGATCCACAAGATATCTTCCCAATCACTAAGTCATCTAATTATCAAGAATTGTGAGTTTTGTGATGATATATGCACCCAGATTTTGGCCCCAAATCTGTCATCACTTCTACTGGACATGCGTTCTGGCAGGGTTCCTTACCTTCCAAGTGCAGTATTGCTAGCTACAGCATATATCAGACTTGATCAGTTCTGTAGGGATCGCTGTGGTCACAGCTACTGGGTGCAATGTCTTCATGATACCTGTGTTGATTGCTGTGGTAGTAACGACAGGAGTGGCAAGTGTGTGCTTCTTAGAGGTCTGTCCAATGCTCAAAATTTGGAACTGGCAGTTCAATTGCCAGCCTACATTCTGAATCATGCAGCGGTATGTTTGAATATACTTGTGCCTTATCTCCTAGCTGTGAAGTGTTATTGGCACTTGTATGCATCATGTTTGTCTTTCATCACATTTTTGTATACCTAAAACTGAGACTAGATTCTTTTCGTTTACTACCAGCAATTATCCTTCATAAGCTATCACATTCAAGTGATGTACTTTTTCATATGGCTACTTTATATGTTTTGGGGCATAATCTCAATCTCCTATGTTGAATTCACCGATCTAACTTTTTTTTTCCTTACACTACCCAGGCCATTTTCAAGCACGATATGAAATTGTATCCCATGTTTAGCAACTTAAAGAGTTTGGTACTCAATGGGTGGGCTGTGGCCTGTGATCTCAATGCACTAATTTGCTTCCTCCAGCACACACCGATCCTAGAGAAAATCACTCTTCAACTTAATGTATAAGCTCACTCTTCAATTTAATGATTTATATGCATCTAATTCTGGTTGATATCTTTCTGAAGCAGTACTGCATGGCTGTTTCATCTAAAATGCTACATTGATCTGCTATAGGGGCTTAACTATAACGTGGAAATGGAAGAAAGTTATAGTTCAGTTGAAAAAATTGGTCTGCCTGAGCACCTTAAATTAGTCGAAGTCAGATGCCAAAAAGATTGCTGAGAATGTTCACAAATTTGTGGATATCTTGAATGCCTATGGCATAACTTCTGATATAATCAATATCGTGGAGATGGATGTGGCTGATCCAAATGTAAGTTAGATATTGAAATTCAGAGTGCTTATGCATTACTATCTCCTTGTCTTACAGAAAGCAGTGAAATATGAAAGCTGAAAATAAGAATGTGTAACTCCCTGCAAATGTCTGTGGATTTGATGCTCAAACCAAAGATTTCTACTCTAGAAACTTCTCTAAGCTTAAAAATACATCATAGACTATACAGTGCAGTAGCAAATGCTCAATCTCACTCTCATGTTGCCTAGCTATGTAGTTTTTAGTTACTGTCTTCTGCGTTCAAGCTGTTAGATTTGCTCTTCTGTTTCTCATTAACTTCCCTGCTATTGCAATAAGTGGTATCCTTATTTTGGCATGCACTCTTTTCCTTGCTTGCTGGAATGCTGATTGCATATATTGCCCGCTTGTTGTGCTGCTTATTGGTCCCTTCTAGAGTTGTGAACTTCTGGTCTGTGCTGCTGCTTTTACTCACTAAGTGCTTCACACTATCCATGGTTTTTGTTCTGATTAACTATTTTAGTACTGCTTTGATGTACTATTGTTTTGTTTGCTCTGATGGTGGTGATGCTTGCCACTCTGAAATCTTCACCATTTATTTATTCTGTAGGTCAGCATATCTTTCGTAGATGCATGGTTTTTTGTAAACCCGTGGTGCTCCGACGACTACCAACCGCTGTAAGCTCTGATTAGAGTTAGGTGACTAGGGTTTGGGTTTGGGGATTCGGGTTGGGGAGGGATCTGTGGCTTCTGGGTGTAGAGGGCTAGTTTGGATGAGTCCGACTGATCATGGTGGGAGTGTGTGCCAAACGACGGATGGGTGCTTTCGGATTAGGTGGGCTGATGATGAAAAGCCGGGGAGGAGGAAGGTTAAGATGGTTTTCAGTTTTCACTAATGTGTTGATGCATAATTTAGTATAGCGGTAAGAGGCGGTGGTGATGGGGGTGTTGACGATTAGGTTTTCACTAATAGATTGTGTAATCCTATGGGTAGTCCCTCCTGGAGTGCACTGGTTCAGTGCGTCCAATGTGAAGCCCTTTGTCAAAGCAATTGAATGTTTCTCTTTATATCATGCGTCCAATGCTAAGTCCTTTCTCAAAGCAATTTAATCTCTTTATATCAAATCGAAGCTATCAGTATTTATTATGCCTTTTCTCTATAGCGTTAGGGATTAGTAAGTTGATCCTCTCTTTTATTTCATTCTCCTTTCTATTCTAAGATATGTTTCACCTTCTCAAAACGTGTCTAAAATGTAAAATTGTACTATACTAATGCTATGGTGTGAGAGATCTCAGAGAAAACAAGCAAAGAAACAAGAAGCAAGTTTTATCTGATAAGACATTTGAGAAGATGAATGAAGTTTGTGGCTTAGTTGGCTGAAGTAACCTGTTTGTGCGGTGAGGACCTGTTGTCTGAAATTGCAGCCATATTTGACCTATATGGGCAATTATGTTTTACTTTTGTTCATTTATACAAATGTTCTATTTGGCTTGTATGTTGCACGTACTGTCTTGTAATACAGACAATGTGTACAGCACACATACATTCTTTTGTGTATTTTACTTTGGGTGGCCTTTGCATGTACCGATTGTTTATTATTATCCATCAAACACTTGTTTCGTAAGAACTAATAAACTTTTGGCATATTTTGCTACAGGAATCTCTTTGCTAAGAGCATCTCCAATGGGGCCACTACTTGGGCCTCTACCCTAAATTTTAGGGGTTTTGACAAAATCAGAACTCCAATGGAGCCCTTACATGACCCCTCATTTTACATGTTCCCTCAAAATTTAACTTCAACCCCTAGATCTGAGATCCTCCTATTCTATGGGCCCCACGCAACTTTTTGCTCGGCCCCTTCCCGAACGCGACACGCCGCGCTCGCTGCCGTGCTTCGCAGCACCCGCCCGCCGCAGAACTTCCGAGGCGAGGCTGCCGGGCCCCTCCGCTCCGGGCGGTGGGCGGCGAGCCCGAGCAGCTCCAGCGGCGGCGGGGGCGCATCGGGCCCGGCCAAGCCCGATGCGCGCAGAGATCCGGCATCGATGGCCGAGCGCCGCCAAAGGCGGTGCGGGGAAGGGCCTCGCGACGCACGTGAGCTCGCCGGCCGGGCGCTGCAAGACGTGCTCGGCCTCGCCGTCCCCGCGACGCTGAGCTTCGCCTCCGCCTTCCGCCGCCACCATCAAGACAACGTCGTCGCACCAACGCCACCGCCGCCGGTGGACCCACGACGCGACGTTCAAGCCGGAGTATCTTGCCAATGGGTGGATGAGCAAGGGCAAGGCATGCATATATAACATCGATGTACCATTGTATATCATTTTCCACTAAACATTTTGTTGATTCATATGGACCAACTCCCTTGGAAGAGGCCTAGTGTAGTGGATATCAATTACACCCCTAGTGAGGGGTCGCTTGTAAATTACCGCTTGCCTATATAATGCCAAGAGCAAGAGGGCAAGGGGTCTCTCCTTCTCGACTCTTGTTGACAAACCCTAGCCGCCTCTTCCCACTATTGTGTCATAAACCTATTTGGGAACCGCTTTCCCAAGACTACATTTGCTTATACCATATTTTGAACTAATAATCTTTTTGTTGTACAGGAACAAAGTGTCCATAATTCCTAGCAAAAAGTGCTTAAAGCCATGGATAAATAATTTACAAATTTAAAAAATGGTAAATGCATTTCACATATACAACTAAAATGGCACAACAACCAAGAATTCCAGACCACATGTCGATTCCGGCTAGATTGGGCGAAATTGACACCCGATTGATTGTTGTTGGAGGGGAAGAGGAAGGAGGAGGGGGGCGGCGTCGGCGCAAGAAGACGGCCGCCGCCGGGCGGTGGCGGGGCGTCGGGGGGGGGGCGCTGGGCGCAAGGCGCTGCACACACGGGCGGGCAAAGGGCGGCGATGGCGGTGGGTGGCGGCGCGACGCGGCGCCGTAGGGGTTAGCGAAGTTTGAGAGCCGGAGAGTGGAGAGTATTTGGGTGTTACCCCTTTAATTTTTCTCGATTAAAATCCAAATGATTACAGCTCCCTTTGTATTTATAGTCCGGGGAAGACTTGCACGCTAAGCAATCTCTAGGAGGTTTCCTTATAGATTGAATACCTCTCTCACAAGCAACCTATTTATTCCCTATTTTATTCCTATCTTTATTCCCTAAATATCTATTACTTAATGACGAAGATGATGACGTGTCGACGACGGAAGGCGGCGCGGGCGGCCGCCGTGCCCGGCCTTGCCCATGCGCATGCCCTAGGGGGCATTTGTGCAAAGACCCAAGGCCCATGGGCCCTCTTCTCGATTTGGGACATGACATCTCTCCCCTTTTCCGAACAAATGTGGTCCTCACGCCGTGTTTCAAAGACGGCCGCCGTTGTTGGTGGGGTGATCGGGCAAAGCATGGTCCGAAAGATTGCCGCATCCACTAGTAGAAGGGGAGTGAGCCGGACGTACATGAGGTTGGTAACCTTTTCCCGTCGTTATTCCGTTGGATGGAAGTCCGCTGCTCTCTCGCCCCATGAGCACGATGTTGACGCTATGCGAGGTAGTGATTGTTGTTGCCGAAGAAGATCGTCATCGATGGAGAGAAGCTATGTGATAGCTTCTCCAACGAAGTTGCCTCGTCGTGAGGCCCGGCGAGGTCGCCGAAGGTGAACACCAATCACATTACCCGGCGCCGAACCGTGCTCCCGCTTGGAGCTTGTTGGTTCCGCTATGTCGTGTGGCTCGTGGATGCGTCGATGTAGCAAGTTGAGGTGGAATGAGAGTCTCTCGGGATTGTGACGAGGTCGACGAGGTAGGGGGTTGATGTGGGTGGCATGTACCTCTTGTCGCCGCCGGTGAAGCTCATAAGTCGAGGCTTGTCAAGATGGAGACGCCGAACTTTAGGGCGAGGTAGATCGCCGTGTTCCCTATGTTGGGCGCCGTCTGCGCATTGCAGCCCACGTTTGTTGGCGTAGTCGCATCGACGTAGATGTCGCCGAGGAACATGGGAGCCAACCGGTTTGGCTCGAGTCGCCCCCCGCCGTCATAGCCGAGTAGTCGATGGCGCGATGGTCGTTCCTTGGCGCCGTGGTGTCCGGTAAGCCCATGTTCTTGATGGAGGTGTCGGGCCAAAGGTGTAGTCGATCAAGTCGCCGCTTCGCTTGAAGTAGCGAAGTAGTCGCTGGTGTCGCCATTGATGGGTAGCTTGAGGCCGCGAAGAAGACACCGTGTGGAGGTGTCCCAAAGACTCCCGTCGTCGGGCTGGCATGTAGACGAACCGTAGAAGGAGGAGTGTCGCCTTGTCGGTATAGCGGTGTACCGATGTTCTCGCCGACGCGGTAATCGATGGTGGCGCTTTGCCGGATCTCGAGGTTGCCCCGATGGTGTTCTCCACCATTGTTGATGCCGGATGGATGTCCAAAGCAGTGTAGCAGATTGTTGTTGTCGATGTCGGCCGCTGAGGGAACCATCGTTTCAACGGTGGCGCCCGGGAACTTCGATGTTCTCATCGTGGCGGTGTCCGTTGGATTGACATCGCGGGTCGCCGGTGTCGAGGTTGGCCGCTAGGGGGGTCGCCGTGGTTCATGCCCTTGTAGTTGTTGTCAATGATAGGCATGGCTAACACGTAGTTGACGCCGGGGGCTCGTCATCGGCGTTGGCGCCCTTGAGGACGCCGTCGCCGCTCATGGCGCCCATGGTAGCGTCGTTGTCGTTGATGTTGTTGGCGGTGTTGTCGACCGTACCATTGTTGAAGACGCCCGGGTTGGCGGTAAGGTGATGTCGTTGTTGGTCGGCATGGTGATGACGAGGACGCCGGGGTGACGCCGTTGGCGCCCAATGGGAGGGTCATCATCCGCGCCTGGCGTTCTTGAGGACGTCGTTGACGAGCATGGCGCCTATTGTAGCGCCGCTGCCGCCGATGGTGGCGCCTTGGGGGGGGCGCCGCTTGTCGTTGGAGTCCTTGGTGGCAGTGTCGCCAAGGATGTCGATCCCGCCGACGCCGATGTCAACGCTAGGTCGATGTTGACGCCGTGACGCCGCCTTGTCGCCCATGTTGGCACCCGTGATGTTTCCAATGTCAAGGAGGGTGTTGGTAGGGACCGGAAACTTATCTCGTGTCATTGTAGTAGCCGCGAGACGTTGGCCTAGTTGGGTAGGCTTTTCGTTGAGCAGCCGTGGACGCCCGTGGTAGCCTCCGGACCGACCGATCTAACTGGGTCGCGTACCGGGCCATCCCGGGGGTAGGCGTGCTCGTTGCTTGCAGCGCCGATGATCTTGAGGGGGTGACGGAGGCGGCGCTGGAGAGATCGCCGCGCCGCTGCATCCATCCATGGCGTGGACGCCGTCGGTGGTGGTCGAGGTGACGTTGTAGGCGCCAGACGTCGGACGCCAAGTGCCGCGGCTTGCGGTGTTGCCGCTTGTTGTGGTTACCGTGTCGTCGTGGGATGTCGATGGGAGCGCTTGTTGATGTCGGAAGCGGCATGGCAGCGGGCGGCGATGTTGGCGGCGCGGGGTTTGTCGCCATTTGTATCGCCGTCGGGCAGCCGATCATCGAGCTTCTCCAAGAGGGCGGTGAAGTTGGCTTGCATCTCCCTCATAAGACAAGCAAGCTCGCAGTAACCCCATCCGAGCTCGGCGATCTTGTGCCTCGTCCATCCCGATCTTGGCGTTGGTGGTGGAAGCCGCCGGTGGTGGGAATCGCCCCTGTCTTCGATATCGGCCGTCGATTCCGCCAGATTGGGCCGGAATTGACACCGATTGACTCGTTGTTGAGGGGAAGAGGAAGGAGGAGGGGGCAAAGGCCGGGCGGCAAAGACCGCTCGCGCCGGCGGTGGCGGCGCGCCGGGCGGCGGAGGGGGCGCGCTGGGCGCCCGCGCCCGCACACACGCGGCAAGTGGCGGCGATGGCGGCGGGTGGCGCATGAAAGACGCGGCGTAGGGTTAGGAGTTTGAGAGCGGGAGAGTCGAGAGTATTTGGGTGTTACCCCTTTAATTTTTCTAATTAAAATCCAAATGATTACAGCTCCCTTGTATTTATAGTCCAGGGAAGACTTGCACGCTAAGCAATCTCTAGGAGGCTTCCTTATAGATTGGAATACCTCTCTCACAAGCAACCTATTTATTTCCTATATTATTCCTATCTTTATTCCCTAAATATCTATTACTTAATGACGAAGATGATGACGTGCTGACGACGGAAGGTGGCGGCGGCGGCCGGCCAGGCCTGGCCTTGCCCATGCGCATGCCCTAGGGGGCATTTGTGTGGCACCCAAGGCCCATGGGCCCCTCTTCTGATTTGGGACATGACACCACACTAGTTGAAGCTCTTCATATGGCCAATATATCAAAGACGGCTAATGGATAATTCGGATGACCCATCAATCCCATATCATTATATATGGGATAAAAATTAGCGGGCAAGGCATATACTCCCAATGTTCCAATTTGTAGGTCATTTTGATTTTTCTAGATACACACAACTTTTATTATATATTTAGACATATTGTATATCTTAGTGCATAACAAAAACAAGGTATCTAGAAAGCCAAAACGATTATAGTTTGAGACATAGGGTGGTAAATTGAAAGTTCTAAGGTAGCTAGAAAGGCAAATGATTCAAATAGGCACATGTTCATGACAAACGCACAAGATCCTTTTGGTCCAATCCATGCGAAAAATGACCCAAAGAGAAACATTTAAAACAAATAAAATAATAATATACTAATGTATGGTGGGAGAGATCTCAGTGATGAAAACAAGGGAACACACATGGCTTTGTAAGAGATTTGAGAAGATGAATGAAGCTTTGCAACTTAGTTGCCCGAAGGCTACCCTATCCAGGTTGTGTGTTGAATTTGTTAGTTAAAAAATACTTTTGTTCTTCTCGTTTGATGAAATAAATATGTTCTTTGTTTGGCATATTTTTTATCCATATATGGTATGTTTTATGTTTTTTTTCATTCTATGTATGGTCTTTTTATGGCATAGTACGGTCTTTTTTTGTTATGTATTTCTAATATTCTGTTGTGTATTTTACTTTGGATACTATAGTATGCATATACCCCTATTTAGCATTATCCATTGAATATTTGTCTCCAGCTATATTTTTAACTAATATAAACTGTTTTTTGTTGTGTAGACACCAGGTGGCCATAATTTCTATCAAAAGTGCTTCAAGTTGCTAAAATGTCATGCTCATATCATGTCCAAAATAGCACAACTTTTAATCAAGTCTACATCAGTGCATTGTCGACACCCTCATTGACTTAGGGGATAGGGCAAGTTCATCTACGACCACATACTTGTCCTCAATTTGCTTCATAGCCTTGTCAAGATATAGTCCTCTAGTTAAAAAAAAGATTTACACCTCCATTGGCTTGGATCTCAAGTGCGATAAACCCTTCCCCACGTTATTAGAAGCCCGCATATTGACTTGTCCTGGAGGAACTCACTCTTTCCAACAAGTCTACCAATTTAGGCTATGTCTTTATTGCCTCATCTTGGACCAACCACCTTCTATAACCATCTGCCATGCCTAGTGCTAGTCGGCCTCCTTCACCACAATTCATCCATAGACCAACAACAATTAGGGTAGTGACCATGGCAAGGGCAAGAAAAAAAGAACATATGTGGTTCTTAGGGTGGCAATGACACTAGCAGCCATCCTCCACCAGTGGTTCTAGTGGTGATACATCCTCAGTAGTTTGTTCCATAGGAACTATGACCAGTGGGTCATTGCCAAACTTTTTACAACGCATGGATAGCTCCATCCAAATGTGGCCTAGGCGGCTAGGCTGCAACCCCTATATAGCACCTCAATCCTAGGGCTAGGATCATCGTCCTCCTCCGCTACAACACCCTCTTGCACCCCGGCCTGTCTCAACAATAGCCTCACACATTCATCACACAAGACAATAGGGGCAATTCATTGCTCCACCGCCTGGGTCTCATAAGCCTCCTACTTGTGCTCCCACCTAGAACCAGACACATAGTCATCCTTCAGCACCACATCTCTATAGCAGAAAGATCTATCTTCTCCCCGCTTTGCCTAGGGCTCTCCCAATCGTATGGGTTCCCTAAGCCCTTGTGAATTTAAGTCATGGCCTCTTTGGTTTGGTTGATCTCAACCAATTTCTACACTTAGGCATCCGCTCATGCCAGGGTGGAGTCTGAACCGATTGGGGGAAGCTTGGCCGTGGCTGAAAGTAAGGGGCATGCAGGGGTTATTTGTTTGCTTTTTGTGGGTCGAGTCAAAGGGTTGTCACCCCACATGCAACCGAGCGTGTAAGCTTCTCAATGACTTTGGTTGATTTGCGCTAAACAAAGAGATCCACAAGTTTTACCCAAAGAGCCCCGAGCACTTCACTATGCTTGAGTGGCCAAGCATGGGGGTCGTAGGCTTAGAGGGAACTTGTGAAAAACAAAAGGGTGCATGATAGGAGTTTTCCAGTGTTGTAGTTCAAACCATAGAAGTGTTAGGGTCTCAGGGCAATAGACAAATAATAAATAATAATATACAAATAAATAAATAAACCTTTTTTGACAACAAAAAAATAAATAAACTTTTCAAACCCCAAGCATGGTTGCCCTGTTATTCCAATATCATCACAAGACAAGCTTGAGGGGAGTATCCAAACACGCCACTAATCAAAACAATCATGTGCACAAGCTAGCAGCATTCCTAGCAAAAAATGTAAATCGGAAGCTAGCATGGGGAGGACTCCGACAAAAGGTAAATTGTATCTCACATTCCATTCAATTGTCTTCTTACAATTTAGGAATGATGAGATATGATAAAAAAAGAGGGGAAGAAGAAAAGAGAGGAGATTTATTCCACTCCATATATATATATGTTGTAGAAATGTTTAAGTTCTACCCACCGTTGAAATGATGAATAGTTGCTCTGTCTTATATTTCATTTATGCTTATGTTATAACTTAGCTTTCACCAAGATTTGAGTTCGTTGGCTGAAAATGTCTCATCCTAAAAAAACTTGATATTAGTGGGTTGCATATGCTTGCTCTAGTCTAAGTTGTTGCTGGATATGATATAGTGCCATAGACTTTGCTATGACTTTGTTCTAAGTGAGACTTGACATCCAGAGATTTATTTTGAAAAAATAAAAAAAATCAAAAGTTCCTCAATGATTTAAAATTCCTACGAGCCATATGACATGTTTTCCATAGATACAAAACCTTAGTCATATGCTGCTTGTATTCATGTTGAGCTTTGTCAAATTGTTGTGACCTGTGTTGCGATTCTTTTTCATACACCCATGATCAAGATTCACGTACACCCACAAATAAAATGTTGACTCTTACAATGAGAGTTACGCACAACATGCTTTCTCCATCCACCAAAAGCTCTACTCTTACTTTGGGAGTAGACAAAAACATATATGCTAGGAAAATACTCCATGATCTACAAGATAATGATCTCTCTCAAATATATGGTCAGAGAGACATGGCTATGCAAAAGTTTGAAAAAAAAAATTGGACACATGATCGGTCCTAGCTAAAAATATAGGGGCACATGATGGTCCCAATAATAGACAAAGAAATCACATAATCACAAAATGTATATGAAGAATCTAAAGAGTTTATCAACGTATCCCCCCCATATTAGGAGGAGTGAGGAACGAGATCAAGGATGGAAGCACCGTAAGACATCATTAGACGGATCACAATCGAAAAGTGAAAACTAAAATCGAAGGCACACACAATTCAAAGATGATAGGCATGGAGCAAGGGGGTCGAGGAACTCATTATGATGGGGGCAAATCAACAAAGGCACCAGCTGAGCGATAAGCTCACCTCCTAAAGTGGGCCTACATGGGAAGAGTCACTAAAGTAGTCGAGGCACCTCTATCTTACAACGTCAAAGTGCGTTGGGGGGCTTCATATTGCGAGAGCCAAGAGGAGCATGGAGTGCCACGAGGTGTGGAGCTCGTGGGCAATGCAAAACCCAAAGTTCTTCATTGTCGGTGGAGAGTCTCATTCACTTTAACAATTGTTTGGACAAAACCTTGCCCCTTATGTTTACATTTATTTCCACATAGATCCCTCCCGCCATTGCATATGGTCTTGTAGGACGCTACCAACCAGGGTTCAAACCCTAGTGTTGCACACATGTGCACGTTCGGTAGTACGTACTACACTCACTGAAGCCAACCTCCTAATCTCTTATTTGTGTGTGTACGGAAGTGCAAACGTGTGTGTGTGCATGTGATGTGAGTGTGGAGTGTGTGTGGTTTGTGTGCATCTAAGTTGTACACAAAAAAAAACCCCCATGACCACTACATTAATATAATTTTTATCAATATTTTCACATAGTGAAACATATCTATGATTAGATAAATAACACAAGAGAGTAATATGTAGTCAAATTATCTAAATCACTGGTATAAAGAACCAATCCTCATGGTCTTCATCATCTTCATAGCCTTCATATAGGGCAAACTGATTCAGCACCAAGCCAACTTTACCAACAATTTAACTATATGTGGCAAATAGGCACCCCATTGTCTACATTCAAGTCTATCATCCCATGTTTTCCAACTCTCACATCATGTTGGGGAGGGATTGGTCCAAAATAATCTAGGGCAGTTTTAACAAAAATTTGTCCGCTCGTAGCATTTGCTTTTCCAGCTCGCTTGGCCCTTTTAGTCTGTATATATGCCCCTGTCGGGGCTTATCAACATTCTCAGTATATATTGATGTGAGTCTACTGAGCATGTTGAATCAATATTTTTTGACATCCTACAAATGGCTTCAACCATTCTAGAATTGATTCAAGGATGTTCTATCGCCTTGGAAGGGGTTGGTTTATGAAATTGTCCACATGCCCTTTTTTCCATTATGTGTGTTGTACACATTTTCTTGTAACATAAGATGTGTACAACACATACTATCTAACTTATTCTTTTGTGCATTCTACTTTAGGCAAAGCAATGGCATCTATGTACCACTATTTATCATTATCCACTAAACATTTGTTTGCACCAAAATGGCTTTGCATCAAGAATGTTGATAAAATAGCTCAATGCCATAGGGGCCACAAGCTTTACGATATAAAGAAACCAATCCCCTCGTGGTCTTCATCATTCTACATGGCCTTCGGATAGGGCGACCAATAGAGCACCAAAATCTACTTTGGCCAACAATTCCAACTATATGATGGAATGAGCACCCCGTTTTCTACGTTCAAGTCTATCGTCCCATGTTTCTCCAATTTTCACACCAGTTTTTCCTCCTAGGGTCATGTTTGGGAAGGTTTTGTCCAAAACAATCTGGAATAGTTATCACAAAAATTGTGCGCTCAAAGCATATGCTTTTCCGGCTAGCATGGCCCTTTCAGTTGTATATGCCATGTTGAGGCTTATCGACATTTTGTATATAATGATGTGTCTCTCTCGAGCTGCTTTGAATCAGAACTTTTGACATCCTAGCCATATGGATGGCTTCAACTATTATGTGAAATCCTAGCCATATGGATGGCTTCAACTATTGCGAAATTGATGGTGGATTGTACTACCATTTTGGAAGGGATTGGTTTACAACATTCTCCACATGTCCCTTTTTCCATTATGTGTGTTGTACACATTTTCTTGTAAGATACTATCTAACTTTTTTCTTTGTAAATGGGCCCATGGTTTAGTGGTAGGGCAATCAATGGGAAGCTACACACCAGGGTTCAACCCTCGGTGTCACATGTACACATGTGTGTTCGGTGGTACTACATATTTTTCGGGCATTGGAGGCAAGCCTCCCAATCCTCGCTTTGTGTGCCACACGTGTGTGGTACGTGTGTGCGTGGAGTGTGTGGATTGTGTGTGCCTATGTTGTACTCAATAAAAAAATATCGCCTAGCGCCTCTACCCCTAGGCACCCCCACCTACGTCCCTAATAGCCATCACTTGCCAAGAACAAGAGTGGGAAAGACTTAAAGAGAGACAAAGTGAGAAAGCTGCAAGGTAGGAGCTCCAAAAGCTAGACGAGCGAAACCCCTTTCAGACTCTCGCTCATTGCTACGGCTCCGATCTCTATCTCGCCACCGCTCTAGGGCTACAGAGTCTTCTCTACCAAGGTTTTCTCTCTCTCTCTTGTTCATAAAGATGACAAGTCGTTCGACCCATGTAGCCTTGTTAAGAGCATACAGATTTCCTAGCTTCAATTTTTCATTCTCAACTTCCAGACAAGATCTTGGTTCATATTCTTTAGCTCTTCCTCTCTTGGGATAGTGACCTCCATAGGCTTAACCATGAATCTGAGGCTAGTATGTATAGCTTCATTGGAATACCTTGTAGAGAAGAGCCCAACCTGAATTTTCTTTGGGAGATGCAGGATAATTTTATTGATCTACAAGAAATTAAAGATGGCCAGCCATAAATTAATGAAGTATGGGTAGGGCCATCAGATTGTAGCATGAGCATAGCAACATAGCTTATATTTGGCTCATGCATTTTATGTTATTTTTTTTTTTGAAAGAACAGGGCAAGGAGCTCATACTGAAAATATACTAGAAATAAGAAAAACAAAAAAGAGTGCATTCTATGTTGGCTCATGCATTCTATATTAGAGCATCTCCAACAGTTTGGCAATGTGCACTTGCCAAAAGTTACTATTTTCCAAGTGCTAAAGATGTTTGCCAAGTGTAATCAAATCTCGTCTCCAATGGTTTGGCAAAAACCAAATTGTGGGCAATCAATGGTGTTTTTTTCTTTTTCTTCCCCCAAGCTCCTTTTGTTTTTTTCCACGAGCAGCTCTTCATGCACGGCTGTGAACTTCACGCGCGCCGCTGGGGCGAATCCAAGGTGTCTATCATGCTAGGCTCATCAACCGGATCTATCGGGGCCTGATGAATGGTTGATCGATCTCGATTGGGTGACAAATCAAGTCGAACAAGAAACCAAAATTCCTAGTGCAGCAAACAAATCTGCGGCAGACCAATCGACTTGTCGTTGTCGGAGCGATGGCACACGCAAAGGCTAGGCATCATTTACGAGATTGTGAGAAGTCTATGTACGTGGGCTAGGGCTCTTTTGCTTACCAGCAAAGTGATGCACGTCCAAGATCGGCTTGCTCTCTCCACTCTCTCCGTTCTAGTCGTCTCCACTCCACGCGAGTGGCTGGAGCAAGAAGATAGCTAGCACGAGTGATGACGACGAAGAGTTCAACGGCGCTGCATGGTAGGCCTAGATGAGGCAGAGGCGCGTTCCACGGTGCCGGTAGGCCTAGGGAGAGGGATGGGTTGTTGGTAGCGGAGCTCTAGCCGTAGTCACGCCGCCGCCACAAGGGTGACGGCCTAAATGAGTTGGTCGCCGATGACTTTTTTTGTGAAAACAATCATCGACCGCGGAAGTTTCACGATCGCGGGAAGGAACTTCACGCGGAGGGGAGCCGATGCACGGAGTTTCACCCCGCGGAAAGACGACACTTTGGCCAGTCTTTTTTCAAGTTAGCCAATTTTGTCAACCCATTTGCCAAACCGTTGGAGACCACAATTGAGTGATTTTGGCAAATTTTAAGGATGCCAAGTCTTTTTGCCAAACCGTTGGAGATGCTCTTACTAGTAGTAGTACTAAGCCTGTTGAATCAATATTTATTTTGACATCCTAGCCATATGGATGGCTTGAACTATTGCAGAATTGATGACGGATTGTGCCAAAATTTTGGAAGGGATTGGTTTACGACATTCTCCACATGTCCTTTTTTTCCATTATGTGTGTTGTACACATTTTCTTGTAAGATACTATCTAACTTTTTTCTATGTGCATGGGCCCATGGTTTAGTGGTAGGGCAATCAATGGGAAGCTACGCACCAAGGTTCAAACCCTGGTGTCACATGTACACATGTGTGTTTGGTGGTACTACATATTTCTCAGGCATTGGACGCAAGCCTCCCAATCCCTTCTTTGTGTGCCACACGTGTGGTACGTGTGAGCGTGGAGTGTGTGGATTGTGTGCGCCTATATTGTACTCAATAAAAAAATATCCCTCTAGCCCCTCTACCCCTAGGCACCCCCACCTACGTCCCTAAAAGCCGTCACTTGCATTTTGTTTGCCAAGAACGAGAGTGGGAAAGACTTAAAGAGAGACAGCGAGAAAGCGCAAGGCAGGAGCTCCAAAAGCTAGGCGAGCGAAACCTCTTCTCTACTCGCTCATTGCTTCTAGCTCCGATCTCTATCCGCCACCACTCTAGGGCTACAGAGTCTTCTCTACCAAGGTTTTTTTTTTCTCTCTTGTTCATAAAGATGACAAGTCGTTCGACCCCTGTAGCCTTGTTAAGAGCATACAATTTTCCTAGCTTCAATTTTTCATTCTCAACTTCCAGATAGTACTACTTCACATTCTTTAGCTCTTCCTCTCTTGGGATAGTGACCTCCATAGGCTTATCCATGAATCTGAGGCTAGTATGTATAGCTTCATTGGAATATGTAGTAGAGAAGAGCCCAACTTGAATTTTCTTTGGGAGATGCAGGCTAATTTTATTCATCTACAACAAATTAAAGATGGCCAACCATAAATTAATGAAGTATGGGTAGGGCCATCAGATTGTAGCATGAGCATAACAACATAGCTTATATTCGGCTCATGCATTTTATGTTACTATTTTTTTTGAAAGAACAGGAGGGCAAGCAGCCCATACTGAAAATATACTAGAAATAAGAAAAACAAAAAGAGTGCATTCTATGTTGGCTCATGCATTCTATATTAGAGCATCTCCAACGGTTTGGCAATTTGCACTTGGCAAAATTTACAATTTGCCAAGTGCTAAAGATGTTTGCCAAGTGTAATCAAATCTCGTCTCCAATGGTTTGGCAAAAACCAAATTGTGGGCCCTTCTCAACTACTGGTGTTTTTTTTTTTTCTTTTTCTTCCCCAAGCTCCTTTTTTTTTTTCCAAGAGCAGCTCTTCATGCGGCGGCTGTGAATTTCACGCGCGCCGGGTGAATCCAAGGTGTCTATCTAGCTAGGCTCATCAACCGGATCTATCGGAGGCTAATGAATGGTTGATCGATCTCGATCGGGTGACAAATCATGTCGAATGAGAAACCAAAATTCCTAGTGCAGCAAACAAATCCGCTAAGGGCGGACCAATCAACTTGCCGTTGTGGGAGGGATAGCACACAAAGGCTAGGCATCATTTACGAGATTCTGAGAAGTCTATGTACATGGGCTAGGGCTCTTTTGCTTACCAGCAAAGCGATGCACGTCCAAGATTGGCTTGCTCTCTCCACTCTCTCCGTTCCAGTCGTCTCCACTCCACGTGAGCGGCCGGAGCAAGAAGATAGCTACCGTGAGTGATGACGACGAAGAATTCAACGCCGCCGCCGTTGGCCTAGATGACGCTGAGGCGTTCCACGATCTTGGTAGGCCTAGGGGAGAGGGATGCGTTGTTGGCACCGGAGCTCTAGCTGTAGTCACTTATTTGTCATCACAAGGGCGACGACCGAAATGAGCTGGTCGGTGATGACTCATTTGTGAAAAACAATCATCGATCGCGAAAGTTTCACGATCGCGGGGAGCCGATGCGTGGAGTTTCACCCCGTAGAAAGACGCACACTTTGGCCGGTCTTTTTTCAACGTAGCCAATTTTGTCAACCCATTTGCCGAACCGTTGGAGACCACAATTGAGTGATTTTGGCACAATTTAAGGATGCCAAGTCTTTTTGCCAAAACCGTTGGAGATGCTCTTACTAGTAGTAGTACTAAACCTGTTGAATCAATATTTATTTTTGACATCCTAGCCATATGGATGGCTTGAACTATTGCAGAATTGATGACGAATTGTGCCAACATATTGGAAGGGATTGGTTTACGACATTCTCCACATGTCCTTTTCCCATTACGTGTGTTTTACACATTTTCTTGTAACACAAGATGTGTACAACACATACCATCTAAGATTTTCCTTTGTGCATTGTACTTTGGGTAGCCATAACATCTATGTACCATTTTTATCATTATCCACTGAACATTTGTTTGTACAAAGTAGGCTTTGCATCAATAATGTGAGCTTGAGAAGGTAGCTTAATCTTATCATTTTAATTTCATAGCATTTGTCCTATGGTTTTTTTTTTTATATGTATGCAACTACCATAGGATTTAGTTGTATCATACACGGAGTATAAATGTTGTAGTTTGTTGGTCAATAATAGACTTTTATGTTATTTTTGGATCAACATTAACTATGTAGGGTCCTATGCTCTACATAATGTTCCTTTATGTATGTTCTTTCTATGGCATGTATATGTGTGTCTTGTGCATATTTTCTTGTAACATGAGACAATGTTCATAAGCCCAAAATCACCAAAACCACAATAATAAAGGGGAAACACTGAAGCAAGTTTGAAGCTATTATGCTAAGTTCAATTTTCCTCACTTTCCTCTACCTAGCTCGTGGTCGATCAAGCTCCTTCATCTTGAGGACACATGACTTCATCTTCTCGCTGGCACAAATCTTCCTCCGAGCATATCCCTGCATGGCCATCCCTTCCTAGTGGCTAATGTATATGGTCCCTGTAATTGTTGATAAATCATGTGCTCAAATTCCACACAACCTAAACAAGGTAACCCCTCAAGTAGATTTGACAGAGAGCCTCATTCACAATGACAAATGTTTGGCCAAAGTCTTGCTCCTTATTTGTAAGTTTTTTTCATTTAGATCCCTTTCGTCACTATGAATGGGCCCATGGTCTAGTGGTAGTGTAGTCAATGGGAAGCTATGCACCGAGGTTCAATCCACGGTGTCACATGTACACATGCATGTTGGGGTGGTACTACGTGTTCCTCGAGCATTGGGGGCCCGCCTCCCAATCCCTTCTTAGCGTGTGTATAGATGTGCACATCGTGTGTGTGTCTTATACAGCGTCTTGGCGTCTTGTGTGTGTTTGTGGTGTGAGCGCCAATTGTGTTGATTGTGCGCGCCAATGTTGAACCTGATAAAAAAATCCCTCCGGCCCCTTTGACCCTAGGAGCCCCCACCTACCTCCCTAATAGTTGTCGCTTGCATTTTGGTTGCCCAAACTGAGAGTGGGAAAGACTTAAAGAGAGACTATGAGAAAACGCAAGGGGAGCTCCAAAACTAGACGCTTGTGAAACCTCTTTTCTTCTCGCTTTTGCCGCTTCTAGCTCCGATCTCAGATCCACCGTTCTATGGTTATGGAGTCTTGTCTACTAAGGTTCTCTCTCTCTCTTGCTCTGACACTCTCCCTTCTTGTCGTGGCATATTTGGGGAATTCTAGTGTTCTAGGGTTTTGGCTGCTACCTGTGGTGGTGTGTTTGATTGCCGACCAACTACAATCTCTGACCAAGGAAAGCGATCGATCTTTGATTAGATAGAATAAAATAGTAGAGTGATTTGTGGTTCAATTATAAACTTAATAAGGTATAAAGAAACCAATACCCATGGTCTTCATCATTCTCCATAGCCTCTAGATACACCGACCGACCGAGTACCAGGAATCTACTCGGCCAACAATTCCGACTATATGAGGGAAATGAGCACCCTACTTTCTATGTTCAAGTCTACCGTCCCATGTTTCTCTAAAGTTCAAAATAGCTTTCCTCCTAGGGTCATGTTAGGGAAGGATTGTTCGAAAATAATTTGGTATAGTTGTCACAAAAAAAAATTGGCTACCATAAGCATTTGCTTTTCTATCTCATTGGCCCTTTCAGTTGTATATGCTCTATCGGGGCTTACTCGACATTCTCAGTATATAATGATGTGTGTCTAGTGAACCTATTGAATCGATTATTTATTTTGACATCCTAGCCATATGGATGGCTTCAACTATTGCAGAATTGATGATGGATTGTGCCACCATTTTGGAAGGGATTGGTTTACGACATTGTCCACATGTCCTTTTTCCATCGATCATGGGAACCCCGAGGCATTGCATAGGTGCCTCGATGGTCGGGATTGATATGAGAATATTGGATGACCTAGAGTTGAGCTTGCATGGACTTGTTCATGGCGTGTTGATTCATGCCATCATGGCTTATTGAGATAGTGTAATGCTTGCTAACATCTTCTACGAGGAACCTCGCCTTGTTCTTAGTGTTCGCAAAGATGACAAGTTGTTCGACCCATGTAGCCTTGATAAGAGCTAGCATACAGTTTTCCTAGCTTCAATTCTTCATTCTCAACTTCCGGATAGTAATTGCTTCACATTCTTTAGCTCTTCCTCTCTTGGGATAGTGACCTCCACAAGGCTTGTCCATGAATTTGAGGCTAGTCTATATTGGATTACGTAGTTGACAAGAGCCCATCCCTGAATTTTCTTTGGGAGATGCAGGATAATTTTATTGATTTACAAGAAATTAAAGATGGCCAACCATAAGTTAATGGAGTATGGGTAAGGACATCAGATTGTAGCATGAGCACAACAACATAGCTTATATTTGGCTCATGCATTCTATGTTACTATTTTTTTTTGAAAGAACATGAGGTGCAAGGAGCCCATACTAAAAGTATACTAGAAATAAGAAAAACAAAAAGAGTGCATTCTATGTTGGCTCATGCATTCTATATTACTACTTAATTAGTAGTAGTATTGAGCCTGTTGAATCAATATTTATTTTGACATCCTAGCCATATGGATGGCTTGAACTATTGTAAAATTGATGATGGATTGTGCCACCATTTTGGAAGGGATTGGTTTATGACATTCTCCACATGTCCTTTTTTTCTATTATGTGTGTTGTACACATTTTCTAGTAACACAAGAGGTGTACAACACATACTATTTTACTTTTTCTTTTGTGAATTTTACTTTGGGTAGCCATAACATATACGTACCACTTTTATCATTATCAACTAAAGATTTGTTTCTACAAAGTAGTCTTTGCATCAAGAATTTGAGCTGAAGAAGGTAGCTTATTAAATTGATTCAATATTACTAGAATGAAAGTCCTCCCCTTGAATTTATAGGATACGCCTTTTTCCATTGCTCCTTGCGATCTTCATTCAATATAGGGTCATTCTTGTAAAAAGTGTCCTTCCTTCCTTCAACTAATGTGGTAAAATCATTGTTTTGATGATCACTATGTAGAAAGCCCTCTTTTCTAATTTTCACTAAGAAATTTCCTCCTTTCTTTTTTCTTCTTTCTATAGTGGAGATAGTCTCATGTAATGATTGATCATTATTTAATTAGGCGAATAGGTGAGTTAGTGAAGAGAGAACCATGCCCTTTCGAGGTGAGGCAAGCGATGAACGAGTAGATGCTGCCCCTAGACCAATTCTCTCTTTCGATAGCACACACCATGATGGGCTAGGATAGGAAACCTTATTCAATATGACGGCTTTTGCGCTAGTTGCTCAATCCATTGCTCGTTTTCTTAACAAAATGATGTCCCTATGCAGATGATGTTGATGTTTCCACCGTCCATGAGCACCTTTGTGAGACACATGTTGCCAATGATTGGGGTTACCACGAGCGGTAAACCTAGAAGGGCATGTCACATGGTGGAGGTGGTTAGTCCGATCAAAGATGGCTGAATATTTCGGACCATCTTAGATGTGATGGCACCATAGGCTTAAATTTGTTCACCTCCCGTTCGGTTTCTATCTTTTTTTCGATGCCTAGACTCGTAGGCTTTGGGGCGAAGATCATGAGGGATTCTTTAATGGGGTTCGTATCGTTGATCTTGCTATTGGTGGTCCCCCTCATCCACCTGATGGGGGTGGCTTCCATTTATTTCCCTTATTGTGGTCAAAGGTGGCCTTGGTGTAACTCCTCATGGTGTCAAAGCCTCAAAGCAGGTGCTTGATAGTGCTGCCAAGGAGTATGCCTGACCCATTGAGTGACTTTTCGAAGTGCTCAGGCCACTTGCCCTTCCCCTTCATTAGGGACCAAGTCGCTCACTTAGCTGGTAAGACCACCTTCTCCCCATGGTGCTTCATGGTGTTCTTCCACTTTTTGTCATGGTGTCGCCATGAGGTGTCGGTGTAAATACGATCGTCATCATGTTGTTGGCACAAGGTGGCCTTACCATTACTACCGAATTTGGTGAGAAGCCATGGATGCTTTCCACCACATGGAGTACTTGTTGCGATGTCCAACAACTCATGTTGTTCAGGGTGCTTTGTGCCTGAGCACATGAACTTGCACCTCATAGGGTGAATGCATGAATATCACTGATGTTGGAGAGTTTGTTACAGATCGGATACAAACACTAGTTGTACTCCCAAAGAGTTTCTTTGCACTTCTACCCACAGTTATGGAGATCCTAGGAGTTAGTATGGTGAGCAAGAAAGCTCCAACAATCTTTGTTGAACTGACAACTAAAGAAAAGACGAAAGGAAGTCTCTTCAGTATCAAGGTTACATAAAACACAACTATAGCTGGCCAGGTGCATATTTTTTCCTTTTCAGGACCCCCCTTGTGTTCAATCTGTCTCTCATTAGCAACCAAAAGAACTTGTGATTCCGGGGTTTACCTGCTTTCCAAAGCCATCTGAACAATGGGGAGGCAGATGTGTGACCAATGAGGATCTGGTAGGCCTTTCTACTTGTGAATTTTGAGTTGCCCCAATTGTATGTCCAAGAGTCCTCTATGTTTTCATCCCAATCTCTATCTTCAATAACTTGCATGAGCTCTGTCAGTTGTGAAGCAGCTGCTTGTGGTAAGGGGAGTCTAAGATTCTATCCATCTCTTGGTTCAAGAAAAATTTGACCGAGCATTTTGATTTTCTAGCATATGAAAATAAGCGTGGATATTTGCTTTTGTACAGGATGATCAATCCAGATGTCAAACCAAAATAGTACTTGAATTTCCAACGAGTGGGGTTGCAAGTTGCCATTTCACCGAACTTGCTAAAAAGCTTCATTACATCCTTCCACCAAAAGGATCCCACTAGAGCTCGCATGTGGAGGAATGTTCTTTGTTATGATAGAGAGGTTGGAGTGATTGTAAAATTTGTCCAAAGACTTTAGAAGCAAGGCATCATTATGTGCTTGGATATCTATAATGCCAAGACCACCTTGAGATTTTGGTTTACAAGCATTTTCCCAAGCAACAAGGCATCCATCTTTTCAGTCCACTTCACCTTTGTTCCAAAGACAATGCATCCTATACTTGTCTATCGTTTGATAACTTGGGGAGGGATCTTCAAAATGCACATGAAAAAGGATGGGACGGCAAACAAAACAGAGTTAACTAGAAGCAATCTTCCATTGTAAGACAAGAGTTTGCTGAAGCCATTTAACCTTTTTTTCGTCCTTGTCGGCAAGGGAGTGAAATCTATTATCGATGGTTTAGTGGTTCCAAGTGGAAGACCTAAATAGGTAAAGGGCATGCCTCCAACTTAGCAACCGACGATGGAAGCTAGTTCATGTGCTCGCGGCAGTTGACATGTTTATAGGAACAAGAGATGATTTATCAAAGTTAACCTTTAAGTCCCGTGGATAGAGAGAAGGTGTTCAAGAGCATATTCAAATTTTCCAACACCGTGTTGTCACCAGAAGGATTAGCAGAGTGTCATCTCATGATTGGACAATTGGGTAATCTCCACCAAAATTATCAAAGATGGGGTGAGCTAGGTCATGAAGAAGCCATGCCATGTTGATTACTATCTGCAATAGATATGCAGCTAGGACAAATAGAAGGGGTGAGAGGGGGTCACCCTATCTAACCCCTCTCTTGCACTTGAAAGTTTTCCCCTGGAACACCATTGAGCAAGACACTCGAATCGCCTCGTGCTTAGAATGTTGTTTACCCAATTGACCCACTTAATTGAAAAAGCCCTTGTGCTTCATGACCTCTAAGATGACTTGTTGCTCTAACTTACCAAACCTTTCTCAAAATGCATCTTTAGGATCACCACTTCCTTCTTAGAACTATGATAGAGGTGGAGAAACCGAAAAGCACCAACCAAGGCGATCTTGTATTGTTCTCCCCTTTATGAAACCATTGGGTTCATGTGTACTAGTTCCAAGATAACCTTCGTAATCTCTCGGGATAGTTCATGAGGGATATAGATTTGCAGTCATTGACAAATTCAGGATGATCTTTTTTTGGGATTAGAGGAATAACCGAGGAGTTTATACAGATTCAAGATGACTCACAACATACACATCGACCGGGATTTTGGGCTGCCTCCTCTAGACATGGTTCTCGAAGGCAAGAGCTGACTTCCAAAGTGCAATTTTTTATGAAGTCATGATCACCACATGTTGGGCCATCTAGAAGGTTCAAAATAGTATCATCTTTGACAATGGTAGAACAGACATGGGTGATTTAAAAATGTTTTTCCTGTTGGAACTTGCGTGGTTTGCACCAAAGCCAAGTCGGCGAGAAGTGCCCTCATTGCTTCCTCGGAGAGAGAACCTTTGTAACCCTTTTGTTTTCTTATTTTGGGCCTAGATGCCTTGTACTTTTGTTTCTTTTTTTTCTTCTCTTGGTTTTGGTCCTAAGTTTGTACAAACCCATTCTTTCATTTAATTGAAAAGGCAAAAATAGGTAGGGGGCTCCCTACCGACTTCTTCAAAAAAAGTATGGTGAGCAAAGGTGCCATAAAAATGTCCCATGAAAATCATGCATTGGTCAACCTAGTTACTAATGCAGTAGCGTCGAGTTGCTTAAGCCATGTTCGAGCCAAGCATGACAAGAGCAAGAGGATGTAGTGGACTCTGAAATCATCCACCCCACCAGCCCTCACCGCGAGTCGGGTTTAGGTAACCCAACTGTTAGGTACTCAACAGAACCAACCTATTTATCATACTGTTAGAGTTTCTAAATAAAGGTTGCTAAGCTTAGGTTAGCCATTGGAAAGATGGAGAGTTAACCTATTTATGTACCTAGTATTGATTGTTCATCTAGAGATGCATAACTACCAACTAAAATTTATCATCCCCAAGATGACTTACAACATACACATCATTATTTGAAATGGTGACACATGCTAATGATAAACAGAATAGAATAGGAAACCCAAGAAACAATAATGACCAATATAGAACCAAACTAGTGATAATTTGCTTATTGTGCACTGTCATCAAGAACTCAAAGCACAATTATGGTTTTATGGAACTCTAGAGAATATAAAAGGAAAAAATACTTAAGATGTAACCACACTAGCTCATTTATTATAAGGTTGGCCAAAAGGCATCACATTAGAGACCTAACCCACGGTCATCGGTTCATAGCTTACTATGGTAACAAAAATGGCAAAGGATGACATTTGTACAAAGTAACCCTAAAAGTAGCACTGCTCTATTCGATTAAAATTTGTGTTTGCATCCTTTAGATTTATTTATCTATCGGATTAATTTCTAGGAGAAACGCTTTAGTGAGCTATATGCACACTGCAAAAGGTAAGACAACTCCATAACAAATACAAATTTAAAGTACTCCTTCCATTCCAAATTATAAGTCATTTGACTTTTTTTGGTACATCTGTTTTGCTATGCATCTAGATATAATAATATGTCGAGATACATAACAAAATGGATGAGCCAAAAAGTCAAAGAGACTTATAATTTGGAACAGATGGGGTATTATATATAGGGAAGAATAACATTGAAACCTAGTCACACCATACAAAAACCGCATGAATATAAAAAAAAAATGAAGACAGTGCATTACTAAAAATAATGCCATTTTGTTGAAGAGGCACTAGATTAATAAAAGCATTGGTGATAACTTTGGGTTCCAAGGCATTTATGCACATATCTAAGAAACATGGAGAAAAACAAGGCAATACACAATGACAGATGAAGTGTCATACAGAGTTGGCACAAAGCTGATGGCGAGTAGAAATCCTCGCCATGGGTGGAGCTCATTGGAGGCGAACTAGGCTCCTGCCCCTGCTTGCCTGTGACAAATTAGAAGGGTAAGTGTAGTGTTGCTTATCAGAGCTGATACACACCAGGGGTAGCTGACACGTACTAGCTTGTTGGGAGTCATATGTGGCCCATTTTGTCGTGATGCCAAGCTAGGTTATTGTACTGATCAGTTCTCATTTCTCAAGCACAATCGTTCAGCTACTGAGCTGTTCATAGGGATTCAGTTGGCACCTATATATCCTGGATGCTAGAAAATCATCATAGTCCTAATTAAATCACTCTTATTCTCCATAGATTATTAAACTCAAATATGTCATAGCGCTTACTATGGAAATTAGGAAAACAATATTTAACACTGGATTAGTCCTCCCTCGATGTTTGGTCACGCTAAGCCACTCATAGAACATCCCCCACCCACCCCACCAAAAAACTAGCATTATTATTTTCATAGAACTTGCTGTTGTTTCAATGGACAGGTTAAGAACAATTCAAGCCTTCACAAGTTCACATTCAAATATATATCTAACAGTTTTCTAAGAATAACGGCTTTAACGAATTACATATGCATACTAGAAAAGATGAAACAACTCAAACACAATGAAGCCACTTATTCTGTTTCACACAAAAATCAAAGCATTAGGGAGCTGGACCAAGAACAATATTGGAGATGCTGTTTATTTAAACCATGCCATTTCGTGGAAGTACGCCAGATTGAAACCACGGAAGGTGTCTATGTGTCCTTCAATACAAGGAATTATGCACAAATTAATCCAAACTACTTAGAGCACCGCTAGGAGTAGGAGGTGATATTAAAATCACGACTTTACAGAAGAAGCATGTAACGCCCGACCGGGATGACGGTTAAGATCCACTCTACACGTTGAATGGACCACACCTGCTAATTAACTCTCTTGCGCTTTCGCCCTCGCTTCGTGCAAGAGGATCGATCCGGAGTTAACAACCTCCCGGGCCTGGGCTTTTAAGCTGGTGCGTTCCTTCATGAATCTACGATGTGGTACTAAATTTTCACACTACATCCTTGCATCCTGAGCTATAGTAACGCGAAACTGGCCTGGCCCATCTTGGCCCAATGGGGCTGGGTCTCACATCCACCCACCCTTAAGGACTCGACGTCCTCGTCGAACCAGCTTATTACCCATACGGGACAAATGTCCAGGATCAACTCTCTTGGCTCACGTCACGTATTACGGCTCCTTGGCCTATTTACCATGCCCCTACGGCCATGCGCAACTTTTCCGAGATCCCGATCCATACGTTCGCGGAAACCGCGAGAGTTGGCTCGATACCATTTGTAACGCCCCGACCGGGAAGACGGTTAAGATCCACTCTACACGTTGAATGGACCACACCAGCCTAATTAACTCTTTGCGCTTTTTCGTCCCGCCGCAAAAGGATCGATCCGAGTTAACAACCTCCCGTGCCCGGGCTTTTAAGCCTGGTGCGTTCTTCGTGAATCCACAATGTGGTACTAAATTTTCACACTACATCCTTGCATCCCGAGCTATAGTAACGCAAAACCGGCTGGCGGCCCATCTTGGCCCAATGGGGCCGGGTCTCACAAAGCATAAAGACGATTGCACGGAGAGGAAATAGGAATCATGAAACTAGATTGATACAACAACTCGAAGCAGAGAGATCGAAGTTAGGGACTTAAGGCAACCGACAAACACTAGATGAAGAAACCACAAAAATCGAAAATGTATGTGAACAATTAAAGAGTTTAGTACTCAGGTACTAGGAGGACGCCGGATTAACGAACGCTGATTAAGGATGCAAGCAAAGTAAGACATCAGCAGACTGATCGCACTGAAAAGTGAAAAATAGAAATCGGCACACAATTCAAAAGTGATAGAGCCATGGAGCGACGGAGGGATCGAGGAACTCATGCGGACGGACGGAGGCGATCGATCGATGGCGCGGACTGCGGCAATAAGTTCACCATTCGAAGTGGTGCCCACGCTGGCAGCGTCGCTAGAGCATCAGTTGAGGCACCTCCGCTCCAGCTCGCGCATCCGAGAAACGCGGGGGCTTCGGATCGATTCCGAAAGCAGATCGAGCCAGGGGTTGGCGGCGGCCGCGGACTGCGACGGGGGCGCAAGTAGAGCACTTCGACCTCGGATGGTGAAATCATGCCGCCTGTCATAGCAGCGTGGCCATGCAGACGCCATCGCCGTCGCAGGTGAAGCGGCGGGGCGGCCGGGGCTAGGAATTGGGGAGGGGTAGGGCCGGTAGCGGATTTGGAGAGGAATGTGACGAAAAGCGGAACGGGAAAATGGTTTCGCTTCGTTCAAATTTTCGGATAGATGTATTTTTTTCTTTTTTTTTTTTTTTTTTGCACAAAAAGCCTTTGAAGTCAAGGCAGGCGTGATGATGGGAGAAAAAATATTTTCCTTGTCGGCAAACGCCTAACGGCGCCTAAGGTTCTCACTGACGGTGTAAATTAAGCATGTACTGTCAACAGTCCAAAGGTTAGAGATCATGGGTCTAATAAGAATACATTATTAAGCCAAAATTTATCGGTGCGGTGCATGCATTGGTGGCCAGAGGCAAGGAGGAAATCAAGCAAAGAGTCTACACAGGCATAGATCTACATGTTATAGAGAAACTAGGAGATGGGAAGACTAGGCATAGACAGCTAATAATAAAAAGTATATGTAGATTAGTAGATTTGTGTTAGATTAACATTATGTGGATGCTATATATATATATATAGTTAGTTTTTATCTTTCACGCAACAGTGTAACCGCATGTTGTCAACCGCCATCTCTATGCCCCCACACATCGGTAACCTTAATGTGAGTCTGCCCACTATAACGACACATATATTTCTCTTCTACTTCCACTTCTTCCTAAAAACCACACCAACAAGTACACCCCGTCCCACTGCCCCGCTGACCGTGGCTCCTTCCCCACCCTCCCCTAATCAAAATTAGAGGATTCGCCACCACTGCCCCTGCCCCGGTGTCACCCACGCTGGCGACTAGTCATCGACCGCACTATCCACCAACCATCCCCACCTGCCCGCCTCCGCCCCTCCTCTAATCTCATTTGAAGGAATATATTGATCCCTTTGCTTCCTCCTACCTCCCTCACCACCAGTAGACCCGCCACCACCGCCAGTCCAGCGGCCACCCCTATATCCCTCCTAAGCTCGAAGAACACTAGAGGTTCCCCACCACCGCTCCAAAACCCTAACTTGTACACTTGTCGCGGAGGAAGACGACACTTGCTGGTTCCAATCATGCATCGACGCATGCTCGCGCGGTGGCAACGCCTACGTCAGAGTTTTCTTGTTAGGCCGATTTTGTTGTTTTGTTACGCTTCTAGCTAGTCATGCACCTGGAACATCATAAGTTATGTCTCTTGTATGCCATATTTTATATACAGGTAATGTCTGATTTTACTTGGTCAAAAAGTTTATCCTTATTGGTTGCTGCTACGCGAAAGCCAAGCAAACTAACTACCAATTACTGACCTAGGAATGCAGTGAGCTAGCACATTTGGCCACTAGCCTTCCTAGGCTTCAAAATGCACAGCAAACCAGCCAGTATATGCTGATGCTGCCCAGCCTTCAAGCAACAATATTCACAAAAAAAGCCTTTGAGCAACAATGGATTTCGACGACAATGAACTTCAATTACAAGAAAGCAATTGCAATAAAAGTAGTTCTAAAAATCCAAATGTGCACATCAATAGTTACATAACTTCAATATTGGTTACAACAATGACCCAGCCTTTATATTACAAGAAAGGAGAATGAGAAATAGTTCTCCAATCTAGACTTCAATATTATTTGTATGATATTGATAACATAACTCAAATTGTAAAATAGTTCTAAATATGTACATCAATAGTTACATGCTTTGTCTCAGTAATATAAGAATAAGTTGATAGCAACCCCATCACACTGAAATGGTATAACCTCCAAAAGGAACTAGCTTCTAATGTGTATATTGAATCGAATCATGAAAAGTGTGACAACATCTCTTGTATATCCCCTAACTATCAGCATCCGTGGCACATTCACGACAAGCATATCCATATACTCCATGTAGCAGTAGGCTGGTGGATCAGAGAGGTGGTGGTGGGCAGGCTCACCAGCACCACGGGCAGCCATCATGGAGTGCTTTTGACGATAGTTGTATTCAGCTTTAGCATCGTATACAAGAACTTCTCAACCTTCTCTTCATTCACCACGACTTGCTTCTGCTATCCTCCATCAATGGCCGCCCTTCTCTTTGTGCGGTTTCCTTCATCTGAGAAAGGTATGCTCCTGATCTCTCCTGGGCGCTTGTGTATTCTTCTTAGGGGATCCTTCTTAGCGTAGAGGCCGACCCAGGAATGTGCTTCCATTGACTTCATGGTCACTACAATAACCTCTTTTCATTTGCATTCGTAGATCCATACAAAATACTTTTTGACATCAGCCTTTAGCACCTCGGCTTCTGTGCCCTCTTCTGCTATGCAGAATACGAATTCACAGTTTTTCAAACCATCTCTAGCAGGTAGGAGCTGAGACAACAGAAGCATTAGCCCTCCATCCCTCACAATCCAGTATAGGTCAATGCTCCCATACAGTCTCTGGAACTCATTTGGAGCCACTCATCAAGTCCTTTCACAATGACCAATAGCCTTGTTAGTATTAATGCAGTCATTTATGATGCTGATAAAATGATAGCCTGGTATCAATGTTATTAGATTCTCAATACGCCACATATCTCAGGATGCCAACGCATGACAACAAATGGCTGGCTTCAAGTTGCCTAGGCCCATTATCTGAACAATGCTGCGAAACCGTCAGATATTGAGGAGCGGCGATAATCCTCAGCGACACCCTCACAATGCTGTAGTCAATATAGGCACTAAGTTGACAGTAAGCTGTATTTGCTTCCTCAGCTGATTCTTGGTAGTCACCATCAATGATTGAGACAAAAATTGACATGCCACGGCCCTTTTTCTTCATACAATTTGCAAAATCAAAAGTTTTTGGATGGCACAGGACATTTTCTGGAAGTTTACCCCAAAGGGCGTAAAATATAAGAGGAATAAAACCAATTTTTTTGGATGAACATCATTTGCTGCATGAAAAATAATGAGGGTTATATAGCCTTTGAGCTTGTAGTTGAGCTAAACAATTTTTATTTTCCATGCAAAATATTCTACCTCCAGCGATCGAGGCTTCAGAGCTCAATTTTGAAAGTATGCACTTTTAAATCCATCTCACGAAGTCACCCAGCCTTTTTCCTTTTAAGACTAACATAATAGTAGATAAGGCTTGCGAGGAACCCAAAGGAGACAGTAAAAGTCCATGAGATCATAAACACTGATAACTGCTTGTATTTAGAAGGGGAAAATTATCTGTCATTAAACTATTCAAAATATATTAAAACTACTGATTAAGGATATAATTATTTGACATATATAAACCTTTGAGAGAAAAACAGATAAACAGTTCCATGAACATATAAACCTTTAGAGGAAAAAGATAGAAACACTTCCATGAATATAAGTTTTCAAATTTTGTACATTTGTTTTCTGATTCAGACTTCAATTTCCACAGGTTTCTAAAAGATATTGTACAGAATGTAGTCACAAGAAACAAAATTATAGGAATGAAGAAGCATGCCAATGCATTGAGATGCACCAATCAGTGAAAGGACCAGTGGTGTATCTTCCAACTTGAGGCGCCAGCTAGAGGCATCAAGTACATCCAGGAGAAAGCACGACAAATTAACACCAGCATAACTTTAGAAGGGAAAAACATAGTGATAGTAAGGTGTAATCAGATCCAGGTTCCCAATCCACAACACAAGCAATACATATAAACATAAACAGAGTTACCCACATGTGAGGTTCCAGACCCTTCGCTAAAACAATTTAAGGATGTCATCATTCGCTATTGCTGCAAAAGTAACCTTGAGCCCCGGTCTGTAATTACTGCACCCAAAGTGGACAAATAATTCCAATATAAATTACTGCTGGACCAGGCCAAGCAATTTATTTGCAGCAAAGAAGCCTGCATATATTAGGCATGTTTAGAGCTGACAAACAAGACAAAATGCTTAGTAGTCAGAAGAAACAAACAAAATGTACATTATGAAATTGGAATTCAGGCTTTCCAACATTCAAATTACTGAAATCATATTATAGTATATTAGTCCACTTCCTATAGAATATGAGTACCTACTGCTAGTTAAGAGTTAAATTCAGTGGTTCAGACTCCAGACATAAACAGTTGCTGCTTTTTTCACAGATTAGTTTTTTCCCCCTTAAATTCCAAAGGCAAAGAAAATGGCACTCATGGAAGATTTAAGATATTTCCATTTCTCCTTATGTAGCACTTCTCACTTGTGACAACAATAGAGAACAAAGGTTACGCTTAATAATATTGCTAGCTTCAGATTCCAATAACAACCAGAGTTTATCAGCACCCAGCAATCTCAGCAAAAATGAAAAAAGATTGATTTCTTTAGCAATACTCTAATAAGCCATTTATGCAAGTAAAGTTTAGTTTCATTGCACCAAGTGCAGTAGGATAGCAAAAATGCTAAATGACAATGCATGTAAAGCATCCACCACTCCCACTTGATGTCACAGATTTAATAAAGCCAATGAAAGGTATCTACCACTAGGAAACATACTATCAAGAGTTAGTAGAATGCAAGACGAGTGGTGCTGTATTTTCTAAGGAATATGGAACCTGTCAGTTAGAACTCTTCTCTTTGTAGCCAAGGCTCCAAAAGAAACACAGATAAAAGATACATCAGAGTAGTTGAAAGGGTAGCACTTAATGTTCCAACTGGTATGGAACGCTGTGTATCTTTAGTGAAGCAGACCTGTTTGAGAATAACCATTATTCCGGTAACTGCTGGGGAAAAGAGTCCCAACAATGCACTGAAAGAGAAACAGAAAACATTCAGTAGGTGTGCGTGATTACAGATTAATAATTATGCATAAGTCACACTATTATGTCACCAATTCTGAAGGTTTCAAAGGTAAGTGTCAAAAAAGCAGAGAATGTCCTACTTAAAATCCCAATATATCGAGCCATTTGGATCAGGAACTCCAGCATTGTTTGTAGGTTGGTACTCTGAAACCAGTTCTCCTCCGCAAGTGTAACGATACTCCAACCCCCGTGATTCCCTCTTGGTAGAAAATACATCAATATAAGTTCAATGCAGAAAGAATGCCAAACAAAATAATCAAAGGACTACGTACTTACTTGAAGCACCAGGCTCTGGTGCAACGGAAACACCAATATAAATGCATAGTATTGAGAGAAGAGGACTGGTACCAAGAAAGCAGGTGCAACCTTGTTGATAATTTTGACACCGCCGAATACAATAAAACAGAGTAATATGGTCCACAATGACACCATAGATCTGGAGGTCATGTAGACTAGGTGTTGATATAGTTGTTACCACTTGTTGAACCATTTGCTAATGTGTTGTTGATCACTATTACAGTCTCTGCTTTTAAATAAAGTTTTCTACAAGTTAATTTAAATAAAAATATTACACAAACAAAACTGAATGGAGAGCATGACCACTGCAAATGTAAGCTTTCCACAAATCAGCACTTCAAAGAAAAAAGGTTCCCTTGTGATTGAACTTTTAGCACTTCATACAAATGTAACAAATAATGTCCTAGATATTTATTTTAACAAAAAATAAATTATTTATAATCTTTACTTGTACCTCAATTATCCAACCCATGAGAAATATGAACATGTATTTTACTATCTAAAACATTAGACTGTGTTTAGACAGTATGAAAAGTATGTTGTAAAATTTAAATATCAAAACTGTTTAGACAGTATAAAGTCAAACCATATGACTAGCATGTTAGCATTGCATGCACTGGACATAGAACGGCAGAACTGTTCATTTATGGTATTGTCTTTCTAGATATACAGATTGGTTGATCATCCACAAAAAAGCATTCATAAGAAAACCAAGAGAACACTTGTTTGAGTACCTTGAAAGAAACCAGCTGATGGAATAGCATCTAGAAATGTTTCTACAGCTCCCAACACATACCTAAATTAGGTATCACAAATAAGAACATATAGTAGGTCATAATATCTCCACGGAGATGGCTAACAAATAGAAAAATACTAATGTATCCATGCACTCCTCTAAAAAGAATGGAATTATACGCTCAAGGTTGCTATATCTGAAACTTGATTAAGCTCACACACTGCAAGAAGCAAGATTCATTTTCACGATAATAATAATATTATAGTTATTTCCTCCTTTAGCCCCAAATTGATAATTATTAATAAGCATATTTTAAGTTCTCAATAACTTTTGCCAACATAAGAGGTTTCAGAGTCCACCAATGTGCCAAATACCAAAAGATGACACTAAGATTTTTAACAAGTCCCCATCACAAAACAATAATTAAGGATTGAAGCTGCATCTAGGCCCCAATGGGCTTTATTGTAAGATGACAAAACATGTAAAGGTCTAATTTGATTTTGATTAGTTTTGATTAGCATTTAAGGAACATAACTCATAGAAGATCATGTCACCATATATGTGCAAGAAAAACAAGCAATTCAATCCTACCTATATGATATTGAGTTTACGTGTAACTGAGTTGTGGCAACCTTTAAATGTAGTTCCAAAGTGCATCTAGACCCTAATGGGTTTTGGTAGATTAAAACATCAAGATCAATGGATAATTAGTGAGAAACATATATTACTTCTAAGGGTCCTTTAATTGGTAGGGCTATGGCTTGAAAAAGCTATTTGTGGGTTGTCTAAAAGCTGTTGTGGAAAAACTAATGTTAAAAATTGATAACCCCTTTAGTTGAATAGCTTTGGCTTTTGAAAGATCCTCTCCCTTTCAAGTGGACCCCATTTGTCATTGAAAACCTCATCTTCATCCTCGTGAAGCGTAGTTACTAGATGGAGCCCGTGGGCCAAAGGGGCGGTTAAGGCCACACGCCGGCGTTGGGTCTCGTCGGAGGATGGGGGTAGGATGTGGCGATGCACCGTCGGGCTTGGAAAAGGAAAGTAAACACACCACTATGTGATTTGTGATGGGTGGCTGTGCTCGCCCGTGAGCCATGCAGCCGGTGATTGGCGGTGCGTGTAAGGCAAGGGGAAGGAGAAGGGCTACACGCTTGCCCTAGATCTACGCCACGCCGGGTTGCATCTGACCTATACCAAAGGAGGAAGAGGCGGCGCACCTACTCATTAGTGGTCCGGAAGCGTGAATGGCCACACATGGGGAAATAAGGAAGACTAACTGTTCACATGCCATGAAAATAAAAAAAGAACATAGATGCAACTGAAAAGCAAGGACAAACCTACATTTAATTTGGTACTAAAGTAAATGATGGTTTTGGGAAAAAGCACCTAGGGATTTAGGGCTCCTTTTGGTTGGCTTTTTGCAAAAGCAAAAACAGGTTCAGATGCCCAACCAAAAGGCACCCGTAGTCCAAGGTTGATTATTGTGTTGGACATAAAATGACATGCAAATAAAAAAATTGAGTTCAAAAATATTAACGAAAAGGAAGAATTGACAAGCATGTGGAAATAACAAAAAGAGGTATGCTTTTGATGAATATAAATTGGTCTCACACATGAAGCTTCTTCATTGCATATATGAAAGCATTGAAATTGTGACTTCAAATTGATCAAGGATTGTTGATATTGAAGTTTGATTGATATCAAGATTGATATTCAAGTGAGGATCATAGTATTGAAGAAATGGTGTGAGGATCATCGATTGATATCGTGTGCTTTGTTGATTCCCTCGACATGGTGTGATTTGGGCATGTGCTCAGTAGGACAAAGGTAGCAAGCTTTGAGACACTAAGTGAAGGTGAAGGGCAAGTGATAGTATGACCATGGCTAACGTGAAGAAGAGAGTACGTACATTTGATCTAATGGACTCAGAGAGCTATGAGGGTTCATGTTATATGCAAGATGAAATCATTGTTAAATCATATGGATAAGTGACTTATGGATAAAAAAAGTATTTCCTTCATCACATGGTTTGAACATCCAAACGCAATTCTACACGAACCGACTCATCGCACAAAAACCAATCCCCCAGTGGTATGAACTCTTCCGCAGCATGGGCCATCAAAAATTCGATTACTCTGTGGGCATCAACAAATAAGTGGGAATGAGGAACTCGCCGCTAGTACACTAGCTCCAACTACACCCCCACGACAATCTGGGTCTCCGAGAGATAGACCAGCCCATGCAACCGAGAACATCGGGAACATTCCACTACAGCTCTGCTCATGGCCAACTAGATCACCATGAGCTACGACGAATTCAACCCGACTCCAACCTCTATAGTTGGATGTGTACCTTCTTCAATCCCCAACTTTATTGGATGGTTTCAGATGTTACACGTGATGCTTCCCTCCCACCGGATGTGCATGGAGCCCCACCCGTAAGAAGCGAGGCTTGGGAGTGTTCTTAGTCAACACATCAACCGCTGGCTTGGCCTCTTCATCAAAGCAGCAATGGGAATGCATCTTACATTCTCATGCATTTGGCTTGGTGCTTTCCCTAGGTGCCTTTTGCTCCTTAGCAATTTGAATATCACTCAAAGTGGTAACCGGCGGACAACCGGTCCTCATAAACTACATCAGCAGCGCCCGGCCAGAACAAACCCGCGGATTGGAGAATCAAGCCACTACCCGAGGCTTGTCTTCACACCAACCTTAGGAACTTCAATCATGGCGAGCAGAAGGATCCATGAGAGGAGATGCGTCAGGATGGCGATTCTCTCTTGCTAGACAAGGATTAGCCTTAACACAAAATCATCTAAATGATTTTGATGGGTTATGTCAGCCTGAGTCATGAACATGGAATTGTCCCTTTCTTTTTGGCACTCCAACATGTAACCATTAACAATGTAATGGTTCTAACAGCCTCATCTTTGTTAATGTTAGAAAACTCTTGTTTTGTTGGTCAAAAAAGTCAAAATTCAAAAATGGAACATTCTCACGAAGTGCAATGTGAAGGCCCCAGGATGATGAAGATTGAAGTGTGATCTAACAATTACAAAATTAGAGGCTCAACTATGAATTAATTGCACAACTTTAATCACGATTATAGGTGTGTCGTACTCAAAGAGATGCAACACTAGTATTACTAGATAAGGCCTAAAGTTCTCGAATCTATAAAGATGCTGGTGTTAAACAATAGTTTTAGAAAGTGTGCATAAAAGCTAGGAAAACTTTATCTAGGCCCATAGGTAGTAACAATGTGGTAAGCTAGCTTTAGAAAACCAAATAGGCCAATTTTACAGGACTTCCAACAACCAAAATATTTCATGTAGGAGTTGACTATTTATACATAATCACATCTCCTCTAGATTTTGGGGGTTATACGATGCCTTCCATCCATCTAATTTTTACAATACCTTGAGAGCATCTATATATTCACCTCCATTCATGTGGCTTGAGTCTAGAGGTCATGGATATCAACTGGATTAAGTGGGCTTTGAGTTGTGTAGTGTGATTGAGGAACTTGGGGCTGAGTTCCCAGAGCTTCCAGACACACTTTGTGGTTAATGTCAAGCAATAATTATTGAAGCATTTGTTACTATTGAAGCTTGGCTCCAAGATGGCATCATCTACTCAGTTATAGTTATCAATCCATCTAGGACTAGCTTGTACTTCCTTAGGAGTATCTTCTACTTTGCCGTAGTGTTTTTCTTAGGGCTAGGCCATTTCTTGCCTTGCTAGTTGCAACTAGAGAAAACACCTAATACTTGTTCTTGTTGTAGATTTTTCACTTTGGTACATTTTGAGTTGTATGTAGCTCTAGTGATTCACTTCCTTGCAAGTTCATTTCTTTATCTTGACCACTTGGTTGCAAAAACTAACTAACCAAGTGAGCGACAAGTTACTAGTCATGTTCCCACAAAGTTCTATATTGTATTTCAACCAATTCAGTCTAACCCCTCTAGGTGGTCATTAAAAGGTCGGGATCCTTTCAGAAATATACACCCTAACTATGATTAATGATTTAAAGGGGGTTGGGTATAGGCAAAAAAATAGGCTAACACCCACATGGATGACAAGAAAATAAACACATGGACTTACATAGCTCCAGCAACTGCATTTCCAAGGAAGAAACACAACCCAATACTAATCCCAACTTCTGGACCAAGTGCACGACCAATTAGATAGTAAGGGCCACCACCCTGAGAATAAAATAGAATATATCTCACTTGATAGGTGTTCAAACTTTTAGGCCATCCATTCAAATACAACAAATTGTGAACTAATTTATTTGATTTTTCAAACAAGTGGGTGACTGAGACAATATGGAAGGAAAAATAATTCTAGTACATTTTAGATTGTTTTTCTTCTAATTTTTGAGATTTTCATTAAATATTTTACTATTTGTTAGATTTTAGTTTTAACCTCACGGTCTCACATATTTCAGAACATAGAACAACTCACTACAGATGCGAATTGAACATCCTACTCAACTAACTCTACTCATATTCAGCATACCTTCATTGCCCCATTTGTTGCAATTGCACTTAATGACAATCCAGTTAAAAATGTGCATGCACCACAGAGATGCGACTAAAACAAGAGTGACTGCCATACGCCTCCCATACCCACAATCCTACAGAAAATAGAAATAAATTGTCAATTCTTGAACATTGGAATTACTGTTAGTTTGTACATAAGAAATAGACAATGCCATGAAGCACAAATTTGAAAATGTCAAATCTTCTTGACACTAAAAACAGAATAATCTTCAAGACACCAATTTAAACTATTGACTTACTATATCTAGACTTGGTTATAAAATTATAACATTACCGTTCTAAGGTTTTGGTTAACTATGAAAATAGATCTCTGCTCCTGACTAAACAGATAAAATGTAGCATAAAGCTATTTGCCAAAAACAGATAGTTATATTTTTACAAGATACTTGGTGACATGTGAAAATATGAATACGTTATATTTTACAAGATACTTGGTGACATGTGAAAATATGAATACGTAATGAAATCTAGTGTGCTTATGCTGGAAAACTATCAAGAAACTAATGCAACACACACACAATAAAACAAAGTAGAGTATACCAAGTAAAACGGATATAATATATTATTCCCAAGATGTTCTGCAGACATGGAATAAATACACCCCATCAAGGTGCCTTGTTTAGGCTCAGTTTCCTACACACCAAATAAAAATAAATGTAATTATCAACAGAGTTATGTTTATGAAGAGTTATATGTGTTTTTCAAGCATGGACCAAAAACAAACCTTAGGGTATCCAATGGTTATCTCAACATCCTCACTGTCGTCCCTAGGGCTAGATGGTGCTTGAGCTTGTTCTTCTGCCATACTGTCAATAATAGATTAGATAAATGGTATATTCATTTTATTTGTAGAGCAAAATTAACAGCCTTATGTTTATTTCCTCAGAATATCAGAAGTAATTTAACAAAAGAAAACACAAAGTGCTACTTAAAAAAACACCATGATGCGCGATATCTAAAAGTAAATGTAGAAAATAGCATAACAAATAGTCATACCTCTGAGTCCCAAAATATTAACTAGAATTCAAAACCAAAAGAGCTCGAGCTTTGGCGAATCACTTTGAAGATACATTAGGTACAACGCGAAGCCATTTGAAGAAGCCATTTGTGTTCTTGGATCCAATACTTTGATTAGCGCTGGGCTTCATGGCCTATCATATAAAAAAATTATAAGTTTCTCCAGACATTTTGGCGCCAAAACCAAATAGAACTTTCTTTTTCAAAATTCATATAAATAGACAATGGGAAGCTTAGTATGGATCTACATTGTTATACTACATTTTAGACATGACGATAGTAAATGGTGCATTATCAACCAACAAAAGGAAAAATGCACTTCTAGTCTTGCTCTAAAACACATAATTCCTTTCCAGGAACCAAAATTAGTCAAACCGATGTCATTTCAAAGTATACAGCCGTCAACGAAACTGACATGTATCCAAAAGAAAAGCTCCATTCATTTCAGATTTTTAATCAAACAACTTGAGTCTTATTCAAAGTCAACACAAAATTTAGATTTGCGCCATACTTTTAACGCATGGCCAATGGGATCAATACAAAGAGAAACCAATATGGTAATATCTTATTTGATGGTCTTTTATCGCTAGCCCTAAACCAACATGTCGACAAAGCACCATGGTATTAACTCAAATTACTACAAAAACAACTCCATGCTCTGGATTATTAGCCTCGCTTGATCCATTCTAGATCTCAAATTTCTCACCCCAATTAAAAGGTTATGGCATCAATTGATATCCGTTTTTGATGAAGCAGTTGATAGCTCCGTCCATTGTCCTTGGAACATGAGGGGATCCAATGGCATCAATGAGGAGGACCCAGCACCAAAGCCATGCCTCGCCAGCAGGGGTCCTGGCTATTGTCAGATAGCATCTATGGAGGCTGACTTATCAGCTATGGCACTTAGATGATGGTACGCCACTAATTTCCCCCAGTGTAAAAGAGTCGATGTAATATTAGGTAGCAAGTATGGGATGTGGTGGGTAATTTGATTTTTGTAGGCTTTAAATTGGACGTAGGACACGCAGATCATCAGCTATGGCACTTAGATCATCGAGACATGGATGTTGGACGAAGCCGGTCAGTGCTTGATTCTTGACAGATTCCTTTGCTGGATATATATCCTTGAGCAACTCATTCCCCACTTGTCTCAATGGGTATTGCAATTGGTTAATTATTGTCAATAGACCCGGATAGTATGAGGACCCTGCCCGTTTTGTTCTTCAAACTTCGACAGGCTCTGTGTGTGTAACGTTATGCCTTGTTCTGGGTAGCCAGCTTGATCTCTTCAAAATTATCTCTATCCACGCTCTGTGAGCCATGGCATCCAATTTTTGCAGTGGCTTTTCCCCCTTTTGTCCCTTTTTCCATCTATACAGAATTATCATTGCATCAGACAATTACTAACTCAGTAGCAGGCTTCTGGCATTCTTGAAGAGGAGAGTACAGGACTACGCAACAATAAAAGGGTGTGTGCTTACAGTTGAACTAGTTAAGACTGCATTGAAATTTTAGGGAAAAGAAAAGAATTCAGAACATAGAAGGACATATATAGCAGGCAAAAATTCAAGAACATAGCAGGACATATTATTACTGAAAAAGTTAGGCCTGTTTTACGATTTTCTACTGAGGTTCTTTCTAATTAACATACTAGCCAGCTGCAGTATCAAGCATCATCAGTTTTAGCTAGAGCTACTAGTAATCAATCTTGTGTTTGTCTTCAAGCTGTAGTTGTTTAAGGCCCGTCTTGAGTGGGGACTTGTGATGCAAACAGTGTGGACTAGTTTCATTCTCATAAAAATCATTATTAATTGTGCCAAATCAATATATTTAATGCTCATGAAATTCACATTGAAATCCTCAGGCAAATCAGCTGAACTGCAACAAGTTAATGCAAAGTTCTTCACATCAAATTGCAGCAGCTGGCGTTAATCTGTAACCTCTGAGAAACGCCTTTCCAGATTTGATTGGGAGATCAAGGAGGGAAAGAGATACTCACATGCGTCGGCTTTGCGGCAAGGTAGGCCGGCCGGCCGTTTCGATACTGCAGCAGCAACGTCGGCGGCGGCGTACGGCCGGAGGTTGACGATCTTTACGGCAGCGGAGGAGCTGGATTGCCAAAGTGCACCTCTCCCCGGGAGCACCAGTCAGGGATGGAACGGATTGAGTGGATGGATGTGCACGTGGTGGCGCCCTGCGACCTGGCCGGAGGCGCGCCGGGCGGCGGCCGGCCCGGCAAGCCTAGCGATTCCGGCTGCCGGAGTACGCGAAGGGAAGGAAACGCACAAATGGCATGCAAAGTTTATTTTCCCAACCGGTGGCAAAATACTTTAGTATTACCAGCTCAAAAACAGCCACTTTTGAGCCTCTACACACAAACCAAAATCTAAGCCAAAGAGCATCATCTCCACTCAGGTTTCTCACTAACCAGACAGCTTACGTTATTTCTAGCAGCACTAGTAGTTTTTAATAATCCGCATTAGAAACAACTGATGTATGATATGATGTACAGAAACTATATGAAATGTTTTTATTTTTCTCACGCTATAAAAGCATATTCTAAGTTCTTCGCCTAGCGATAAGCCACGGAATGGAATACTTTGCTATTTTAGATATGCAAATGGCTGCTCTATTGGAGACAGCTCATAGCTGCAAATACTGGCTATATTTAGCTTTACAAAAGTGTTTTAGCTCTTCTCTTGGAGATAAACAAGAGTTTGTGATGGTTGCATCACATTGGTTTAGAAACTTTACTTTGTCAACGATTTCCTCTTTCAGTACTTCGAGGAGTAAAGGATTTGTACTGTTGTTAAGAATTGAAAACAGAAATCGAGGTGAGAGTCGGAGCTTACTATGCACATTGATGCATCAATTTATTACAGTATCATCTGCTACTGAGGCATCAACTTCAAATTAAATGGAAATCTATGTTATCTAACACCTCGGAATCTATATATATATATATATACACATAGAGTAAAATGCAAGAATAGGCCATTAACTTGTGCTGTTGTCACCACTTTGGGCCATCAACTTTAAAAAGTGTATTTTGATCCAAAATGTATACTTACGCACGCATATTAGGCCAAAAGCCCGTCCTGGTCAATGATTTCCGCCCTCGATGGACAGGCCACAGTGGCGTCCTGAAGGTATGGCACATTTTGGGTTTTGGTTTCATGAATGGAGTATATGTTGAACATTCTACCTGCAGCTGGCTACCACTCTCCTTACTATACTCTCTACCGCCTTTTTTATCAGTTCCTTATCTCCCACTAGAAAGCTTTCATGGGAGGAGCGGATGGGACTTTATTTGACGTTGAAGATCACGGAGGTACTCCATGGACAGTGGGAGACCTGTACATGTTGGAGTGGAATCATGAGGAGGATCTTTTATTTTGGAGCTGATTCCATCTTGAAATATCTGTGGAGGACTTAAATCAGATGTTCTATAATCAGCGCAAACCATGGATGACCTTGGGAGTGATGTGGGATCTATCGGGAATGGAAGGAGCATGCGTGACTTTGTCATAATGCGTGAAATCTCCATATGTTTTGGTGGGACTTCTATGAAACTAATATTGTTACTAGTGTTGTTGGATATTCTTACTGACCTGATGTTGAGTGATTGGCATGGCACCTGAATCGTGGATTTCTGTTCTTTGTTCTCTCTCTCTTCTATATGACTTCATACTGACTGTGAGTGTAGTGCAGTGGTTTCAGGAGTATGAGGCTGCTTTTTGAGGAATTCAGTTGCAGCAGAAAATATGGCGAAGCTTCATGAGTGTAGCATCTGCTGGGACTAGACGATACAACTGGTTATGCCCAACTGAAGAAGCAAGCATCCGGAGCCCATGACACGCGGGGTTCAGCTATGCAACGGAACCAAGAACGATGATGTTGGCATGGGAATCATGCTGGATTCCGGCGCGGCGACGGCAAAGCCGGTGATCAGCGTAGTAGCTCGCGGCTTCCGTAGTATCTCCTCATCACCTCCTCCTCCGTGTCCATGTCGTAGCTACCAGTACTGCTGCTCTCGCCGTCGTCGATGATGATCAGCTCGGCCTGTGGCACCAATGGAGGACGGTGCTTCTTGATCGGCCACTTGCTGCTACTTGCGATAGCGGGGAGACGTTCCTGAAGACGACGATGACGAAGCAGCAGCAGGGGACTCGTTGGCTTCTTGTGCGTCCCACCTCTCCCACGGCGTCGGCCCGGCCTGGCGTGAGAAGCGTGACGACGTCGTTCTTGCGCGTTCTTGCAGGGTTCGAGATCTCTCGGACGAGGACGCACGTGCAGCACGGCTGATAGTGGCCAGCAACGGCGAACGACGCCCTAATGAAGGGCTGAGGACGACCCTGGGCGGCAGGCCGGCAGCAACGGCCTTCTGCGCGTCCCATCTCGACGGAGTCAGCGCGCGGCCCAGGCACGGCGATTGGCTTCGGGAGGATACTGGTGGCGCCAGACGGCGGCGGCGTGGGGAGCTGCGGCGGCAGCATCTTCCACTTGGGCGGGGGTGGGAGCAACGCCGGGAGAAGCGTGTGCCACCTTGAGGTGCACGCGCGCGACAGGGACCACCATGGATCGTCGTAGACAACGTGCGGAGACGCAGCGCACGATCGAGAAGCACCTCGATCTGGTGAGCCTAGGAGATGAAGTGGAGAGAGGGCGTTGATGAGATGATCGCTGGTGGCACCAGCAGATATATATAGCCCCAGCTAGCCCTCATGGACTCGGATGAGTCGGTGCTATATGATGCGGTGACTCCGATTTCGATTCATGCAGCGACGTGTGCTATTGTTGCGTGGGCGCCACGCGGCCTCTATTTTCGATTTGGTTTCGGTGCTCGAGCCCCAAGTAGTGTACCGGAGCAGCGACAGACCTCCTGCTCCTTGCGACCACCAGCATTTACGTTCTCTACCCATTACTGCGGCCGAAATGCCTCACAACCCAAATACTTAACATATATGCATGTGAATCCAAATGAAATATATCTCACAAAAACTATCTCTAGATCAATATATGTGCACGTTCAACATCAAATGTAATACTGCATTCATATGCTGGATTTGCATCACTTATATATATCTTTTATGAATTATTTTTCAAACATATTAAGACATCAATTATAATCACTACGAGAAACTGGAGATTTCGTGAGTGAAAAGTCCGCAACGGTTTTACTCTCACGAAAATAATGCATGAGAGTACACCGTCATGCATATTTTCTCTGATATTAGACTCACTAAATACACACTTTCATGAGAGTTCACACGCCACGAATTATTTTCATGAGAGTTCATCATGACGGTTACTCTCATAAAAATAACATTACCGTCGGATTTGCATCGCTATTTTCATAGCGGAGTTTTTTCTATGGTATTTCATTGAGGGAAGGACACCGTCATGAAGTTATTTCATGAGGACTTATGATATTATTAGTGAGAGCCACCATCACAAAGTTATTTCATGAGGACTTAAGCTATTTCGGTGAGAGGCCACCGGAGTCACAAAGTTATTTCGGTGAGACTTAAGCTATTTAGGTGAGGAGCCACCGTCACCAAAAGTTGTTCGTGAGACTTAAGCTATTTCATGAGGAGGCCACCATCATGAAATTATTTCTGAACTTACGGTATTCCATGAGAGTTCACCGTCTTCTAGTTATTTCTTGAGGTTAGTCACGAGGTACAATAGAGCTGAGGGGTTAAATGTGGCACATATATAAATCCAAAATCTCATTCCAACACATACATGAGTAATTTCAAGAACGTACATTAAAAGGATATTGTCACGTGTACAAATATATACCTACATAATAATTCCCAATTGCTACATTAAAGGATAATGTCATGTGTACAAACATACACCTACACTAAGTCACAAGTGCTAGACATCCAATGAAGTTGTGAATGATGCCCCTTGGATAAAACTGCTAACTGGAGTACATAAACCTACATGTAATTTCCAGTTCAAGACAGCACAACTGCAAAGTGCATTTCGAAGTAATTTTCCCATGGCCTTCAACCTGCTTAACATTTTCCGAATTAACAAACCAGTAATGCACGAGAACAGTAATATAAATACAATTGTATGACTCATCATATAAAAATGGACAGATATATACATGCATACATGGGCAAACCTTTGTCATACTATAAGCATTACGGTTTTCTTTCAAGTAGGAAGAACTACTAAACATATCGGACCCTCATATAACTTGAGAAACAACTACAGATCTACATGTGACAAAGTCCTAGAGCGATCAAATAAAATGGTTGTAGTCTGAAATGAGGGAGTAACACGATCAAATAAAAAATCTCAATAGCAAACAAGCAACTGAGGACTACAGATATAGTTCAAGCAGCTTCGTAGGGATGGCAAGGAGGTATTAAACAAAGCCGGATTAGACATGACATGAAGGAGGTGTGCCTGGGCCTGATGCTCTGACTAGTGCAAAATCACTACTAGTGTTTACAAACAGGCTGAGAGCAGGGGCTTGATCAGTGACGTTCTGAACGAGACGCTAACATACCTGCATGCATTTCGACATATAACACATTATTGTGATTCTCATTCTATATACTAATTTTCTTTGTGTGGTGAGGAAGGGAAACAAGCTGAAAAGAGGAAGTACATGAAAAGGCAAGCTGCCAAAGGCGAGTTGCATGGGATAGTTGTAAATTAGGTTAACTTAGACTGACAACAACTTGACTGAAGCTAACAACAATTATATGCAAACAAACTTTATAAAAGCTTAAGATTGTTCAATCTATAGTGAGGCTCAAAAGGACACTACCTGAAAATTGTGTGAGGGTGCAAAAGATCACGAGCTAATAACCTTGCATGGGAACTCAAGAAGCAGCGAAGCAAGCTTGAGGAAATCGGCCCAAACCTGAGGAGGCGCTTGTCATCTCATCTTCATGGTGAACCCTAAATAATACTGAGGACTTGAGAAGGCGCTTGTCATCTCAGAGTATCCTACGGCAGTAGCACCAACAATTTCTAAGCTAAATAGTAAGACACAAAAATACATGATCAAAATAGTAGATATAGATAGATAAGATGATCTTACAACACAAATGAAACCAGAATGCCACTAAAAGAAATTCAAACAGCATGACAGAACTCAACTATTGTGGAGTAGACAATTCATTTCAATCATCAATCTCAAACTCAACCCATATTTCTGTTTTCCAGTAAGTTTTGATGTAATCTCAAGATCAAATTCATGACAACTCAAATAGTGAAATGTGATTGAAAGTGAATTCCTGAGTACCATACAATATAACACAAGATAATATATGACTCATATTCTTGCGAGAGCAGTTGAAAACCTGGGTACTCTGGATAAATGTGGAATTTCTTCAGTCCATTCATACTGTCTAGCTATGTTCAGGTCTGAATTAATAACACTTACAAGTTATAGCAAAACTTTTTGGGGTTTTTCACAAGAAATCCCGAACCAGCAAGCCATCAATCTCTCTATGCCAGTTAACCAGCAGAAGCCATCGAGTCTATATGACATGAATTTGGGCAAACCATCCGAAGGTCTATTTGCTTTTGCACATCCGTATTATTCTTTCTAAGGCAAATCATGCTTGCCACCTAGCGTGCATAAGGCATAGTCAAATTCATCCAAAGTCATATGCTCCAGTTGACATAATATAAAAATAAAATGTTGCCCATCCAATGGAACGCAAGATCAAAGCATGCATAGGGTCATTCATTGAGATCTCTCATTCATTAGCCCCAATGCCCAATTCAAACACTAGTGGCAAATAATATAGTGATGAAACTTCCAGGATGGAGTGGGGCTTTGCACGTGTCGACGGGGCGTTCACCCGGCCCGGCCCGTAATAGCCACTCCCCAAATAGTTGTGTCCTAGGCGTGCGGGAAGTGGTGGTGCACCGGCCCGGCCCGTAACCAGCCACTCCCCCAAATTAGCTAGCTAGATTACCTTCGCGATGAGGCGGCGGATCCCTGGCCGCTGAAGTCGCGGCTGGCGCATCTAGCGTCACCGCCCGCCCGGAGGAGCCACGCGCACACTTTGGTCCGGCCGCCGGAGCTGCGCGCCGGCGGTCGATCCAGCCACCCGGCAGCGGCCCCTGCGCCACTACCGCGGAGCCAGCGCCACCGCAATGCCTGCGCAGCTCGGTCGGTCATGCGAGGGAGGCATGGAGATGGAGACTTGGGTCGGACGAAGGTGAAGTGGATGAGGGTGAGAGAGAGAGGAATAGGAAGTTAGGGTTTTGGAGGATGAAGAGTTGCTTATATACACATGTGCTTTTGATCAACGATCCTCATTCACCGTTCATCCTAACGGCTGCAATACATCCAGCGCATAGTGCTTGGGCCAAAAACCATTGAGATGGGCCGAGGTGTGCTGGCCTGAAAAATTAGGAGAGCAATTTTCTGCAGGTCCTATCATCACGACAGTGTAATTTTGAACTATCATTCAAAAACTTATATTTTAGAGCCAATTTTTCGTTTCAAATACAAAAGTCATAAAAGAAAAATTGTAAAACTTATCGGGATCTACCATAATTAATGTATTGGTCCTTTTTACAAATGGAATTCGTTTGAATGATACAAATTTTGAGGTTCGGTCTGCGAAAAATCAATTAAACGGGAAAAAGTACCAAACCATTTTGATTTCCAAAACTTGGTGGATTCCTTCACCTGCAGGTCATCTAAAAGCGTGAGAAAAGTTTGAGGAGTCAAAACCTCAGCTCGCAAGGAGTGCCCAAACCGCTGCGCGCGCAGAAAGCTTTAAAGTGTATGGATAGAGTTCGTGGAAAGGAGTTCTATATACCTTTGTAATGAAGCACGTCTACTCCGCATGTCAAATGCATTGATGCACTCATTTTACACAAAATATGGCCCACATGCAAGATCCTAGGTCCTCATCATTATTAGAATCTACTGTATCCGTTGCCGCATGAGTTAAATATGAGCGAATTACACAATGAAAACAAAATAATTTTTGCATAGAGCCTCCACAAACTTTTTGTCTTCTAGGGTACAAGAGACCTGTGAAAAAGTGCGGCGCGTTCGGATTGCTGGGGGTGGTCTCATTTCATAATAGTATAATTACGCGAGGGAGAAGTCGTGCGGAAATCCAATTAAGGCGGAAAAGAAAGTACCAAACCATTTCAGAAAATTTGCAAACTTGGTGGTTCCTTCCATAGGTCATATAAAAGCTTGAGGAAAAAGTTTGAGGTCAAAACCTCCTTTGCAAAGCGCACAAAACCACACAACCATGAGAAACCTAAAGTGTGTGGATACTGGGCTCAGGTGGAAGGTTCTATATATACCTTTGTGAGCTTGTCTACTCCGCCGATGTCAAAATGCCTTGGATGCACTCATTTACACAAAATATGGCCCGCACGCATGAGATCTTAGAGTTTTTCTCATCATTATTGGAATTGTGTATTTTCTGCATGGCGCATGAGACCAAATATGGTGAATTACACAATGAAAACACGATAATTTTGGACCCGGACCTCCACAAACTTTTTGTCTTCTAGGGCACAAGAGACCCGAGTGAAAAAGAAGTTTGGCACACGTTCAGTTATCTTTTTGGGGTGGTCTCGGGTTCAACATATAATTACCGGGAGAAGTGCGCGTGGAAATTCAGTTAAAGCGGAAAAAGTACCAAACCATTCAGGAAAGAAATCTTCAAACTTGGTGGTTTCCTTCACATAGGTCATCTAAAAGCTTGAGAAAAAGTTTGCAGGTCAAAACCATTTGCGTATTTAGGCAATTATTTTTCTATTGAAAAATACCCAACCATCTCCAATTGGTGTATGAGTGTATGGTATTTCGTGAGGAAGTAAACCTTCCGCGAGATGGATTTCGTGAGACTTTGGTATTTTCATGAGAGTTCACCTTCACGAATGGATATTGCCACTAGGTTTGCGTGATGTTTTCATGTCTGTTTTTGAGGTATTTCGTGGGAGTAGACCTTGACGAATGGATTTTGTGAGACTTTGGTGTTTTAAAGCGAGAGTTTCACCTTCACAAATGAACGTTGGCACCATGTTTTCATGTGTGTTTTTCGTATTGTGTTTTGGTATTTCGTGAGAGTAAACCTGCAAATGGATTTTGTGAGACTTTGGGTATTTTCATGAGAGTTCACCTTCACAAATGGATATTGCCACTGAGTTTGCATGGAGTGTGTTTCATGGCGTTTTGTGCCAGTACTCATTCGCGAGGGTGAATCCATTCGATTGAGACTTTGGTATTTTCATGAGAGTTCACTCTTCCACGAATGTATATTGCCACCAAGTTTGCATTAATGTTTTCATGGCTGTTTTATGGTATTTCGTGAGAGTAAACCTTCAGAGATGGAATTGGCGTGAGACTTTGGTATTTTCATGAGAGTTCACCTTCACTGAATGTATGTATTGCCACCAAGTTTGCTCCAATGTTTTCATGGTACTGTATGGTATTTCGTGAGGTAAAGCCTTCATCGAATGGATTTAGTGAGACTTTAGGCCATTTTCATGAGAGTAAACCTTCCGCGAAAACAAGCGTTTCATGGCCGTTGTGTCAAGTACTCTCATGAAAATATGTTTTTAGGTGTGCGGGATTTATATCCACTCTCGTAGAAAATATTATTTCATGAGGATTCATTTTTCATCTCTCATGAAAAAGCGTTCCCTCTCACAAAATATCCAGGGTTCTGGTAGTGAATGCTTTGGGGGTTTCCTGAGATTTTTATAATTATGTTGCCATTTCTTCTCTAGAGTAAATGTAGTTTTTGTCAAGATCTTTTGTGATTTACATCTCTATAATTCATGACATTTTACACAAGTTTGGATACAATTTTCTTCTAGAACACGTCGAAGGCGCAAATTGCAGTAATAAATAGGGACAATAACTGGAAGTTCTGGTTGAACTCGCACCGACCTGAAAGTCAAGAACTAAAAGGACTACATTGCTTCAAGTTTGGCTACAAGGAAAAGATGATCCTGGGAGGTGGATCACAACACCTCACCATCCAACCCTATCGAGCACAAGTCCAAGGTCGACAGGTCAAGTCTTTCATTGAGCAGGATCTGCATTGTCTGCTTCTTCCTATAGACACATTACCTTCAAAGCAGCCTTTGAATTTGCTTTGAACATCTACGCCGGGTGGCATTCCTCATGTACTTGCTCTCCTAATTTCTTCAAAAGGAGGTTTTGTGCATGACGAGTCGCGATTGGCAGCGCCCGACTGGGTTTGGCCACAAACCGCCCTCCTTTGTAACTAGTGCAATCGAGACAGGTGTCCTTGCGTGATTTGGGCGCTATAGCCTGGTGTCAAGAACCGGCATCTACAGGGGGAGGCAAACCGCAGCTTCCAGTTCAAAACTGCACCATGAGGGTATCAAGCTCTTTCTCGGATGACAGAAGTGTGGCGTCCGACCCTCCCTCACCCAGCGCATTCAATCTCTTGAGTGAGCAACAGCTTCCGTCGAGAAGACGCTTCGGGCGTTTAGCACCATCGGCACCAACAACAACCGCCGACATAACCCGGAGGAAAGGATGTCACCACTTGCAAGCTCGCCTTCAGCATGATCGGCCCACCAATCTTCACGCAGTTGGCGGCATACTTCAGCTCAAGGCCCCGCAGGCCGAAGGTGATGCAGCACTAGGAGGCGGGTGGCGAGCCGCGAAATCCAAGCTCAGTATCAGCCATATCCACCCACTAATCCTCCGAAGTGGGCAGCACCACAGGCCTCCATGGCGGTAGCTGTCGGGTAGATGGGCGCAGGCATGACTCCACCTCGACCAACATGGGATCGGCCAGTGCTTGGCCCCTCCGGCAACGGAACACTATAGGTTAGTGCTTGATAGCTGGTGCAGGGCAAGCTGCGGCGGTCAAGAGACGTGTAGGTGCTGGACACGAGGAGGCGGTGGTGGTGTGAACATGTGATTTGAGGTGTCGCGAAGCTCTGGTGGAGGTCGGCGTGTGAAAGCCATGCTTGCACCCCTTGCCCAATGGCCAAGATCCGGCAACGGAACATGCACGACGGAGAGCGATACATTGAGTGGCGACGTGGTCATGGTCGAGGCAGTTGAAGCAACAACCTGGCCAAGCCCAACGGTCCCGACGGCGATGCTTGGGTGACGCCACGGGCGAGCATCTCTAGCGATGATCAACGACCTTTGAGAACCCATCGGCGCCGGCGATCGCCCCATGATGAGTAGACGAGGCTCATAGGGCACTAATGCCCTATGCCGTGGGCTAAGGTGATGGTGCACGGGACCCTCGCCGCTGCTGGGTTTCCAGTGACGCTTTGCGGGCACCGCGCGAGCTAATACGAGGAGCATCATAGGCGGCAAGCATGCTGGACCTCCGCTGCCGGCCGACTGCTACTGCAGCCCATCCCATTGTCGGGGCTGACACGAAATCCCCACGGTGGCATCACGATCATCACACACATAAGCGCACCGCGATGGCAATGACGGCCCAAAGAGCTTTACGAGGGGCGTGCGGGTAGGACAAGTACGCGGGTCGCATTGCGTGGGCTCATCGTCGGAAGCTGCCTGCGACCGGGGGTCAGCATCGGCCCATCACGAAGCCTATGAACATCCCAACGAACTACCCAAAGATGGAAGGGGCAACATGGGAGAGAGGGGTTCAACGCTGAGGCAACTGTTTGTGCCGTCATGAACATCTTCCATCATCAACGTCATCGCTCCCTCGAACAGGACTACCCGAAAGCAGTCCACGGTGTCGGGCCATGCGGTGGTTGGGGATGTCCATCGAGGGCTGCGGAAGCCTAGCCGCCCTTCACGTGGTGGGGCGCCCACATTTCAGTGGTTACGGATCCGATGCCTCCCGAGGTCGCGTTGTACCGGATCTGCCCGGAAGGAGTGCATAGGGCTGTGGCCAATGGTGGCCGACAGCGTGCCCTGACCAGCCTAATGTTGGGGGGCGACGAGCTACAAGACGACAAGAGCTGTCCGGCCACAAGATCCAGCGCCCGGATGGCGGCGGGGCCGGATCAAGCTGGCGGGGAACCCGCCGAGGGGCCGCGACGGGCCGTGTCGGAGGTGGCAACGGTGGCGACAGGAATTGCTTGCGCGGAGGCCAGGAGGCACGACGGGCGAGGATGGGGCGAGGAGGGGAAGGGAAGGGCGCTGCGGTGGGCGGAGAGGCGGACCGAGAGGAACCCGACTGTTGGTCACCCAGCGAGGATCGGACTACTAAGAGAACTCTGGATACATTTTCGTGGTTTAAAAACCTTAACCGGCTATTTTCTAGATTTTAACTTAAGAAGGATGAGCTGATAACTATTTCTAAAAGAGGCATTTAAGAAATTTAACTGGTTGTGAGAAACTAGTTGAGGGGAGAAAAGATGCCAGTTTTGGTTCATTCAGAAAATCAAACCTTTACTTTACAGTTCAAGAGGTAACATAACGTTTGCTGTGCCACAAATCGCCAAATTTTTGGTCTTTTGGGTTTACGTTTTCTTGTTGAGGGGAGTGTGCACGTTTTTTGTACAACTTATGGACATGTTTTTGTTTATATATGTGAAGGTATCAGCGTGCAACATGCCAAGCCCAGCCTTTTGAATTATGCCCAGTAATTCATTCTGAACACTAGCCACGAGCGAAATGTTGAAATTGAAACATAATCAATCAAGAAATTCATGATGACGACTATTGCAGATTGATGGATTATCCATTTATAGTTTGAGCCTGCAAAGGCACCAAATTTATGAAACCTAAGACCTAAGAAAACATATAGACATTCAAATTCTAACACCATAAAGCTGTGTCGTAAGTAATTCTTTATTGCCTAAAACACAGCATCCTTATTGCAGTACGTAGCATCCATACATGATCACACTTGCTTTCGGTAGCCAAAGAAAGCAGCCCTAACATCGTGACTGTTCACATCTCTGCTCCTACACGATCACATCTTGTTTTGCTAACTGAAGAAACAAGTAGCCGGAGTCCATGATGCAGCTACACAACGCCAACCAAGAACGATGTCGGCATGGGAATCATGCTGGATTCCGGCGCGGCGACGACGAAGCTTCCGGTCCAGCGTACATCGCCCGCGGCTTCCATAGTATCTCTCTCTTCCTCCTCTTCCGTGTCCATGGCGTAGTTGAATAGTACCGCTGCTCTCGCCGTCGTCGATCAGCTCGGCCTGCGGCTGTAGAGGATGGTGTCTTGATCGGCCGCTTTGCTGCTTCTGCGAGGGAAGACGTTCCTGAAGACGACGATGACGAAGAAGCAGGGCTCGCCGCTGCCGCCTTCTTTGTGCGCATCCCACCTTTCCACGGCGTCGGCCCGGCCTGTCTTGAGCAGCGGCGGCGGCGACGTCGTTTGCGTTCTTGTGCGGTTCGGAGATCTCGAACGACGACGCGCGTGGAGCACCGCTGCTGATGGTGGGCAGTACGGTGAACGACGCCCTGATGAGGCTGACGACGACCCTGGGCAGCAGGCCGGCGGCTTGCAGGCCTTGTGCGCGTCCCACCTCTCGTGGGAGTTGGCGCGGCCAGGCTTGGCGATTGGCTTCGGGATGGCGGCGACGCACGGCGGCGGCGTGGGGAACTGCAGCAGCATCTTCCACTTGGGCGGGGTCGGGGAGCAGTGCAGGGAGAGACGCGTGGCCACCTTGAGTTCACGCGCGCGACGGGGATTGCCATGGATCGAACGAAGACGGCGTACTACAGAGGCGCACACGATCGAGATTCGAGAAGCACCTCGATCTGGTGAACGTAGGAGATGAAGCGGAGAGGGCGTTGATAGAGATGATCGCTGGTGGTACCAGCAGATATATATAGGTCCCAGCTAGCCCTCTATGACGCTGGATGATTCCGATCCCGAAATGCAGGGACGTGATCTGGTTCTGCGTGGGCGCTTACGCTGCGTGTCTTCGATTCGGTTTCGGTGGTCGACCCCAACAGTGCAAACCGGAGCAGCGACGGACCTTCTAGCAACCACCCAAACGTGTTCTAGTGCGGCGCCGAAATGCCACCACAACAGAAATGCTTAACATGCATGTAAATCCAAATAAAATATCTCACAAAATATCTCTAGATCAATGTGTGCACGTTCAACATCAAATTATGTTGCACTCATACTGGTTGCATCTCATATTTTAATTAATTATTTTAAAACACATTATGTTGCACTCTTGCTGGGGAATTTTCTAGATTTTTCTAATACTTTTCCTATAGCACCGCCGCCGCTACGATGCCCCCGCCCCTTCTTATCGCATCTCCTCTGGTGGCTCCACCTCCCTCTGGCAGGGACTCTGGTGGCGGTGACGGCGGCAAGGTAGGGGCGCCCCTCCTCCTCCTCCACCACCACCTCTTCATCCTCTAGGATTCCGGCCAGCATGTCCTCTCCATCCCAAGTGGTCAGGCCACCCTCACATGCGTCCGCCGTGCTCTCCCTCTCTCCATGCTACCGCTGCCCGCAGCTCCTCCTCCTCCCTATCCCTCCCGGCGGCGGGCGCAACGCAGGTTGGCCCCTCCTCCTGTATCTGTTTTTTTGTCCTTCCATAGAAAAATGCTTCTTTGTGATTTGTCACTTGTGGTTTGTAATTTGTGGCTTGTGAATTTGTAATCTGTCACTTGTAATTTGTAGCGGCGGCGGGGAACAAGCTCCATACACGATGGTGTATGGAGCAGCCGCTAGAGCGTGAGAAGAAGATGAACATGAGCCAATTTAATATAGAGTGTAACGTTTTACGCCCAACGGTTGTGGATTGTCGCCTGGTTTTTGGGAAAAAAAAAAAGGCAACTAGGATATAAAGATTCCCTTTTTAATTATTTTGCCATTTCTTCTCTAGGTAAATATAATTTCTTTGAAGCTTCTCAAGAATTTTTTTTGTCAGATATTTTATTTGGATTTTTACATCTTTGTGAATCCTGAAAATTTTACAAGCCTGGATACATTTTCGTGGTTTAAAACCTAACTAGCTATTTTCTAGATTTTTTCAACTTAAGAAGCATGAGCTGATAACTACTTCTAAGCAGGGCATTTAGTAAATTTAACAGGTTGTGAAAGTTGAGGGAGATAAGATGCCCAGTTTTAGAGTTCATGGGAGAAAATCAGTGACAGTTGAAAAAATGGAGACATTTTTGAAAACACCACCAGCTGTACTACTGGTGCCATATATATTCATCCTTGAGTAGGAAAACTGGCAAACACGCAAGTAATTCAATTTGAACACTACACACAAGCGAAAGTGCTGAAATTGAAATATAATCAACCAAGAAATTCATGATGACTGTTGCAGATTGGTGGATCCATTTGCAGTTTGAGCTTGCAAAAGGCACCAAATTCAGATGAAATCTAAAACCTAATAAAACATACAAAGACATTCAAATTCTAAGTTAACACCATAAGGTACGTAGCTGCGTCGTATGTAATTCTTTATTGTCTAAACACAGCATCCTTAGTCGACGCAGTACGTAGCATCCATACATGATCTATCACACACACTTTTGCTTTCCATAGCTGAAGGAAGCAGCGGCCAGATCGAGTCCTGACTGAGCCGAACGATGGAGTTCGTGCAGTGCCACCGCAGCTATGCGCACGCGAACGGCCAACGTTGTTGGCATGGGAAGCATCCAGGATTCCGGCGCAGCGACGGCAAAGCCTGGTCCGGCGTACATGACTCGTGGCTTCCATAGTATCTCCCTCCTCCATGTCGATGTCGTTGCTGCCGGTTCTTGCTGCTCGCCGTCATCGAGCCGCTGGTCGGCCTGCGATGGGCGAGGCTTCTTGTTCAGGTCCCAGCGCTCGGCGGACGTCGCGCGGCCGATCGCCTTGCTGCTGCTCGCGAGGGAAGCCGTTCCTGACGACGACGACAACGAAGCACGGGTCGCCGCCTTCTTATGCGCGTCCCACCTCTCCACGGCGTCGGCCCGGCCGGACTTGGGCGGCGGCGGCGAGGTCGCGTTCTTGCGCGGAGACGATCCGCTGCCGGCGGTGCTCCTGACAACGCCGTAGGTGGAACGAAGGCCCGATGCTGACGAGGCTGAGGGTTCTGAGGCGCTGGCCGGCTTGATCTTACACGCGTCCCACTTCTCAACGGCGTCAGCGCGGCAAGGCTTGGTCAGCGGCTTTGGGAGGATGACGGCCGCGACGTACGGCGTCGTCAGGAGCAGCGGCGGAAGCATCTTGTACTTGGGCGGGGTCGGGAGAAGCGCCAGGGAGAGCAGCGTGTGCCACCTTGAGGGTGTACGCGGGCAACAGGGATCGCCATGGTGGATCGAAGACGACGTACGGAGGTGACGCGCCCGTGCTCAGGCGCAGCAGAATTGATCGCCGCCAAGTATCGTGGAGATGGAGCAGAGAGGCGACGGTGGATGAGATGATTCCCGGAAGCACGCGGCAGCAGAAATATATAGGCCTCCCTGGCGCGAGGGTGAAACGGAGTCGGTGCTCCGAACTCCGAACTGGCGAACTCTCTTAACGACGACGAGTTGCGTGGTTGCCACGCCATTTCTGAACAATGCAAGTCGGATCCTTGAGTTGGGGCGGTTTCTGAAGACGCTGTAAGGGTCGGAGGAGGTTGTTGGCCGCTGAGGAAATCGTCCTTCCAAAAGATTTGAAGAAAACGCGCAAAATTCAGAGAAACAGAACCGATCGGATGCTCTGGGCTTTGGTTGCCTTGCGGCCCGGCATGCCCAGTCGGATGCAGTGATGTGGCCGGCGCCCTGTTCGATGTGGGATGCGCACAAGATTAAACAGGCGGCTGGCAGCGACAGCCTGGCAGTGGTGGCGGCGTCAGGTGGCCAGCGTCCGCCTATAGATGGATGGCAAGAGCGGCAGCCCCGGCGCACGTCGTCGTGAGAGAGGTGGGAGCAGGCGGGCAGCAGAACGGAGAGCGCGACGTCCTCGGTCCTCGTATCGGTGAGCAGAACCAGCAACAGCGCGGACGGCGCGCAAGCAGAAAAGCGTCCCAACCGGCAACACCAACAGCGCGGACCGAGAGCTGGGACGCACAAGAATCTCCAGGCTCGTCACAGGGCCGACGAACTTGATGACGAAGCCGGACGGCGCGCAGAACCCACCGCCGACAGCGTCGGAGCAGCGCCAGACACGGATCGTCCCTGCGCTAGAACGTGACCTCGCCGCCGCCCAAGCCCAGCCGGGCTGACTCCGTGAGTCCGTGGAGACGTGGGACGCGCACAAGATGGCAGCGAGACCGATTTCGTCGTCTTTGTCTTCAGCCACGTCCGTGCACAAGAAGCGCTGCCCCCGCAGGTTGAGCAGCTCGTCGATGGCGAGCAGCAGTACGGGCAGCAAACCACATCGACGACACGGAGGAGATACTATGGAAGCCGCGGGCCAAGTACGCTGGACCGGGCTTCAAATGCCGCCGCCGCGCCAGAATCCACCATGCTTCCGGTTGCATAGCTGCAAGCACCGCACCCACTCATGGGCTCCGGCTGCTTGTTTCTTCTAGTACTATGTATGTTTGAATTTGATTTAATGCCTTTGTGAGCTCAAACTTTAAATGGATGCATCAATGTGCAAGTATGGTCTGAATCTTGACTAAGATTCTGTTTCAATTTCATTATTTCAACTTTAACTGGAAGAGGAACACATGTTGGAACCAGGACTCCGGCGAGGAGTTCCCGTGACGACGCGGTCCCGGCGAAGTGGTGGCTGCGGCGACTAAAACCCTAAACGAGCTGGGAGCGAGAGAACGCAAGAGAACGAGAGACACAGGATGTCACCGCTAATGGCGCAGCTTGTTCACGATGCATTGCTTGACTCTCTTAATCCCCCGCCACGACCGATCACTGCGTGGTGATCCATCTTTTCAGGAACCCACGCTGACAAGCACGGTGAACCAGTCATGGCGGTGGTTACATAGTGGGCGCGGTCACGGCGCGGCGTGTACATGTCTCCACACCTGCCCGTGATTCTACGCGCGGTACACAAACGATGCTTACAACAATGCAACACTAGCTAATGCAACGACTAGATGATGAAACAAATGTTTGACACGATTACAAGATGCATATCAAATTCGGCGCCTCAGCATGCGGCGATCTAAGAGGAAAACAACACCCGCTGCCAGCGATCCTCATCCTCGCCTGATGATCGTCACCCGTCCATCAGCGCATAGGCCGTCGGGTACCTGACATCCGGCGAGCCTGTGCACGAGCGCCTTGGCAAGTGGATTCCTCGCCGAGGACGTCGCCGAATTTCTCCTCCTGATACTAACGGATGGAGAGAGGTCCTCAATCGTGAGGGCGGAGGCGTCAGAGTTGACAGGGCGGTCACCAACACCGGCGCAAAAGGATCCCGGAAGTCCTACGCGACCGTTGCCTGAACTATCTGTCATCCACTCATCGGATTGCAACTTGCCGTCGACCCCTCGTGCCTGAATTGCCATGGCTCCAGCCACATGGCGCGTGACTGCAAGAGGCCTCGATTGCCGTCAAACAGTTCTAGTGGCGCTGCCTTCCCGGCCAGGGACCGTTCTGTCAGGGCAAGACGTGGCGCTGGAAGCGACGACGTGCCGGCGGCCTCTATGCCATCCAACAGCCAAGGGAGGATTGGAGTCCCACGCCGGGAAACCATGCTCCCCGGCCCCTGGTCACCCGGAAGAACGGCCCTCGGAAAGCATCTGTATCATCCAACGTAGTTTGGCCATCGACGCTGCCGAGTCTGAGTTGCACTTTGCAATCACAGCCATGGTTGCTGACTCCCACCAGGAGAATTACGCTCGCAGACGCCTATAGCATCCTCCGTGGCATCCCTGGTGTGGAGGAGGTTCATTTTACCCGTCAAGCCTTTCTACACCGAGAACTTTGTCATTGAATGCCGCCCAACGCGACCCGATAAAATACTTGGGGCATCTCCCAGCCGCACGCCGGGACCTTCCCTGGTCCTGCTGCTATGGACGCGCTTAT